>CAMXCT020003557.1:1260472-1372972 GCA_947184155.2 Cladocopium goreaui | reverse complement strand
TCATCCAAATTTTCTCTAACAGTTTGTATCAAAAAGTCAACATGTACAGTAACAGCCTCGTCTTTTTATCGCAGCACCAGCCGCGGCCTCCTGGGCCTTCCAGAGGCCCCACTTGCTACGCTTGGATGTTTCGAAGTGCAAAGCCCTGCATGATGACGATGCACTGGCAAAGTTGTCGAGCCTTTTGCGAGGCCAGGAGATCTGGCTTAAAATATCTTAAAATCTGGCAGAGTTCCCCCCGAATGTTGTGTTTTGGAGCAGAAATATAGAGGACTTGCCAGCGAAAAAGAATGGGATTCAATCCTCCACCGGGGAGCTTGACTTTTCTTATATCATATAAGAATATATAATTATATACTTACTTACTCTGATATTTGTTCCATGACTTGAAATGGTGCTAGGTACAAAGTTCGAAGCCCTGGGAACCCAACGTTGTTTGATTCATGTCGCCACGGCGACTTCTTTGCGTCCCCATACCCAGACCTTCAGGTCTCAGGAGCAGTGGCAAAGTGCGACCCTTTCTCCGCCCGGGCGAGGGCTTGCGACACCTCTATTTCGGAGCCGCACGAGGCTGGCTGTGATGCACTGGTGGAAGTAATTGCAGATGGTGGGTCAAAATGTCTTGGCTATCTGGTCATGTAAACCAAGTTTTGAACATTCATGACATGACAATAGACAATAGAAGTGATCACAAGATATCACAAGTATTCTGTCTACGTGTACTCGTATGTGGAATAGAGATATATATATATACACTGTATAATATCCTTAATATCCATGTATGTCTTGCAACCATCATCAATGCACTGTCGGATGTGTGCCCATTTCACCAAGTTGTTTCCAGAAATTGCCTGATCATGTCAGGTCCACAAAGCGGTCAAAACTCACCAATACCCTGATGAGCCTGGCAAAATGGAAGGAAATCATTGTTTCTTTGGTAATGTTCATCTACACATCCTCTTGCTTTGGTGGCGCCATTGTGCTTTTAATGGCTCCTGCACAGAAGGTAATAGTTTGCTAGTCGCGATCATTGTTGACAAAAAACACTTGTCATTGTTACAAAATATTGAATTCTCAAAATTGTTATGTATTATGTATTCTTGTATATTATTGCTTGTAGCTTCTAATTTCAAACTAGTCCCATTTTGATGGCTCATATGGGTATGATGATATGGATCCAAATTGTTCCAAGTTCGGTACCCAGATGGCTTGAGTTTCTGGAGTCTTTGTGATGGGGATGAATTAATCACAGACATTTTATCAGAGGTAGATGTGCCTGGATTCACTTTTCGAACCTGCTCAAAGACTCGCCCAATGTAGTGATGCGGCGATTCCCTATGTGAGGACCTGGAGGTTAACAAAATCATAGCCACCCAAAACGCCTGGCAGGTCCAACGGCGACATCCTGCCGATGCTTGCAGCGTTTGGGACTGCAATGGTGGGCCTTTCATGCGCAGCCCAGCAGGCAGAGCCTTCTCCGGAGAAGCTGGAACGTTTCAAAAGGGGAGATGATGGGTTCCCAATGGTGCTCGCATATCTAGGGTTTTTCACATCATGGGGATATGAGGGATAAATATATAATATATATATATAGATACAGTACAGTATATATATATATATACATATATATTATGGATACAGTGTATATTATATATAGATACAGTGTGTATATATATATATATAGATACAGTGTATATATACAACATATACACATAGTCTAGTTAATATAACCTAACGATTTTCATTGATGAACTGCTTGGTGGTTTCACTTCTTTTTCTTGTGAAAAAAACCTGAAAAAACTGGGATGATCTGCCACTGACACGCCAGGGGATCGATCTTGGTGAGTCGGCCCTTGTTCCCCAGCGCCGGGCAGCCTGAGCTCATCAGGCCCGGTGGCCTTGATGGCTTCAACTGGTGAAAAATGGTGAAGTTGTCTGGCTATGGATCAATACCTATAAATACTTCAGGGGGATTAACATCCATAAATCCCAGCTATTTTGATGTGAACAAAAGGGGTACAAGGTTTTGACCCATCCCCTGGTGATTTCTGACTTATTTGGGATGAGAATGATGAGAATTTTGTGGCGATGCCCAATGACTTTCATTTTGTGATGGGGATGGAGTGAAGCCACCAGCCCAGGCATGTTTGTCAATGGGTCGCTTTGAAGACCCGTCGATTTTGGACTCCAGTCACGGTTGTATGTTACTATCTTGTGGTTTGGTGACTTACCCAGACAATCCATCAATTCGGATTTATATACCCATTGTAAGGAGTCCCAACATTGAATGGATGACTATAAACCATATATAATCTAGACGATCTTTTGACCATGGCACATATGAAAGGACGCTGATACTGCGGAAGGACCCCTGGTATTTTGCATGGACTGTTCAAGTTTTTGTTTTCAGAATATGTTGGTACATGTTGGTACAATATTATCAGTTTGTCGGAAATGTATGGTGTTGTCGGAAGATGCAGACTGGAGTCACTGGAGGCTGTTGTGTGAAATCTGATGCCAGGTGTTTGATGGATTGGGTTTCGAAAAGTTCATAAAACCATTGAAAACCAATCTTTCATACACCTCCAAGATTCATCACCTTCAACAAATTTGAGGTCTCTTGGGATTTTTGGTCCCTTGGCAGGTCGGTGATTCTGGTCCTTGAGCATTCGAAGAGTGGATCGAAGGGTATCATCCTGACCCAGCACAGCAAGTTGGAGTTGGAGCTGGACCTTTTCTGAGAAAACATGTTTTGAAGCATCTTGAAACACCCAGAAATGGTCCAAACATGTTGGATATGATGTACCCCTTAACATCGAAATTTTGTGTATAATTATATATATATATATTATATTATATAATTATGTATATAATATCAGTGTCATTTTTTTTATATCTACATGTTTGAATGGGAAGCATGATGATATACCATGGGATTGGACTACCTTCTTTGCAGACACAGTGTCAGACACACCCAAATATGGCAAGAGTTGGATGGAAGTCTCACAGGTTATTCTATTGAATTGACGTTATTTGAGTTTGTTTGGGGGGGTGGGAGGGTTGTTTTTGTTGAAATTGCCAACTCTTGCAGTCTCTCCAGCATCCAAGCTTTCCTCTGGAGTTTGGAACATCATCCTGAGGATCCACCAGAAATGTTTGCGGTTTCCCAAGCCACCCTACACTGAAGGACTTGGGCTGGGACTTGCTTCAGATTCCGGTGCGCTTTGGAGGTGTGGGGGGTCGGAAAAAGGCTCGAGATAGATTTTTTATACACATGTCATGAGGTTTGCACGCTGTAAACTTGCAGTGATTCTGGCTATTCATGGCTCCCAAGTTCTGGTGTTGTGTTTCACGTACGAAGTTCCCATGTTGCAGGTTCTTGTGGCAAAAGCCTTCTGTTGCTTCACAGCTCTCAAGAACTTCAGGGAGAAGAGGTGGCCAAAGGCGGGCTCTGGTGATTTAACGGTTGGTGAACTGGAAATCGCCATTTTTAATAAGTAAATCATCATGTGTATGAATATAAATCATCTATTTCTATGGGTCATTTGTCATAGCTATATTGAATAACCAGATGATATCCAATGAATTTGTTCTATCACTACTGTCACCATGTTTTTTTCTTCGGGTGGCAGCAGTCTTTGTTGGATGTACCAACACATTTGTTGCGGCAAACCGTTTGTGTCTGTTGTTCAAAATCACGGTACATAGTTGTTGGTTGGGGAACTCCGGATACCATTGGATAAAATTTGGGGTTGGTTGGCTGGCTGGGTGGTTGGTTGGTTGCTTGGTTGGTTGGTTGCTTGGGTGATTGGAATATATACATGTTATACAAATGTTATTATATATATATAATTATATATATATGACACGACTATTTATTATGTATTAAATTTCACGAGCTCCTGGGATTTTGTGATTTTTAGGGAATATTGGATATCAAGGTCAAGATGCAATATTTGGTGCAGTGTACGCGCACAAGGGTGGCACCAAAAAACTTAAGCGTCATGGTTTGCACGGGTTTGCACTGGATCAGCCTTCAATAAATGGAATTGGTCCAATTAATCGTTCAGAAAAAATGAAACGGTCGGAAACGGTCGGAGCGAAGGTGCGATCTCCGACTGTTTCCAACCGTTTCCCCTTGGACACCTTTGGACCTTCAAAAAAAAAACGGCGTTGCGCGGAAATGCTTATCATCCAAAAGAAAATGCGGGTTGAACAAGTTTTGGCCTGATCATGTTTTCGACCGTTTCCGACTGTGTCCGACCGTTTCATTTTTTCTGAACGATTAATTGGACCAATTCCATTTATGGAAGGCTGATCCAGTGCAAACCCGTGCAAACCATGACGCTTCAGTTTTTTGGCGCCACCCTTGTGCGCGTACACTGCACCAAATATTGCATCTTGACCTTGATATCCAATATTCCCTAAAAATCACAAAATCCCAGGAGCTCGTGAAATTTAATATTATTATGTCACATCATTTCCCACGAAATAACGATTATGTAAATATATAGGTATTTAGGCTGAATTCCGTTGTTTGTACACGCCTGTTGGCTTCATCCTCATTGGTATTGTCCCCAAAAACGGAGGTATACACCCCTGAACTTTGCAAGTTCAATATGTAGTCTGGTTGGTGGTTTGGAACATTTGGATTATTTTCCCATATATTGGGAATAGTAACCCCAACTGACTAATATTTTTCAAAGGGGTTGAAACTGCGAAACCACCAACCAGAAAATGATGGTCAAGCAATTTGATCCAATTTGAAGGTAGCCATATTCAATTGGCTCATCTCATATGATTCATTGGTTAATGTCATATGATTCAATGTCAGATGAATGGTTAACAAGGCCACTGAGAATAACCAATGGGTAATATTCATGGTTAATACAATGTTAACATTGGCCAAAATATATTGGTGAATGGTTAGTGAATGGTTACCCTCTGGTAAACTAACATAGCTATTGAAAATGACCATTTATAGTGGAATTTCCCATTAAACATGATGATTTTCAATAGCTATGTTAGTTTACCAGAGGGTAACAACCATTGAGAACAATGCCATTTGGGCACCCAGTCCTCAGCCGATCTCCAGGTGTCTTCCTGAGCTCCGATGAAGTTGTGGCGCACGCCAGAGATTTGCTGAGGCGGCTAGCGTGGCTGTTGTTGGGCCCAACAGATAGTCAGTGGTAAAAATATCCCCATCTAATTATAGATATGCCATAGATCAGGGAGATATATCTACAATATATATATATATATACAATATAATTAATTATATATATATATTATATATGTACATACCATGAATTATGAATAGATCCTACTTGATGTAGCGTATATAATTCTAAACCAACTTGGAACTTGAGGCGTCTTCCGCTGTCAGGTGGAAACATTTGAGCCCCGAAGACCTCTGCTGCTTCTTTGGCTGCTGCCACTGGGAGCCAGGCAAAGCTTCGCGGAAACCAAGGTGTTTCCCATGTATCCGGGAAGGTCCTGAAAAAATGTCCCTTAAAACCCAATGACACTTGACTCCCAATGGAATACATACATATTACATTATACATATTGTATATATTATATATACAATACATATATGACATATGACATATGCAAAAGTTTGAGGGCTGTTTGACACTTGACTCAAGCCGATGGAGGTGAGCTGGAGGCGGCCATTGAAGCGGGCTACTTCGCTTCGGTGCCTGCGAGTCAAGTCGGTGGAGAAAACGATGCAAAATCCCATGGATTTCACCAGACAATATATGGAGACACATGGTGCGTCATGGTGATACTTAATTGAATTGTTGGGGTGAATGGAATATGGAATATATATGAATATATGAACAAACAACAATCATGCTTGGGTCTGAAAATGATGTGATTCTAACATATTCTAAGCCCAAAGTGTGGCCAGTTCAATAGGGATCACTGGGTAAATTGATGATAACCCTGGATTTGTTCCTTTTTTTTCAGACGAAGCAGAGTGGCATGAGTTGAACATCAATTTGAATTTTTGGAACCTCAAATTCCCACAAAGTTCTATGGTTTATAATTGCTATCATCACACAAATTACTGTAAATCATTATTTTGGGTCAATGTTGAGACAAATCCAGTGTGATTTAATTTAGTTTAATATAGTTTTATCAGCCAATATCCAGAAAAATGCTGTGATGTCACCCAATGAAATGCATTCAAAAGGCGGCCAGGCGGCTAGGCGGCACCCCAAGATTGCTTATGTATGCCTCTATTTGGATTGTGATTTATTGTTTTTTTATTATCCCTTCAACGAATGGTGGATCGTGAAAGTCCATAGGGCGGGCCATGCTCAAATGCGGTGCAGGATCCCATGGATGGGTACAGTACAAACGGTGGGGGGTTCCGTTTCAATCGCGTCAATGGTTTTTTGTTTGTTTGTTACCTCCCAAACTACTCAGCCCAGACTTTCCAATTTTGTTGGTTGTTTTGATCATTGATATTTTTCATACTTTACAGTTTACAAAAAAACAGACAAGATGCAGCTTACCCTTCTGTAAACTAACATAACTATTGAAAATCACCATTTTTAATGGGAAAATCCACTATAAATGGCCATTTTCAATAGCTATTTTGACATAACCAGAGGCTTAGATCCAGCATCTTTGGTGAATCGAAAGATCGAGGCCTTTTGCGACCCCGCCTTCCTGGTGTCGACCGACTTATCGAGCGACTTGTGGCATGACCTGTCGGCCTTGCTCTGGTGAGCTCTTTTTCGATCGATGGGGTTGACAGAAACGATGTTGCTCAGTTGACACTTAAATGCACACAGAACTGGTTAACGGTTCAGTTTGTTTTTTTTTGCTGTATATATATACACGTGTATATAGTATATGCATATATATATTATGAATAATATATGCATATATGTATATATACATATATATATTATATAGTTAATGGGGTTTATGGTCCATGAACCAGAAAACATCACTGAGGGCCCCACCATGCAGGTCAATGGGGGATGGTTCAGAAAATGAGGTATACTCCAAATAAGTTTAGTGCTTTAGATGGAAAAAGTGCTGATAAACCCCTGGATTGGGAAGGGCAGCCATGGGCAGCCTATATTCAGCCAAACCCACTTGGGATGGGTCAGAATTATCCCTGAAAAGCATTATAGACAAAGAACTATGAATAAATACGACCAATTCTGTGTGTTTTATGGTTTTTTGGGGACCCCAATGAATTGACCCCCGTGCCCAGAATTCTGTGTACAAAAGTCTGCGACTGGCCGAAGACCGGTTGGTCGCAAGCGAGCTGATCTGCAAAAAATGATGGGCAGGGACAAAGCACCTCATACATCTGAAGACAGCAATGTAGTGAAGCCCAACTTTGGTCTTGTGCCAATGCCGGTACCTGTTTGTCCAATCATTGGGAACCCATTGAAGTCATCCGTGGCATCCCATGTGTGAAAACCATCTGCAGACCACAGCCGCGAGCCTTTCTCGCCGCCCAGACACCAGGACGGGATTCGATGAAGAAACATGTGGATGTAACCAGCAAAATCGCCGATTTTTACCGAGGAAAACTGAGACTCAACTAGTCTCAACCAACAAAACATTATTCTATAATTATGGTGATGAACCAAGAATGAGGACCGAACAACTGACAGACATCAAACATGTTGATCATGTTGCGTGTGAAATGCGCAGCACTAGGCTTTTGACCCATACTGTACTGAAATGTTGCCGCTGCCCCCGCAAACATTGTGTTTTTCATTGGTCAAAACAAGCATATCCATGATCCATGCAAGGAATATGATGTAATAGATCATTCCCAGTTCTTGAATGGAAAATTGGCCATGAACATTGAGAATTACCCCACCAATTCCCATGATATATCCCCAGAAATAGATCACTTGACGTCTTCGGGTCTTGTGGCGCCTTGGGTTCACCAGAAAATTCACCAATAGAAATAGGATATTCAGCAACCAGCATGAAGAGATTATACCCAACTACAACATACTTCAACCTATATATCTAATTATATATATCATATTTCCTATACGATAGATAGATAATTATATACATATTATTGGTTGTATATATAATTATATAGATATTAATATACTTCATCCCATATGTTCCAACTGGTGCCGCTATATTCATTGGATTCATTGGATTCCATTGGTTTCTGGAAAACTCCCCAATTGATCGATGATTTTCCGATGTTTTGGATTGATGTTCCCATCATTTTCCCTAATGTTTCCTATATAGCTTCCCATATCTTCCCATGGCTAGATGGGCCGATGTTAAAATGATGTTCCCATCATTTTCCCATAGTTTCCTATATAGCTTCCCATATCTTCCCATGGCTAGATGGGCCGATGTTAAAATGATGTTCCCATCATTTTCCCATAGTTTCCTATATAGCTTCCCATATCTTCCCATGGCTAGATGGGCCGATGTTAAAATGATGTTCCCATCATTTTCCCATAGTTTCCTATATAGCTTCCCATATCTTCCCATGGCTAGATGGGCCGATGTTAAAATGATGTTCCCATAATTTTCCCATAGTTTCCTATATAGCTTCCCATATCTTCCCATGGCTAGATGGGCCGATGTTAAAATGATGTTCCCATCATTTTCCCATAGTTTCCTATATAGCTTCCCATATCTTCCCATGGCTAGATGGGCCGATGTTAAAATGATGTTCCCATCATTTTCCCTAATGTTTCCTATATAGCTTCCCATATCTTCCCATGGCTAGATGGGCCGATGTTAAAATGATGTTCCCATCATTTTCCCATAGTTTCCTATATAGCTTCCCATATCTTCCCATGGCTAGATGGGCCGATGTTAAAATGATGTTCCCATCATTTTCCCATAGTTTCCTATATAGCTTCCCATATCTTCCCATGGCTAGATGGGCCGATGTTAAAATGATGTTCCCATCATTTTCCCATAGTTTCCTATATAGCTTCCCATATCTTCCCATGGCTAGATGGGCCGATGTTAAAATGATGTTCCCATAATTTTCCCATAGTTTCCTATATAGCTTCCCATATCTTCCCATGGCTAGATGGGCCGATGTTAAAATGATGTTCCCATCATTTTCCCATAGTTTCCTATATAGCTTCCCATATCTTCCCATGGCTAGATGGGCCGATGTTAAAATGATGTTCCCATCATTTTCCCTAATGTTTCCTATATAGCTTCCCATATCTTCCCATGGCTAGATGGGCCGATGTTAAAATGATGTTCCCATCATTTTCCCATAGTTTCCTATATAGCTTCCCATATCTTCCCATGGATGGGATCTCCCAGCCATGTTTGATCTTTTGATACCGAGGGGAACTTGACAGCACCCCAGGAGACCTCCAGTAGCTCCTGGCTGCGGCCTGCGCCAGCAGCGCCAGCAGCGCCAGCAGCGCCAGCAGCGCCGGCGCCGCGGCCACCAGCGCCACCTACTGAGGTCCAGGGACTTGGTGGGTGGTTTTCATAACTGTTGGTTTTTAACGAGGATTTGGTGGGATTACTGATTACTGGTTGATGGTTTCAGACATGTTTGATGTTCCACCCGAAAAATTTGGGATGATGCTCCAAATTTGACGAAGATTTTGGGGTTTGGACTACAGAAACTACAGAGCCAGAGAAGGATTTAGTGGGATTTCAACAATAATCAGGCTTGCTACAACCATTGTGGGTAAACATTCACTTTGGGTGGGACATGGTTCATTTGCCCTGAGTTTACCTCTTTATCTACCTGGTTACCCCTTAAAACGTACCTTGATTTTCCCATTAAACCTCCATTCCGAGAGTATTTTCCAGTGTTGACACCTTTGATTCCTAGAGGGTAAAATCAACAGGATGTGTGTGATCCGCGGGCAGCAGAGGCAGCACAGGCAGCTTCGTCTCCAAAGATGCTGCCAGCGCCTGTGCCAGCCGACCAGATGCCTGAGATCGTCAGATCGATCGACAGGTGGGGATGGGGGAAGTAGAAATCGATAAACAACTAGCACTTGGGGATGGTTTATATATACCACCCATAAAAATCGTGATGACATGGGGATAGTTTATGACATTGGGTTTACCACATCCTACTTGGAGGATCATCTCAGAAATCGTAACTGGTTAGTAAGTGAGGGGGGGTAGAAGTGTATAACTAACCCACTTATAAATGGCTCTTACTAAGGGTTACTAACGAGTTACCAAATGGGATGAGCTTCCAAGGTCTGGATGAATTTCAAGCTTATTTTACGAATGTTAGTAATATTTCAACAGGGTTGTTCCAACCATTTGTGGTGATTTTACCATAGTTCACCAACTTTCTTTAGTTTTTCACTGTTCAATGCTGTTCATATTTACCCAAGTTAGTTGCTTGAAGTATTTGGGAGATTTTTGGGTGTTGAGAGCCAAAGAGTAGGAGAAGTTTCTGCAGCTCTCCAGGCCTCTCCCCAGTGTCAGAAGCAGAGTGCAACAACTGGAGGACTGAAGCAGTGGGCATGGTAGGTCAAATGTGGGGTATCAAACATTTTGTATAATGTACAGTATAAGGAATCATTATTTATATACATAATTATCTAGAGAAGAGGGAGAGAGAGAAAGATAGAGATATAGAGAGATAGAGATATAGAGTTAGATGGATCTCTCGATTTGATATGGGTCATGTCTAGCTTTATGACCATTTGTTGAGGTTATGAATGAGACCGTTGAGACCCACACGATTGTGGTGTTTCTTGACTAAGCTCACCAATCGTTTTGGGTGCGCCAATGATTTTGCCAAGTGTGTTCGTCCCAAAATATTGGACACCCCAACCAAAAGAGAACCTTGGTCAATTTTTGCGAGGGCAACCCAACGTGTGGGCCTTGTATCGACCTTCCCGGTAAGTTTGTTGGAGTACCTGTAAGCCAGTGGAGACTGGCTGTCAAACTGCAGATGATGCTTGCGATGGATAGCACTGGGGACTGGACTCATTAAGCAAAGCTTAACGCAGACATCATGTCATGATGACTCAGAACCAGGCTGGAAATTCCACAGGAGGGCAGTGGCCTCTACCTATTCTCCAAGGTGGTAACCGACCCATTTTCAAGACATGCCCAAATATCACATTGTTGGCTAGTTATATCCAGAGTTGCTGACCATGGTTGTAGATGAATTCCCGGTGAGCTAGTTTTTGTCTGGTATTTTACCACCACTTCTGTCCGTGAAATTTGAAAAATTACCCTCCAGCTAATTAGCACAGACATGGGAAATCCCATGAAATCCCACATTCACAGATCATCACAGATCAATAGACCATTTTCCGAACAGAAAACCCATGGGTAAACCATGATTCTTGTTCATATCTATCCCCCTTTATGCAATCCCGGTGGATCTCCCAACGGATCCAGGGTTTACCACCGACTTGGATTCCGTTGGATCAATTTTAAAGTCATCAATATCAATCTTCCCCCCTCAAATTGCTAAGTAATCGGGGGATTCAGAAGTCCATGTTCAGATTCTTCAGACATCCTAAATGATCTAAATGTTGCGTATATCCCCAAGAAGTCCCCTATGTTAAGTCCCCAATTGGATTTCAGGTGAAATCCTCCAATCCTTTATGGAAGATCCAGGAGGCCACAGCTGCCACCACCCGAGATGCCCAAGATCGACGGCCCCTGCGGCCACCCCCGGGTGGCCTTGGGCGCAGCAGCTTTGGACAGGTCAAGGCCGGCCGATTTTGGGGCATTTTCCCAATGGGAAAGAAAAGCGATAGGGAATGCATAGAGAATCTATAGGGAATAGCATGGAATAGCCAATGACAGGGCTTATGTACTTGTCGTTGTTGTTACCCTCCGGTGTCCTCAAACGTGGCAAGCTGGGAAACTAAATGAAGGTGTCTGAATTTCTAGGTGGGAAATCATCGAACGAAATGGCGAATTTTCCAGTGCCATGTTTGATTACGGCGTACGGGAGAAAACTGGTTGCATTTTTTTTGCTCCAACTCACTTTGATCCTGCGAAATAGAGGGTGGGAAGATTTTGGAAAACTTTGTGAACTTTATCAGCATTGACATTGAATTGCAAATGGACAAAGTTGCGCTCCTCTGGGAAATGCACCATCTTTGTAGGTATATGGTAATTATGATATAAATTATAGATTTATATACATAATTGAAATTATTTACATAAACAGGAACCTCTCTGACCTTGCATTTAAGGATTTTCCCAGCGCCTCGAATGGTGAATTCCTGGGCGACAACATCTCTTCTCGCGACATTTTTTTCCCCCCTTGGTGGTACTGTTGTAACATGTTGTAACGAAATCCCCACGTTTGTTGGTGAAGCCTCGATATTTTCTCAAAGTTATATATTAATGGTTTCATTGCTACCCCAGTTGTTGGAAAATTATTTAGTATGATTGTTCGCGAGCCGTTTGAAACCATTTGCTATAGAATTATCCGATTACATGGAGACTCAGATCTGGTGAATTACAACAACCTCACCGCGACATCAGTGCCAATTTGGCCGCATAGAAAAGCGTGAAAGAAGTGTGATGGTACGTACGGGAAAGCCACTGAAAATCATCCAACGTTTCAGGTGGATGGATTAATTATTCAAGTAAAATTCAGCTAGAGATTATATATATAATTATATATATACACATTTAAAACTGATACCCTCCAGTAATCAAACATGGCAAGCTACCTTTTATCCCCGAACTAAATGAAGGTTTCTAGCTGGGAAAATCATCAAATGGAGGATTTTCCAGCCATGTTTGATTGCCAGAGAATAAACCCACTAATGAAAAATATAAGATATTGATAGATATTGCCTCTATATATCTGGGTAAATTATAACGACCTCACTGCGACCTCACTGGAATCATGGTTAGTAAGGGAAATGATCCCCAAATGGCCGTAATTCAGGTTGGTGAAATATTATAATTTACCCAGATATATATATATAACTATATATGTAACAATATATGTAACTATATATGTATATGTATATAACAATAAATATCCCAATAATATTAAAGCCTACTGACTACATACAGTAGTTTGTTTCGGGCATATCCGCCAGGTGCCAACACCCAGACATGGACCTCACATGCAGGCGCGATCGAACACGGAAACATGCATGGCCATTGCAGCAGCAACATATATCATTAATGTAATATACATAATATAACTATATATATACATTTATAAGATATATACATGTAGAATATATATATATATACGTAGAATATATGTATGTAGAAATATATATATATATGTATAATATATATATATGTATAATATATATATATGTAGAATATATATATATATGTAGAATATATATATATAGATGTAGAATATATATATGTAGAATATATATATATGTAGAATATATATATATATATGTAGAATATATATATATGTAGAATATATATATATGTATGTAGAATATATATATTATATATATATGTAGAATATATATATATATGTGTAGAATATATATATATATGTAGAATATATATATATGTAGAATATATATATGTAGAATATATATATATGTAGAATATATATATATGTATGTAGAATATATATATTATATATATATATGTAGAATATATATATATATGTGTAGAATATATATATATGTAGAATATATATATATGTAGAATATATATATGTAGAATATATATATATATGTAGTATATATATATATATGTAGAATATATATATATGTCGAATATATATATATATATATGTAGACTATATATATATATGTAGAATATGTATATATATACATGACATGTAGAATATATATATATATGTAGAATATATATATGTAGAATATATATATATGTAGAATATATATATATGTAGAATATATGTAGAATATATATATATATGTATATGTAGAATATATATATATATGTAAATATATATATATGTAGAATATATATATAATGTAGAAAAAAAAACATATATATATATACATGTAGAATATATATATAGATCTCACCCACCTGAAAAATAGATGAGTCAGACTTTTCGGAGCAACTTCACTTTCACTTTCCTGTGCCTAGTCGACAGCGTCGAGATGTCGGTTGTGCCGTGCAGGAAGTGGTCGCGCCACCCCCTCCCAAGGCGCCTTCCCGCAAGGCGCCGATGGTGAGTTGACCTTGATGGTTTGACCTGGAGCAACTTGAGCCCTTGATGGGTTGACCTCTGTTGATGTGTTAATATGGGGGGTTATACGCATTAATCATAAATATATCATCTGGTATATGATCATGTATCAAGACTCGTCCAGAAATATCAATATCACAATCATATATACATGTCTGGGTAAATTATAACGACCTCACTGCGACCTCACTGGAAATCATGGTTCGTAAGGGAAATCATCTTCAAATGACCTTAATTCAGGTTAGTGAAATATTATAATTTACCCAGACATGTTATACTAACTTTTTTGGGGATTGTTGTGAGAACCCGTAAGAAGAATGTTTTTTGACCCAATACTGATATAATGATGACCAGTTGTTACTGTAGCTGGTGCCATCCAAGTTTGGGGATAATGTGAGGTAACAATGTCTTTGATCAAAAGCTAATATGGGGCTACATGGGATTACCATGATTTTGTAGCTGAAAAAATACCGGTTTCTGGATAGATCAAAACGACCTCACGTCTCGGCGTCACTTTATAACTATCCGAAATAGCATAAAATAGCATTATTTCACGTTCATGATTGATTTAGACTAATGATCCACAAATCATGTGTAGATGATTTATCCATATTTATCATCATCTTCTATATTTATCTATGTGTACATATATATCTACAAAGCAAAAGCATTTTCTACAGACTTTGACATCGATGCAGGCGTCGCCCGCTCCCCGGCCTCAAGAGATTCAGGCGACGAAGGGTTGGTCATGATTTATAGCGTACAGAAACCACCAAAAAGGGGAAAGAAGAGTAAAATCCCAGGAAAATACCTAGTGATAATATGTGATAATTCACAGTTCTATCTTTCGGGGAAGTACCCTAGAACTGGCTGGTAAGCACCAACATTTGTGTTCCACAGTTCCTTAGGTTCTGAGCAATCCCTATATTTCAGGGTCACAACAATCTCACAACGGCGTCACTCATGTAGCCCAGCTGACCTTATTTGGGTGAATGGTTACAGACTAATTCAGCCACCAACTCGGTCGTATGCCCTTGGAAGACCAGGCACACTTTGTGGACTATCAAGACTCTCACGAGGTCTTTTGGCCAAATCAGGATGCTCGTTTTCCTTGGTTAGATAAGTGTTTATTCGTTACATAGCCCCAGAAGAGAATCCATGGCCAAAAATGGGGCGACCCACATAGAGCACAGCAAACCTACTGATAATGTGTTCATCACTGTGTGCAACACTGTTGAAACTTTCCCAAAAGTCAATTTTGACTCTTCTGCCTACAAGTTTAATATACAATATTATATAACTACTTGCATAATCTTGCATATATATATATGTATATACACATAGTTACATAATTTGAATATACAGCGATTGTGTAAAACAATCATTCACCATTCACCGCCATGAAACCAAGGGTGAACCAGAGGTCATGGGATTCCACTGGGTCTTCAACATAGGTTGATACAAGTTGTGTTGGGGTGGGGGATGTTGGATTAGTACGTCCTGTGTTTCTTATTTGGAAACATGCTGTGCAGCTCAGAAACATATGGAAATTCATCTATAACGGTGCTGTGCTGTACCGATTGATGCTTAGATGTGTGTGTATATATATAATAATTGTATATAATTGTATATATATATATATTAGAGAGAGAGAGAGACGTTATTACATTTACATGAACAAATATAATCCTGGGGTTCTTCTCCGTTATATCGACATGTACTTGGTAAGTCATCATTGATGAGATGCCTGTATGTTTCAGGTATGGAATACGTATCAGATGTACCATAATAGTTCATGATATATTATACATCCATATACATCCATACTTTATTTCATTCAGCATATTGAGATATATCTACTCTCATGACTGCGAAATGTCCAGGCACTTCATTTCCGAAGAGGCGAAGAGGCTAAAGTGGTAAAGCTTCAACCTTTATAGTACTTATGGGTTTGGGTCAGAATTGAGCCACCAAAAATGGATTCATACTGAACTTCCAAACATGTTCTGTCCGAAACGAGTACGTATGAAAACTACCACGATTGAAATGGGTTATAAATCCATTTCAATCATGTACCATGATAGAAATGTGGTATTCATTTCCATAACTCCATTTACCATCCTGGTAGTCAACCCCCAACCATGAGTGATTTCCAGCCAGCAGCCAACCTGCGACCTCAGGCACCCAGCCGCCGCATGTCTCCGGCCGGCTCCAGCGAGCCCTTGGTGCCACAGTCGCCACCATGGCAGGCAGCGGCGCCAAGCAGCCAGGTGTGGAGATCGAAAATGGGGCTAGCGGCTAGCCTCTGGTAACATAGCTATTGAAAATCCCAAATAGTGGAATTCTATGGAATGATTGGAAATTCTGAGATTTTCCATAGCTATGTTAGTTTTACCAGAGGGTACCTGGTAGTATCTGGTAGTCAAAGATGGCGATTTACGGGAAATCCACATGTACAAAACATGCAGTGCGAGCATCGCCGTTCAGGACACCAACCAGGCGCCGCAGCTTCCACACCTGCTTTGCAGGCGCTGGAAGGGAACTTAGCTGCTGATTTGTCCCTGAAAATCATAGGGATATTGAAGGATATATCTATATGGATTGTTTATACGGATACCACTATGGACCTGAACCAAAAAAATATGGATATGATTATCGATGTGAAAATGGTGCCTTCTCCGTTGCCAGTTGTGACTGTGACTGCCAATTCACAGTCACAACATGACTGAATGCCTCACCATATTTCACAACCTGAAACGACCTCACCACAACTTGATGGTGAATAAAGTGGTAAAGCCAAAAACTATACTCCAATTTGGGGATGGTGTGTACCACCCATTTCTGGTGATAGTGGCTGTCTCTCAGGCTCCACCCCATTTTTAGGATGGCTTGAAACCGCCAATGTGACACCCCAATGCGTGCTTTCGGAAAATGTATATATATATTATATATATATATATTATTCTTCATATAGAACATAGTTGAAAATGAATGACAATTATGAACCATCAGAGTTTTGGGTACCCACTTTTCAGACAAATTTGTTGGAGTCGCACGTTCATCACTGCACCAGGTATCGAATGCTGTCTTGCGGAAATATGCCACGGCAGGGTATCGAAATATATTGACAAATCGGATATTTATTGCCCTGATTCCAACCTGATCATTGCCAGATAAAAGATGGATGGTCAAAAACTGCGGAGCTAGCAGGAGTGATTCCTTCCAGTGTTGATGATGTTTCTATATGTTTATATGTGAGGTACTGTACATGTATGGTAGTGTACCATTGACTCATATGCCATGCGTGTCATTCAAACATTAGTTTGGCTGGTCTGTCCCCTCTTTCAGGCTAACGTCTGATTGCACGTTTCATGGTTTCCATTTTCAAGCTGTCTAGATGGAGCTAAAGTTTGATATCCCATGGAGAATTTGGACACTTAGATGACTTAGATGTCATTGTTTTTTCTTCAGGGTAGTTCAGGTGAGGAATTCATATGTTTTTTTTTTGCGAGCGCAAGGTACTCCAGCCATGTCGGTGAAAGCCACCGTTCTCCCAATCGCCAGATCCCAGGCCCGGTCGCATGGCGCTGACCGAGCTCGCTAGCGAGGAGGTGCCGTCTGGAAAAAACATTGGAATTATATACTGATACATGATAAACTGGTTGGTGGTTTGGAACATGGCTTTTCCTGGCTAATCTATGGTTAATCTATGGTTAATCTATGGTTAATCTATGGTAATGATGGTTAATAATTGGAATAACAATATATCATATATCTGGTTGGTGGTTTGGAACCATGGAATTTTATGACTTTGCATTCATATTGGGAATTGACTAATCATCCCAAGTGACGAACTCCATCATTTTTCAGAGGGGTAGGTTGAAACCACCAACCAGCAAATAAATGTTGATAAATCTGTAAATGTCTCACCAAAATAATTCCAACATTATTACATTATGGACCTTATGGATGGTAATTTGATGTAATTTGCTCAAGTTTGTGTTTCACTGCGAAGCATACTCAGTTTGGAAAATACAAGGGGGCACAAGGCTTGGTAGGTGTGCCACAAGCAGGTGGGGTGACATCTCCGGGGACATTTCACAAAAGGGCTTCACCGACATTTTTTTTATTTCACCAGGAAGCCAGAAATGAGGAGTGCAAGGGGGAATCATCCCCAAAATACCCTTTGGTAATTTAACATAGCTATGGAAAATCACCATCTTCAATAGGTAAATCAACTATAAATGGGCAATTTTCCATAGCTATGTTAAATTACCAGAGGGTATCCAGAAATTACTCATTTGGGCTGTGTTAAAGTTGGCGGTCTCTCAGCAATGTCCAACAGAAATGGTGATTGATTTAATATCCAAACGAGGGACAGCCAAGAGCAACGCGATATGACCACAGATCGAAAAAGGGGTGGTAATTATCTAACTATTATATACCATACGTCAATGTTTCTGAAAACTCTAGTTAACGTTAGTTAATGTCTATACGTAGTTATATAATGTTATATAGACACATATATATATATACACACCATATATTTATCTGCCAGAAACCTTAGTTATTCCAACTAGTAACTAGTTCACATACCCTCTGGTAAACATACCAAAAACGATGGAAAATCACCATGCGATTTAGGGAAAATCCACGATTTTTATGGCCATTTTCCAGTTCGCTATGTTAGTTTACCAGGCCGGGTAGATATCAGGATCTACCGATCTCTAGGCCAAGCCGGACTCGCCGGAGAGGTGCCGCAAACAGGCGGCCAGCGGTTGATTTTCGGCGCAGCGATGGATTTTCGGTTCAGTGATGGGACAAAAAACCAACAGAAGGGTGGGATTTAACTAGGGAAATGATGGGATAATGATGGATAATGGTGGATGAATTTTGGACTATATTGGATATATCCCCGCACACTATTCGTTCAATCACGAAAAATAGGGATTTTTAAGGGGGGGATATATGAATAGAATGCAAGGCGGTTCCCCCCAGTGATGTTTGTTGATAAACCCCAGCAACTAGTTCGATATATCTATTATAAACCCTAGTTATGTTACTCACAATCCAATTTAGCTGACTATGGAGATAAGCTTGTGCTGGTTAATCATTAGTTCTTTCTTAGAACTTGCCATTTTTCCAAGGTATCAGCCCACTTTCAGACATATACCGATGTTGTTGCCAAATTTCAAGGGTCATATATTAGCCACAGTCTATTATATATATACATATGATCAGAGAGACACTACATTCATTTGTGATGATATGTGATGTTGTTTTGCTCCATTACTGTACCCTTTTGCGTTTTGACATGCTTTTCTTGGTGTCTCTCCCTCTCTTTCTCTCCCTCTATCTACGTATATAAGATCATATTTATACATATGTAATCATATATACATACATACATATATATACATACATACATACATACATACATACATACATACATACATACATATATTATGTGTGTGTCTCTTTGATGTGATGTGATGTTCTGTTCTGTTATGTGATGTTACGCTATGCTATGCTATAATGTCACGCTATGTTATTGCATATTATTGCAGCGTATTTTCTAGTGTAATACAATATAATATATATATATACATATAAATACTGTGATGAAAATGAAATTATGTGTGATGTAATGTCATGCAGTTTAATGCAATGTAATACAATCCTAATGTAATGTATGATCTTGAGCTCATTGCTCTCTACTGCTGTTGCTTCAACTGCAAATGAGCAGGAGAGCCATAGCGGCAGCGAGGTGCAGGGCTGAGATGGTGGCAGGTGCCATCAGAGGCAAGAAAAAAAATGTAGACTACAAGGTTGTGCCCCATACTTGGCTCAGTTTCTTTATGACTGATATTTCACTAGGGTTTATGATGTGTATATAAATATAAATATATATATAATATCGAACTAGTTGCTGGGGTTTATCAACAAACATAGCTGGGGAGGCAGCAACTTGGGTATTTGAGTGGATGACTTGTCGAGGGATTGCAGCGAAGATGATGGAGAATGGCCCTCTGGTTATTTTTTAATGTAGCGATGGAAAATCATCATTTTTCACAGGTAAATCATCATGTTTATCATCTATATTAAATATCTATAAATTGGGAATTGTATCGAATTGCCCATTGCTATGTTTGATTACCAGAGGATAGATCTTCACTTTCCTACGTTTTCCCATGATTTTCCTAATTTTCCTATGATTTTCCCATTAAAACCTCCATTTATAGGGATATCAAGAAAATGCTTGACAGGCCGACAGCTGCCGCCGTGGCCGGCGATCCGCACGGATCCCTATACGGGCGTCCCCATAGTGCAAATATATAGACCTTGCTGTAATTTCTATAGAAGATATTCATGCATACATGTATATATGTACATATCATGTATATATATATATATATGTATATATGTATGTACATGTGTATATATATATGTACATGTGTATATATATATATGTGTGTGTGGATATACATGATATATATATACATGATACGTATATATGTATACATACATTTGGATTAGTATATATATATGTATATATGTATCTACACATAATGTAATTATCGCACCAGTCATTCCCACAGGGGCTCCTTGATTCACAGCATCGTGACCTTACCTCTCATGAAGCAGCACATGTTTTTATCCGGAATCATGGATGTTCAAAGTATGTACAATATTGTATATATGATATATATATATATATGATATATGATATATATATATATATATATATATGATATATGATATATATATATGATATATGATATATATATATATATTATACTACGAATATATAAATAAATACCAGTATATTACTATCATCATTGCTATTATTGTGGTAAATCCAATGCCATAATCCCATCCCCAAAATCATCATCATTCTTTTATGGGTGCTACACACCATCCGGTAGGTTTATGATTGGTTTTCCCACATCCATACTGCCAGAATATCCATTTATATCCCATGGATTTCCCATGAATCAGTGTATCTCCATGATATTTCTCCATGATATCTCCATTGTCCCCCATTATTGTTATTATGTACCCTCCAGTAAATTAACATAGACCCTGGTAGATAGGGGTTGGAAGATTAGTTTCCTCTAAAAATGGGTGATTTTCAGGGTCTATGTTAATTTGCCAGAGGGTATATTATTGTCATGTTTATAGGACCATCTGGGCAATCTCCAGAACTCACATTGAATGCGGAAGATGATACACAATGTTACAATGGTCAGAATATGTTAAAACTGCCTGGATATATGTATGCAGAACATATTTCACCATTGCCGGCTCACCATTGCCGGCCAATAAACGTACGTTTCCCCCAGCCGTTGCCGGCCCACCATTTGCAGATAAGTAGTATCGGCGTTTCCGCGCTTGGTCATAACCAATCAAAATTGTGATATTTCCTGAGGTAGACCAGGTTTTAGAGTACATAGTCCATTTTTTTTTGGACGGATCGACATGGTCTACGTTCATTTTATATAGGCTAGCTCTCCACTCAGCCACTTTGAGTTTGGACCTAAGGAGCTATGATCATCTCCACTAGTTAATTCATGTGACACGCCCTGGTGGAACGGATGACTGAAATGAAGCGCTCTGGTATGACCTGGCATTTTTGCCTACATGCTGTACTGTTACATAGTGATGCGTACTCTTCTAGTCTTACGGTTTGCATGATGTTCATAAGATTCTCGTGTTTGTGATGATTCCAAGAATTGAATGATGTGAACAAAAATACGGGAAACACGTACAATTAATCAATTAATGGTAAAAAATCTGATGTGTTCTGTAGATGTCCCAGAAATCCATTGAATTTGAAGGATTTCCATATGGATCTTGTCGATGGAGCCTCCACTGAGGCCGTCGTTTGCGGTTCTGATCGGAAGGCACCGGGGTTGAGTTTTTGGGTTGGATTTTTTTGCGCGGACAGCATCATATCCCAGTTGTATCTAGTTTTTAGATGTGTTTAGGTAGTTGAGTTCTCTGAACCATGATAAATATTGATAAATCATGTCACCTACCTGGTGGTTTCAATGTTTGTATAATGTCAACCCCGGATTAATAAACCATAGTTTATTAATTAGGGGGGTACTTCCCCAATAGTCATAGTCTGATACTTACATGGTACCCCCCCAGTTAAACAGCCGTTTGGGGTTTATGAATCCAGGGAAGCTGCTGCCCCTGACTGGGAAGTGTCCAGTTTTTCCAGCATCGAAGTGTTGACGAAGACGGGCCATGTACCACTTTGGCGTGTTGTTTCTATACGGAAAACCATGGAAAAACCCACAAAATTGATGGTTGATGATCATGTTTCCAATACATATGTTTATATGTTTCCTATTTAATGTTGACCATAAATTCAAGATATACCAACATACCTTATTTTCAGACATCCAAATATCATATTGCTGATTCTATCTCCAGGAAATGCCCATATGTCCTCAAATCTCCCATTGATCAACAACTCTGTCAGGTCTCACCTGGACGATCTGACAGTTCGGTCGACATGGTGCCCCGGAGAAGTTGACTGGGACGTGTTTCCACAGGGGATGATGCCCCGGATGTGTTTCCAGAGTTTGGACGCCCGAAATGCTGGCTGAAAACGTATGTTTATAATGTATTTGTAATGTTTATATTTATACACTTGGTAAGTCATTCTACTTAGTAATTAAGGTTATAACTCTGGTTATAAATGGGGCCAAGTGGGATGAACTACCAAGTAACTATGAGTAATAACACTTTATAATCCCACATTGTCATGATATTGTGTGAGTCTACCAATTTGCCTACATGACTGGGTAAAAAATTGCCTGGACAAACTGGGCCATTTTTGATATGTTTGGGATACTCTCTGGTAATTTAACGTCGCTATGGAAAATAATGATAAAAAAACATCTATAAAGTGCTGATTTGCCTTGGCTATGTTAGATTACCAGGAAGTAAATGGCAATATGTTTTCGCATGTTTGGAAATGGCGCCCTTTAAGCCTTCACTCTGGCATATCGTGGCTGGGGGGAATAACCCCAGCTATATCCACACTTCTGGTGGCTACATGCCTATCTTGGATGGAATTATTTTACTATTCCATTTGTTGATGTTTATTGTTTTCTTTTTATATTTTTGATGATTATATCAATCGTATTTGAATTGTGGCATATTTTAATGCGTCTCATTTTCGATAGTGAACCATAGTGAACCCAAACAAAAATCCCTGGTATTTTTCTCTCATTGCAGGTTGCATCCCCGCCCGAACAGCGAATTGGGCTTCCCCCAGGCGGCGCTGGAAGCTCCTGGTTCTCCCCAGGGAGGCTCCAGCAGCCGCGGTTCTTTGCAGGATCGAGCCAGGAAGCCCAGAGTGGGATTGGGTACCAATGGTGATCGAACATGATCTACACTTTGGTCCGAATGGTGATTTAACATAGCAGAAAATGGATGAACATTGTCCATTTGTAGATGATCAACATGATGATTTTGCTATTAAACATGGTGATTTTCCAGTTCGCTACGTTAAATAACCAGAGAGTATAACTATGAAATAACTGAAATTCCATGCTGACTCAATCATGACTTGGATTGCCAGTGCTGCATGAGGCTGTGGTCTTCCTGTCTGTGCCGGGTTTTTTCCCTTCCAAGAAGGTGTTTCCCTGCTTCCATGCTCCCAGACATCGTTACCTACAACCATGAAAACTGGTGACTTAGCCACCAACAATGTGGTAACTTAAATGGTTTAGATGCAATCATACCATACATATGCTGCTTTTTATATACTATATACTAGGGTAAACCAATTAACATAGGTTTTTCCCAAGGAAAAATATCTGGAAATGCTTGGTGGTCCACATCTATGCTGGTTTACCCTGGGGTATATACTGGTGTGTATACATATTATATTAATATATACGTTATACTATATATATGTTGTGCATTATACATATATAAAACACCATATATATATATGTATGTATAACCATATGGTATATTATACATATTTTTTGCAAACTGCATGATGTGACGAAATCCGTCGCGGCAGCGGCTGTTCGTAAATTCGTGACACGCCTGAAAATCACAGGTTCACCATCATCCCTTGACACAATCGGGGCCGATAGTAGTGCCGAAATCGGTGCATACCATGGCCTGGATTCTGTGCAACACGTGTGTCGGGATGTGGTGCCCGCTATCAGGCACAGTGCCTAAAAAGTCGGCAAAACTGGCAGCAATGGCGCTGCACAGAGCCGGTGGGTACTCTTTGAGTACTGCTGTTCGAAAATGCCCACTCTGATCAAGTCCAATCGAGCGGGTCTTTGGCACCTCAGCACTGATTGCATGAGCCCTGATGTGCTTCGGCAGGGTCGGCAAGTTGAGGGTCAGCAAAGTAGTGCTCTTAGCGCTGTCAGCCCCAAGAAGCCCCTGTGCGAAGACCACCTTGTCGAAACCAGGGAGCTGCAGCAAGAGAATCATCAAGGGTAACTTCCAAATGCTCGGGCTCAGCGGGTCGGCCGGCTCGGATGGGTGTTCCAGCACGCCTGATCCATCCACCTGCTCAAGGAGCATCATACAGATCAGACTAAACGCCAGGAGCCTGTGTCCGTCCAGGATCTGCCTCTTTTCCCGGATGGACAAGGACCAGAAACCCCATAGTTCTGCAGCTGAACGAATGGGCCGTGGTCCAGTGCGACCAAGCTGTGCCATGCTCGCATCGGTTTTGCCCCGGGCGGCAGACCACGTGCAACAGGGTGGCCCCCCGATCATGCCGATGACGTATCCGCTGTAGATGGCATGCGTCCAGAATTCATACGATTCCTGGCGGCCAATGTCGCCCCATTCCTGGTCGATTACCAAGTCAAGCGATACGACAAAGAGGTGCTTAATGTCCTTGCGCTCGGCGATGGCCTCCATATACCACTGGAAATCCCCGTGGCGGCGCCTCCCCGAGTAGGCATGAACCACAACACGTTCTTGAAATCGAATGCGTGGGACTTGCGAATCTTGTGCACGAGGCGTCTCAAAAGCACGGAGCTCTGTGCACCAGTCTTCATACTGATCAAGAGAAAGGTCATGTTCAGTAGGATCCTGTTGATGATCTTCTCGTAAGAAGCTCCACGCACGGAAATCTCCAAGCATTGTAAGCATCCTTTTCCACTCATCAAAGTCCAGCTGGGCCAGATCGGCATCTGTGCAAGTCAGGCTGTCCACAAAGTGTTGCAATGTGCGTCTGGTGGCAGTCCAACCAATGGGGCGTTCCTGGATCTTTGCTGTGAGGGCTGCTTGTAGATCACGGTCTGGATGGTCTTGATGTTCGAAGCATAGTGTGGCCAAGTCCTCGAAGAGCTGGAGGTCATAGTTCTCCTCGGCTCGAGGTTGGCGTCGGTCATCTCTTGGTCCTTGGGCTTGTAGGATCGGCAGCAGGCCATCATGGAGGTTGTGTAAGCGCTCGTTGGCCGCAGAGCCCTTACCTGGGGCAGGTTCCCTGCAGTGTCTTTGCCCTTGTAGTAGTGCACGACAGGTCGCGGCTCCTCTGAGATGCTGTTGCAACTTTGCAAAAGTATGATACTCTCGTAGACACGCCGGGCATGACGTGCCATCATAGAGCCACCTCAGCTGCGAAACAATGCCATGCGCTCTACATAGGTGGGCTCCTTCGCCTCCATGACTGCGAAATCTTTTGCAGCAATACATGCAACCGAAGACTTCGTCTGCTTGATCAGGGGCTCGCACAAAAATCTGTGGTCGATGTGCAAAGGGGCCCTTGTGCTCCAGAATCCTGAAGGCATCACGATGGAGTTTGAGCAAGAGCACCTGATCTTCGCAGTGCAGTAGTTCCAGCTGGGATGCCCTTTGTAAGAGTCTCTTCCAGTAGGTACGATGGTAGCGGAGCACGTTTTCCCATACACCAAAGTGAGTGGCCGGATCTGGGAGCTGCGTGGTTGATTGAATCAAATGCCAAAGCCATTGGAGGTCGTCCTGGATGAGGGTCAACCATTCTGTGTCGGTGCGGAACACAGCCCAAGGCGTCACATGTTCACATTTGTAGAGCAAAGCCAAATACCTCAAGCGCGAAATACGCAGAAGTGTGGTTGGTGAGGGCAGGCCAATTTGGGTGAGAATCTCTTCATCAGAAAAGGAAGCTGCAGGAGGGGTCTTCAGCAAGCGTCTGTACAGTCGCATGTAGGCGCTGTGGAAATAGTGCTTGTTGACCTTGTCCATAAGCGTCCATGATTCCATCCCAAAGAGGACCTTGCTCGCCACTAACGTCTGGAAGAGCTCACTTCGCTTCCGCTGGTTCAATTGATGGTTTTGGTAGATTGCCTTGCGGTGCTGGGAGAAGGCTGCATGTCCTTGCGCCGCCCTTCTTCGCATCTCGTGGCGAGTCTCGCCACTGTGATGAACCAGTCCGCCTAAATGTTGATATTGCCCAACGACTGAAATTTCTTGTACGCCCTGTTCAGTGACGATCGTCATTCGACCAGACTGGCTGGGCCCAAAGTATTTTCGGCGGTGCGCCCGGGAACCAGGCCCTCTGAAGGCAAAAAGGATCTCACTTTTCCCTTTGCTAAGGTTGGGCGAGACCCCATGCCGACGGCACGTGTCCAGCAAAATGCCACAGGCTTGTCCTGCTTGGCGTTCGATGTCCTCTGCAGTCGAGGCTGACAGAGTGATACAAAGGTCATCCATCCATGTAGGGCCCAAATACTGTTGCGAGGCAGTGTCCGCAGGCTCAGTGGAAAAAAGTCCTGACGTGTTGGGGCCATCATAGGTCTCAAGCAGATCGAAAGACCTCATCTGTTCCTCCACATCTTTGAGGATTCTTGCAAACATGTAGCCAAATACGACGTCGGCAAATGGATCTCCTGGCCGTGTGCCAATCGCCGTTCGAACATAATCACATTGTCCCGACATCCAAAAATGCGTGTCGGTGTGCAATGCCCTGAGCGCGGTCTGTAAGTGCGGTTGCAAACCAGCACATGCAGTAGCAGCAGGCTCCCTGAGAAGTTCATGCAGTCCGTGAAGAGTGTCCTCGTCAAGTCTGAGACGCTGAGCAATCTGGGCTAATAGGTCGTCAGTGAGAGCACCTCCAACTGCAAGTGGCCTGATCACTCTATAGAACGCTTCCTGCAGGTCTAAGAAGATGAGGGCCGAGGAAGCTTTCCTTTGTTTCGCCCGACGGAGCGAAGCACGAACATGATGAACTCCAAGGCCAACAGGAACTCTTTTGCGTCCTCCTACCTGACTATTCTGTAGGAAGTTCTCATAGATGGTGGACTGGTTGCTGCGAACAGCTCTGTGGATGGTCTTGCCGATGTGCGAGCTGATCAAAAGGGAACGGTATGAGCTGCAGTCGCTTTGCGGCCCCTTCCTCTTCCAGGCAGAGACAAGTTGCCCACCCTTGTGCAACAATGACTCCTGCCCATGTGCAGTGAGTTTGAGCATCTGCGTAAAGGTAAGCCTGGCTAGTAGAGCTGGTTGGGCATGACACAATTCTGGCGGAATATCGTCTGCTCCAATTGCTTTGCCAGGCTTAACACATCTGTAGGCCTGCTCAAGGTCGACCAAGGTGGGCAAGTCTTCGGGCTGTAGGCAAAGCTTGTCCGGAATGAAGGTGCCCAGATTGTATAACCACTGCGCTCGAAGCTGATCAGCGTCCATCCGGGTGCCTCCTTCCATTGCCCCAAAGAAATTGACCCATCTGTCGACAAGTTCTTGATGTGTGCGGCAAGGGTTGCCATCATCATCTTTCACAATGGGCAAGGGCGTCTCTCTTTTGTGTCGGAGATTGGTCGGTCCAATGATGGGCTTGAGTTGTTGCAGGACTGCGCTGGCCGAGCAATCAGAGGGAAGGCTGGCAAGTGCTTCCTTGAGAGCATGGCCACGTGCATTGCGGAGGCTTTTCCGAAGTTCCCTGTTGTGGATTTGGAACTGGACTCCAGCTTTGAGTTGGGCACACCGGAGCGTCACGTAGAAGCAATTCGAAGGTTGCTCTCTCTGCTGCGACCTCCAGGCTGCAAATGTGTGCGCCAAAACTTCTCGAAGTTGGAGACGTCGAAGATGTCGTACTTGTCTTCCTTCTCGGAGTTTGAGCGTTCGGAGTTGCCAGATCTCCTCTGTGATAAACTGCTTCTTTGGTCTATGCCCTTGCTTGGGGCAATGTTTGCGTAGAACCTGATGTAGATGTGCATTGCAATGATGTACCTGATTCTCAATATCAGCCTGCCAATCGAGGGGGACATAGTCTGCGAGGTACAAATGTAATGATTGACCCGCAATGGCTTGGCGATCAAATTGTACGCCTCGTCGTCCCTGTCGATGTGTGGGGGCGGAAAATTGTCGCCATTGAACTTCGACTCCAACTGCTGTATGATCTCCAACGTGTCCAAAATCAAGTTCAGGTATCGTTCTTGATATGGTGCACGAGGACTGCCAGGTAATAGGCAATGCGACATAGTCAATGCGATGCCCAATATCGGTGGCGGGGCACGTCCATGTCGCTTGTTCACCTTGGTGGCATTCACTGGTAGCAGGCAAGCAGAGTCGATGTGTGGCCAAAAGTTCCCGCAGGAGGCAAGTACCACTAGTAGCTTTGTCATCCTGAATGAAGACATGCTCCCCATCTGTGGCTCCAGTGGCTGCATTGGCGTCAATCATGAGAACCAAATCATGGCCTTCTGTTTCAGCCTTGAGCTGTTCTGTGAATCGGGCCCACCACTCAGTCCGTTCGGTCAAGGCAATTCCACTTTGCGGTGCATACACGACTGCTATCCAAAAGTCGAGTTGTTCATTGCGCACATGGACGACGATGAAGCGAGGGTCAGTGTATGTCACCACAAAGTGTGACACTTTGAAGTACAGAGCTTTACCATTCCGCCAGCCATAGGGTTGCTCCATGTTGATCCATAGTTCAACTCCTTGTGGGCCTTGGTGGTCCCCGCTGGCTAACCGGTAGACACCATCAGCAGTAGAGGAGCATCGCGATGTGCGGGTTTCTTGAAGGCCCAAGAAGTGAAGATGCAAATGCTTGAGCTGTGCCCTGACATAGTGAAGCTTGCCAGGCACTCCTTCATCTCCTTTGTAAAAGGTTCGGACATTTGCCGTAGCAAAGCTGAGCGCAATATGGATCTTGTGATGTTCAGCTCCTGTCATGATAGTAGGGGATGCCGATGGCGTCGGTTGCTCTGAAGGGAGCTGTGGCGGTGTGATTGCCAACCCCTCTGCACATTGCTTTGGCACATCGCCATCCTGGGACAAAATCATCCATAAGATTGACAGGATGCGGTCAAAGGTCCTGAGATTGACTGATTGCCGAGGCAAATACAGGCTTTGCTTGGCCTCTCTTTTCGCAAAATGATCGACCAGCTCGTTGTAGGGCTCCCCGGCATGGCTGCGTGTGTGAACCACTTTCAACTGTTCCCCTGGCAGCATTGCCTCCAGCGCCTGGAACGCAGCTCTGAGGTGGCAGAAGGGCTTTGTCAACATCGTCGTGCCTGTCTTGCCTATGGCTTGTCCTCCCACAAGTTGGGAATCAGAGACAAAGACCGTCGGCAGACGATGATTTTGCGCAAGGCGCCAGAGTGCGCTCCATAGGAGGGCTTCTGTTTCTGCCGCATCGGAACCGATGTGATCTGTCCCAGCATGATGAGGTCTGTCAGGTTCGTACAAGATCTGCTGACAAGTCAAGCCAATGAACTCAAGATAAGGGCTATGTCCTGGACCATCATCTGCATACTGCTCCGCAAAGACAGCAAAGCACCAAGAGTCGCTGACATCATGTAGATCGGTCCAGATGGGCGAACAGTGTCTACGTCTGCTTTGCGAGGATCCATCTGTATATATGACAAGGCGGTCACGTCGATCCAAAGGCTTACACCTTGCAATGGCCTCACAAATGAAGTCAGGAACATCATAGGGCGTAATGTCTGTGACCAGTGCAATCGGTGGTGCATTGAAGAAGGCATGCAATTCCTCCCTGTCAAACGCAAGCACATAGTCTGACTGCCGTGCAGATTCACTGCCTTTGATGTAGGGCTTGGTAATGTTGTACTGAAGAGGTTGTGGCTGTGGCCATGGTGTTGGTTCTCTTTTTGGTCGATCATTGTCCTCATGTTGCGGTTCAACATTCCTGAAGTAGAGGATAGTCACAGAAGGCAGGACAGTGTCTCGTTGAACAATCACTGCTTTGTGAAATCCTTTGGCATAGAGGAACTTCATATGCACCAAGTCATCTTGTGCTGGTGCTCCTGACACTACATGGATGCCATCTTTTTCCTTGACCTCTTGATTGCAATAGATGTGTACGATCTCTGGAGATGCATCCTTCGGACAGAAGTAGACCGCATCATGTTGTCCACATCTGATGACCTGTCCTTCATATCCCCAACATCGCAACTCTTGCAGAATTTGTTGGTCAGTCCCACAGCGTGGCGCCTCAATGAAGGCTGGTAGTGGAACTGATCGCTGATATTGCGGTGGCCAATGAATAAAGATGATCTCTGTGTCTTCCACGGTCTCGGCCTCATCACTCCTTGGCAAGGGGATGTCTTCAACGGAGTCGTCCTGTCGTGGCCCATGGGTGTGAGCCACCTGCCCATGTGTTTGGCGCTCACGACGGTTGAGAGTGGCCCTTGTCTGTAGCAACGAGGTCGCGGCCCGTGTGTGTTGATATGTAGGTCGGCGGTCCATGAAGATCAGTATGCTCTGTCCGTTACGTGCCGGGAATGGCGCTCCTTGACGTAGTTGCATACGATCATACCATGTCTGACATTGCATCGGGGCTCCCGGATGGAGACAGCGTCCAGCAAGTCCAAGCGCCATCAGCAGATGTTCAAGATACAAATGTTCATGTACCGTAATGGCAAGTTGCATGATGACGCTCCCTGGTGGCTGGCTTCGATCAATGACAGTCGTCAAGATGGTGGCAAAAACAGCATGTGGCCGTTGAATCAGAATGACATGTGCGGCTGTCTCTGCATCCGTGTTGACAGGCGTGGGCGTCACCACTTGAAACGTCAACTCTGCAGTGGGATCCACAAGATCTCGCCAAATGTGCCTAAGTTGAGCTTCCCACTGGGAAAAATCTTCGTAGAGGTGAGTGGATCTTGGAAGTTGACACATCCAATAGAATTGATTGTGGTGATCGACGAACCACGTCTTCACTCCAGTAGATGCAATTTCATTGTCCCAACTAAAGGCCGTCCTGAGCCAGTGCTGGTGTAGTTCCTGTATGTCTTCAGACATTGTCTGAAGGTTTGGAGCTCCTGGGTCAAAGACTGGCGCAGCAGGGTTAAAGACAAAGGGACGCTGCTCACATCTGGCCGGCGCTGAAGAGAGATCGACACCATCCTGTGGCATAGGTGATCGTCTCCATCTTGTACGAGATCTTTGCATCAGGTCCATGTGGTCAGACTCTGCAGTAAATTGGAAGGCAGGTCAAATGCTAATGGTAAGACCAGTAGCACGCGGAACTTCTTCCCAATCATGGTGAGCAAAGGGGATGCCGCCAATGGATACTGAGCATAGCCTTGTTTGGCAGGTCAGTTGCATGTCCGCAAAACGCAACACCATTTGTGCAGTCATCATATCTGGCAGTGAGTATGCGGCATGTTCAGTGCTGTCTCTGCGTCCATCCGATACATAGACTGTGATGAGCCCGACCGTGAACTGTGGCCTTTCTGACTGCTCCAAGATCAGATGTGCCATCACACATTCTGTCATCGCACATGGCGGTGTAGGCCTCACAACATGTACGGTGGTTGCCAGATCAGGATCGATCGTGTCCGACCACAGTTCCAAGATCTCATCCTTCCATGTGGCGACATCACCTTGGAGTCGGAAAGGTCGTGCTCTTCTGCAGTGTGGTTGTCGTTGATGATGTACATACCACGTGTCGATGTACGCCACTGGTCCCTCCTCAGTGCACTCAACAAAGGATTCCTGTTCGAAGGTGTTGAGCAATCTTTGGCCATCACCACGATGGAATCCACTTTGAATCTGAATGCGTGGTTCAGGTGTCTGTGGAGGACGTAGAGCTCGGGAAAAGCTACCAGCAACGATGTGCTCTGGTGCTGTGCGTAAGGTCCATGGCTCAAACTGTCGGAGGACTGTTTGGCAAGCGCGTTGCACTTGTACAGCATTCCTTTGAAAGAGGCTGTGTGTCTCTTCCTCTTCTGAGATTGACCTTGCGCTATCTGTGTCACTCTGCTCAAGGTCGATGTCTGAGAGGCAGGTGTCCTGCTCAGCCAGCTCGCCCACAAAGACTTTTATGTAGTCACCATCAGCAATATGCATCGGTGTGGCCGCATGCTCCTCAATGAGAATGTTATTGCGCCACAGGTGGCATGCCTGTGGCTGTGCACATAAAGTCTCCAGGCGCAATACTCGCAAGAGTGTCTGTCTTGTGGTTACATAAGGTAGCCATCTTGCCCTCCGACTGAAAGGTGTAGGTTGAACATCATTGTCGACATGGATTTCAAGGTCAACAAGTGTGAGTCTTTCGGTTGGAGAGGGACGGAACTCATGCGATCTTTGTAGGATCAGGCAGTGCAAGTCGACCTGGACATAGTCAATTGGGCGTTGAAGCACTGCTTGTACACGCAGGACTGCTGTCTTCTCCAGAGAAAGTGCGATTGCGGCTTGTACCACGATCTGGTCATAGTCATTCCATGGAAGCCTGGCCGAAATAGATCGTCCATCCAGTGTGTGGATAACTGTCGATCTCCAGTCCGTAGACGACACTGCCGACGATGAGACTGATGATATAGTGCTACTGGAAGAAGATGTCGATGAAGATGCCTCAAGACGAAGAGCATTTTGCATGACCGGTCGTCTGCCCATGAAGGAGATAGCATCCTCTGGCGGCTCATTGTCTGGTGCCGCATGGCGCGGCCTCGAGCGGGGTGGGTGCCCAGCCTCGGGTTCATCATCTCCAAGCGCCGGATCCCAGTGATCTCCTTCCCTGTTACGTCGTTGCTGTTGAAGTCGACGAACCAAATTTTGTTCCGCCTCCTCTTGAGATAGCGTCGAGGGAATCCTGATGTGTAGACCCAAACCATGGTGGATGTCAATGTCCTGGTCCATCGGCAGGACTTGATGTCCAATGTGTAGTGTACAGGGTCCAAAACCTTGTGCTTCTCGTTGTTGGCAGAGTTGTTCAACACCAGCTAACTGCAGAACTCGTGCGGGCATCAAACGTCTCTCAACAGAGTGTGCTGTGTGCTGGAAAATAGTCTCAGGATCCTGAATGCGTACCGTCGTGATGAGGCATGCGGCACGTTCTGGTCTGAGGTTCTGGTGGACTATTACTGTCGCACTGGTGCCCGGAAAGGGAAATCTTGGAGGATCTGGCTTGACGATGACAATCTCCAGCGGCAAATTGGGATCTGCAAGATCTTCCCATATGAACCGTGTGGTGCTGTCCCAATCTTGATAATCGGCATCAAATCGTAGCACCCGAGGTTCGTTGTGGAATTGGAGTCGTAGATGATCAATGAAGAATGAACTTGCATACACTACAAAGTCATCCTCACCCAAATCGATTTGTCCTTCTTGTTCCAGGAGTGTGAGAAGTTCCTGTTGCCACGAAGGTGTCTCTGTTGGTCGCTGTGTTCCACTGGCATGAGGCAGGCTCAGATCTCCTGAGGGTCGATCTTGATCAATGTGGCCCGTGCGGTCGCTTGTGGATGATGCAGGGCATTTCATTGGTAGAGGATTCTGTCGAGTCCACTCAAAATCAACGTCATCCGGTGGCTGATGGGAAAAACTGCCGCCGCGCTGAAGGCCTGTCCTCCATGGCATGAGTCCTTTGCAAAGACTGATCTCGGGAACAACAGTCTTGTACATGACCAATTCATCCTCAAGTCCGATCAGAACGTCGACATCAGGAGCAAAACCCAATCCCCTGGCCGGTGATACAGAGCTTGTAGGTGACTTCAATCGCTTGCGAGAGTTGAACTCCTCGATCACAATGCCGTTATAGGTCCCAATATCAAAGGCCAGGCAACGCGCTTCTTCAATAGCTGCCCACTCATTGAGAAAGTTGCGCTCCTCGATGATACTGTGTGACCATTTCATAACGGCAATCTCTCCAGGGATCGTGGAGTCAGGACTGAACCATGGCTTCAGGTTGGCATACTGAATAGTCATGCTCAACCAGCCTTGCCAAAATGCGACCCATGCTTTGGATCTTCCATTGCAGCGTCTTCTGCTTTTGGCGTGGTTCTTGGCCTCTTGGCAGCGTGAGCTTCTTCCGCCACCATAGCTTCGGCTTCTTGATGTAGGGACTGCAAAGAACTGGCCAGACCCTCCATCGTTTCCGTGATCTTGGTGGCAGCTTGGGCCGCACTCGTAGAATCTGGATCCTCCGTCTCCTCGTCCGAGGTGATGTTCTGCACGTCGCCAGTGCCAAGCTTTGCCAGCTTGGAATTCTCGAGGTCCTTCTTGGCGGAGAGCAATGCGTCCTTGGAAGTGCTCACTTGCTCTTGCAGCTTCTTCTCCTGCTCCATGAATTGCTGTGCATACGTCTGCCACAACTGGACAGCGTCCGATAGGAACTTCTTCCACATGTTGTGGTGTTGATTCCGGGCTGTGACAGCCTCGTCGTAGTTCTGTCGTGCAGTGTCCAGAGCAGTGACGGCTGCATGCAAATCCGTGGATGATTGCTGTCCAAATTTGGTCAAGACCTTTTGGACCTTCTTTTGCATATCCTCTGGTAGCTCGGATTGTCTTCCCCTCATCATGGTCATCAGCCCTCTGACCTCGGCATCGGTGTCGGAACTTGATGTCATCGATGTCGCCGGCATTTTTGGCATTGGCGGTGCTGGCATCGTGGGGGTAAAAGGCATAGCCATCGGATGTAGTGCAGCAGGAACTGGAGCTGGCATTTTCGCCAAATTGGGATTGGCAGGCGGTTGCCATGCTGCATCTGGTGGGGGCAATGGAGGCATTGTCCCTTGCATTGGATACTGCATTGCCTGCTGGGGGAACATGACAGGCATCGGTGCAATCTGCCCCATGGGAACAGCCGGCATCATCATGGGCGGAGCCTGCATCTGCTGCGGCTGGTTCTGTTTGGGGGTCTTGTTGCCTTTGACGCTCTTTGGCCGTTGTCTTTGCCTCGGAGAAGGTGTCCTTCCTCTCGAAGATGTCGACTGCCAGTGCGCTTGCCAGTCTTGTTGTTGATGCTGCTGCCATGGTGACTGCTGATACTGGCCTTGGTCCGTCTGTACCGTCTGCTTCGAGCCGTGTACATAGGACTGGTCGATCACGTTTTGCCATGGTTGCTGGCATACGGAACAGTACATTGCACTGCTCTTCCTCAATTGCCGACAAATGCGGCATTTCCATGGAGCACGATTCATCGTCGTCATTGCTGCGGCAACTCGACAAAGAAAACTCGTGTCTTTGGAATGGTGGCTTCCAAGGATATGTATGATGTTCCTCAACCTCAAAGGCCCAAGGGGTGCAATGCCTCGACGATGGAGATACCAATCGCGTCGGGCAGCGGCCCGTTTCCTTCTGAAGTTGCGTCTCTGGTTCGCAGTCGCCGTCCTGGTACACAGAGAGGTCAATCAGATCAATCCCAATGGAGTCCTTGATGGAGAGCAGGTTGACAAAGCTGGCAAGGAGGAAGATGTAGGCGCCCGAAAACATAAACCAAATACCAAGTCCAGGGTAATGCCGCAGCAAAGCCAGTTCAGACGAGGTAAGGTGATCACTGGCTACACCAGCCAGGAGAGCACAGCAAATGCAAAAAGGGTCGCCAAAAACCCAGGATTTAGTTTAATCTGGTGCTGGGACACCAGAGCAGCAAGCTCGGGGATGTAGAGGTCGAAAGCCCCTCAAACACCAAAGTAGCCAGCTGCCCACGTCGAGAAGGCTGCGCAAGAACAGCAGCCCGTGGCACACCGTGGAACGCGCCACTAAGGAAATGAACCCCTAACCAGAAACAGGGGGTGGAAGTACTTCCCCTGATCCGGCACGGAGCCAAACCTTATTATACATATATATATATAACATTATATAACCATATAACCATATTTATGGTATATCTCCTTGCCATCAGAACGTCATCCGCCAGATCAACCAGCAGCTGGACAAGGAACTCAGCAGTCACAGCCCTTCCGAGGTTCGGAGGGATCCAACGTATGTTTCACCCGGAATGTGGGAGTGTTCACTAGCAAAAATGGTGATTTAGTCTGAGTCAACCAGCAAAACTAGTGAGACGTATGATGATTTAACCGGCAAGACACTGGTGATTTGACATGATTTAACCAAGAAAAGATGTGATTTAACATAATTTAACATGATTCAAGAAGCAAAAATGGTGATTGGGCCACCAACAATAGCATCAACAATAGGGATTTAACCATCAAAAGAACGCTGATATCATCACTAAAATTTGTGAGATTTAGCTATTTAACCTTGAACTTTGGGAATGAACTATGTAGGGGTATAGAATCGAAACCATAAAATGGGGATAACATGGTACGTACCTAACCAACAGTCATTTGATCTTTGGGTGTGGCCTAAGATAGGGCTATATACCCCCGATGTTGTTTCATATTATTCTGAATAGATAACAATATATGGAAACTAAACATGGAATACCACCCAAACAAAAAGGTGAGGCAGACGTGGTTCTAAAAAAATCCGAATGCTAGGTTGGGAGCTACAACGACAGAGATCCGGACATAGCATGCAAATGCAAACTCAGGGCCATTTCAAAGGCCCAAGGGTGATGTTTCAAATTAACGGTTTCTCCAGGTTTTGCCCTTTGCATTGTAACATGTCCACAATATCACACTATGTGACTGTATGTGTACATGTAAATACCCTCTGGTAATCAAACATGGCAATTGGAAATCCCCGATCAAAATGGAGGTTTAGTTCGCTGGGAAAATCATCGAACTACAGCTAGTGGATTTTCCAGCAAACCATGTTTGACTACCAGAGGGTAATCCCATTAAATATCCCATTAAATATCCAAGTTTTGACCATTATTAAGGGATAATAATCCCATTCATCACCATCAACAATCTAGAATCACAGCTAGAAAAGTCATGCATCAAGAACTATGAATATCCCATGGACTATGACTTCGCACCGACTCTGCAAAAGCCAGGCCGGAGACGCCGAAGCTTTGGAAGCTGCGCCGCAGACGCAGGCGGTGGTTTCGGGTGGCATGGTACCCCATTTCGAGGTCAAGAAAAAGATTGAACGCTCTCAGGCCGGAAAGATAATGAAGACGATACTGTGTATATAGACTATACATATATATATATACCAGATATCAAAGGGTTTGGAATCAGCATACATTTTTTTTTCTTTACATAGGGTTTGTGTGAAAATAGGGTGACCACTGCAGTGTCGTCTCCCCTGTGGGATGCAACAGGTGGATGACCTTCCCTTTGCCTTGGGACAGAAGGCCGAGTGGCGCCCGATCTGTAGATTCGCCATGGTGAAGAGTTTGAGTATCATATTCATATATATATATTATATATATATATACAAATATATATATATATAGACAAATATCTATTTACAGTATATATATATATATGTGTATATATATATGTATATATATATGTGTGTGTAATATATATATATAATTATATATATATATATTTACAATGTGTATATATATATATATTTACAATGTGTATATATATATACACGATATGTAGATATACACCATGATACACCTATGTGTTGGGAGATAACTCCATAGGGTTTTGTCAACAATCAAATCCCATAGCGGTGACCCAGGACATCCTTTGTGTTCCGAAAAGTTGGAGAAACACTCGGTTCAATTCATCCACGAAGGTTGGATGAGCAAAATATTCTTATGAAGCAGTCTGAAACGAGAGCAGCAAGCCTTCTCTCGGGAAAGGCGTGTCGAGACTCTTGGGATAAAGAACAATCTTAGGTCCTAGGTCAACACCCGATAAACCCCAAGTATTGTGTTCAATCCTGGGATTTTCAGGGTTTCAGGCTTTTGAGCTACCATGTGGAACGTGGTGCCTACCACGGCTCGTGGCAGGCTGAAGATATTCCTTCAGATGCTGCTGTCGCCGACTTCCTTCTGCAGGTTCCTGGCTCTTTGGTCCTGATATCTCAATGATGTTGGACCCGCCACCACAAATGGGTACTGTAGATCAATGATGATCAATGTAAATCAACCTAGGATCCAAGAATGATGCAAGAGTAAAATGCAACTGAAAGAGTGGTACCCAGAACCTTTTCATCCGCAGATGCACGAGCAGACTGGCAAGGGTCAGACCAGCCGAAGCAGCTCAGAGGTGTTGAGGGGATCATGGTTCTTCTGCTGGAGCTTGAGTCAGACTCGGATATACATATATATATATTATATTTATACACAGTAGATGTTCATTGTTTGCAGCGGGAACGTGCTTTAGGATGCTTGAGGATTGTTTAAGATTGTCAAAAGGGCGATTTTGGTGGAGTTTGGCCTAGCCAAAGAGTGGTTCGAATCGATCAAGTTAGACTCCAACAGCCGAGAGTTGCAGAGAACCCCAAATAGGAGACATGACCTGAAGAATGCTGCAGCAAGTTGAGAAAAAATGATTTACGCATTTGGGGATGTACCCCAATTTGTCATGTTTATATGTCTCCATTTCTGCAAGTCCAAACAGATCCTTGCAGGCAAATGACCTTTCTGCGTATGCTGCTCAAGCGGAACAAGGATTAGAAGATGGTAAGCCTGAAGAGGCAAGACATGGGTGGTCCAGAAAAGGAGATTAAGAACATGTTTAGTAACACTTACCCTTAATTGACGCGCTGCCTTGGAAGACTGCATGCATGCGGTTGACGATGAGACTTTGCACTTTCCGGTCCTTTGTTTTATTATTGGGAGATGTGAGCAGGGTATTTATTGTTGAGCCATTTATAAATATATATATATAAGATGATTAAGATGTGCTGCATGATTCAATGTAGTTAAGGTACAATATGCTGCAACTGTGGATTCAAACAGAACTAGTGACTAGTACAGTGCAAAACAACCAGATTTGGCCATGCCAAGCGAATAGCCAGATGCTCTTGGTTTGATTAGGTTTGATCCGGCTGACTGCCAAAGGTCCATGAAGAGATCGAGAAAGAGGCCAGCCGCAGGAGCTCAGAGGTAGGGCCCTGATGGGTTAGGAGATGTTTGCAGATTGAGATTGATTCGGCTGCAATGTTTGCTATGTATTTTCCATGATGGTTATGGTTTAGCGATGTGGTGATTCTATTGTGACTCTTGAATATCTTGAATACTAAGAGGAGTATGGCCAAGCGAAAAGGTAGCTAGAACATGCTAGAACATGCTAGAACATGCTAGAACATATTCAAATCCAGTTTATTCACTTTCATACGTTTCACTTGACATCGGAGACTCGGAATGATGACTGGAACATACTGGAGCCAGGATTTCCCAAATTCCTCCTGTTTGTTGATGCCCAATCCTTGAGCTCATGAGTCATTGTTCAGTTGTCCAGGCAGAAGAGCCTGAGCAGCAGGAAGCGGAAACAGAGGAGCAGGCCGACGGATGGTTGGAAGATGATTGAAACTGTTTAAACATTGTTTAAGAATGTTTAAGCAATTTTAGCACAATGCTTGGGGTATCTTGAGATCACTTGGGACGAGTGTGACGAGTATTTGGGACGGGTAGCTTACACCGTTGAAAGTCGTCAAGTTGGATCAGTGCTGCGCTTCAGTCTTGGAGCTGCCATTTTGTAAGAAAAGTCTGATGAAGGGAAATCTAGTTTTTTGGGATCTATACCGGATAAGACATCTGGAGATTTTCGGCCTTGTGTTAGCTCGAAAAACCTACCAGGCAGATGACATTCCTCTGGATTCTGCCCAAGCAGACCAAGCAGTGGAAGAGATCAAGCCTGAAGAGGCCAGATATGGGTGGACAAGTAGAAGGAATCAATGCATTGGGTTGGGAAACTGTATTGGGAGACTGCATGCATGAGGTGCAACTTCGCATTCTCAGGTCTTTTGGTGTTGTTCCATGTTGTTCTCTTGCTGTTGTTTACTATCAGGAGTTGTGAGCAGGCAATTGAATGTTGGGTGGACCGTTTCTTTGATGTATGTTAAGTTTGCAAGATGTTGCAACAGCGAAACAATATAAATATGTAATATGTAAAATATGTATATGATATATATATATATGTTAATTCGCACAGACCTGCAAAACAACCAGATTTGGCCATGCCAAGCGAATAGCCAGATGCTCTTGGTTTGATCTGGTTTGATCCAGTTTGGTTTGATCCGGCTGACTGCCACAGGTCCATGAACAGATCGAGAGAGAGACCAGCCGCAGCAGCTCAGAGGTAGGGCCCTGATGGGTTAGGGATGGTCTGCAGATGTCTGCAGCTTGAGATTGATTCGGCTACAATATTTGCTATGTTCAGGGATTTTCCATGATGGTCATGGTTTAGTGATGTTTTTTTTCTATTGTTACTTTTGTATACTTCTGAGGAGTATGGCCAAGCCAAAAGGTAGCTAGAACATGCTAGAACATGCTAGAACATGCTAGAACATATTCAAATCCAGTTTATTCACTTTCATACGTTTCACTTGACATCGGAGACTCGGAATGATGACTGGAACATACTGGAGCCAGGATTTCCCAAATTCCTCCTGTTTGTTGATGCCCAATCCTTGAGCTCATGAGTCATTGTTGAGTTGTCCAGGCAGAAGAGCCTGAGCAGCAGGAAGCGGAAACAGAGGAGCAGGCCGACGGATGGTTGGAAGATGATTGAAACTGTTTAAACATTGTTTAAGAATGTTTAAGCAATTTTAGCACAATGCTTGGGGTATCTTGAGATCACTTGGGACGAGTGTGACGAGTATTTGGGACGGGTAGCTTACACAGTTGAAAGTCGTCAAGTTGGATCAGTGCTGCGCTTCAGTCTTGGAGCTGCCATTTTGTAAGAAAAGTCTGATGAAGGGAAATCTAGTTTTTTGGGATCTATACCGGATAAGACATCTGGAGATTTTCGGCCTTGTGTTAGCTCGAAAAACCTACCAGGCAGATGACATTCCTCTGGATTCTGCCCAAGCAGACCAAGCAGTGGAAGAGATCAAGCCTGAAGAGGCCAGATATGGGTGGACAAGTAGAAGGAATCAATGCATTGGGTTGGGAAACTGTATTGGGAGACTGCATGCATGAGGTGCAACTTCGCACTCTCAGGTCCTTTTGTGTTGTTCCATGTTGTTCTCTTGCTGTTGTTTACTATCAGGAGTTGTGAGCAGGCAATTGAATGTTGCGTGGACCGTTTCATTGATGTACGTTGATATTGCAACATGTTGCAACAGCGAAACAATATAAATATGTATAATGGATATATAATATATATAATATATATTTATGTTAATTCGCACAGTCCTGCAAAACAACCAGATTTGGCCATGCCAAGCGAATAGCCAGATGCTCTTGGTTTGATCTGGTTTGATCCGGTTTGGTTCTATCCGGCTGACTGCCACAGGTCCATGAACAGATGGAGAGAGAGACCAGCCGCAGCAGCTCAGAGGTAGGGCCCTGATGGGTTAGGGATGGTCTGCAGATGTCTGCAGCTTGAGATTGATTCGGCTACAATATTTGCTGTGTTCAGGGATTTTCCATGATGGTCATGGTTTAGTGATGTGTTTTTTCTATTGTTACTTTTCAATACTTTGAGGAGTATGGCCAAGCCAAAAGGTAGCTAGAACATGCTAGAACATGCTAGAACATGCTAGAACATATTCAAATCCAATTTATTCACTTTCATATGTTTCACTTGACATCGGAGACTCGGAATGATGACTGGAACATACTGATCATACTGGAGCCAGGATTTCCCAAATTCCTCCTGTTTGTTGATGCCCAATCCTTGAGCTCATGAGTCATTGTTGAGTTGTCCAGGCAGAAGAGCCTGAGCAGCAGGAAGCGGAAACAGAGGAGCAGGCCGGCGGATGGTTGGAAGATGATTAAATCTGTTTCGACATTGTTTAAGAATGTTTAAGCAATTTTAGCACAATGCTTGGGGTATCTTGAGATCACTTGGGACGAGTGTGACGAGTATTTGGGACGGGTAGCTTACACCGTTGAAAATCGTCAAGTTGGATCAGAGCTGCGCTTCAGTCTTGGAGCTGCCATTTTGTAAGAAAAGTCTGATGAAGGGAAATCTAGTTTTTTGGGATCTATACCGGATAAGACATCTGGAGATTTTCGGCCTTGTGTTAGCTTGAAAAACCTACCAGGCAGATGACCTTCCTCTGGATTCTGTCCAAGCAGACCAAGCAGTGGAAGAGATCAAGCCTGAAGAGGCCAGATATGGGTGGACAAGTAGAAGGAATCAATCAATGCATTGGGTCGGGAAACTGTATTGGGAGACTGCATGCATGAGGTGCAACTTCGCACTCTCAGGTCCTTTTGTGTTGTTCCATGTTGTTCTCTTGCTGTTGTTTACTATCAGGAGTTGTGAGCAGGCAATTGAATGTTGCGTGGACCGTTTCATTGATGTACGTTGATATTGCAACATGTTGCAACAGCGAAACAATATAAATATGTATAATGGATATATAATATATATAATATATATTTATGTTAATTCGCACAGTCCTGCAAAACAACCAGATTTGGCCATGCCAAGCGAATAGCCAGATGCTCTTGGTTTGATCTGGTTTGATCCGGTTTGGTTCTATCCGGCTGACTGCCACAGGTCCATGAACAGATGGAGAGAGAGACCAGCCGCAGCAGCTCAGAGGTAGGGCCCTGATGGGTTAGGGATGGTCTGCAGATGTCTGCAGCTTGAGATTGATTCGGCTACAATATTTGCTGTGTTCAGGGATTTTCCATGATGGTCATGGTTTAGTGATGTGTTTTTTCTATTGTTACTTTTCAATACTTTGAGGAGTATGGCCAAGCCAAAAGGTAGCTAGAACATGCTAGAACATGCTAGAACATATTCAAATCCAATTTATTCACTTTCATATGTTTCACTTGACATCGGAGACTCGGAATGATGACTGGAACATACTGGAGCCAGGATTTCCCAAATTCCTCCTGTTTGTTGATGCCCAATCCTTGAGCTCATGAGTCATTGTTGAGTTGTCCAGGCAGAAGAGCCTGAGCAGCAGGAAGCGGAAACAGAGGAGCAGGCCGACGGATGGTTGGAAGATGATTGAAACTGTTTAAACATTGTTTAAGAATGTTTAAGCAATTTTAGCACAATGCTTGGGGTATCTTGAGATCACTTGGGACGAGTGTGACGAGTATTTGGGACGGGTAGCTTACACAGTTGAAAATCGTCAAGTTGGATCAGTGCTGCGCTTCAGTCTTGGAGCTGCCATTTTGTAAGAAAAGTCTGATGAAGGGAAATCTAGTTTTTTGGGATCGATACCGGATAAGACATCTGGAGATTTTCGGCCTTGTGTTAGCTTGAAAAACCTACCAGGCAGATGACATTCCTCTGGATTCTGTCCAAGCAGACCAAGCAGTGGAAGAGATCAAGCCTGAAGAGGCCAGATATGGGTGGACAAGTAGAAGGAATCAATCAATGCATTGGGTCGGGAAACTGTATTGGGAGACTGCATGCATGAGGTGCAACTTCGCACTCTCAGGTCTTTTGGTGTTGTTCCATGTTGTTCTCTTGCTGTTGTTTACTATCAGGAGTTGTGAGCAGGCAATTGACTGTTGGGTGGACCGTTTCTTTGATGTATGTTAAGTTTGCAAGATGTTGCAACAGCGAAACAATGTAGATATGTAATATGTAAAATATATGTATATAATATATATGTATGTTAATTCGCACAGACCTGCAAAACAACCAGATTTGGCCATGCGAGGCGAATAGCCAGATGCTCTTGGTTTGATCTGGTTTGATCCGGTTTGGTTTGATCCGGCTGACTGCCACAGGTCCATGAACAGATCGAGAGAGAGACCAGCCGCAGCAGCTCAGAGGTAGGGCCCTGAAAGGTTAGGGATGGTCTGCAGATGTCTGCAGCTTGAGATTGATTCGGCTATAATATTAATATTTGCTATGTTCAGGGATTTCCCATGATGGTCATGGTTTAGTGATGTGTTTTTTCTATTGTTACTTTTCAATACTTTGATGAGTATGGCCAAGCCAAAAAGGTAGCTAGAACATGCTAGAACATGCTAGAACATATTCAAATCCAATTTATTCACTTTCATATGTTTCACTTGACATCGGAGACTCGGACTGATGACTGGAACATACTGATCATACTGGAGCCAGGATTTCCCAAATTCCTCCTGTTTGTTGATGCCCAATCCTTGAGCTCATGAGTCATTGTTGAGTTGTCCAGGCAGAAGAGCCTGAGCAGCAGGAAGCGGAAACAGAGGAGCAGGCCGGCGGATGGTTGGAAGATGATTAAATCTGTTTCGACATTGTTTAAGAATGTTTAAGCAATTTTAGCACAATGCTTGGGGTATCTTGAGATCACTTGGGACGAGTGTGACGAGTATTTGGGACGGGTAGCTTACACCGTTGAAAATCGTCAAGTTGGATCAGTGCTGCGCTTCAGTCTTGGAGCTGCCATTTTGTAAGAAAAGTCTGATGAAGGGAAATCTAGTTTTTTGGGATCTATACCGGATAAGACATCTGGAGATTTTCGGCCTTGTGTTAGCTCGAAAAACCTACCAGGCAGATGACATTCCTCTGGATTCTGCCCAAGCAGACCAAGCAGTGGAAGAGATCAAGCCTGAAGAGGCCAGATATGGGTGGACAAGTAGAAGGAATCAATGCATTGGGTTGGGAAACTGTATTGGGAGACTGCATGCATGAGGTGCAACTTCGCACTCTCAGGTCTTTTGGTGTTGTTCCATGTTGTTCTCTTGCTGTTGTTTACTATCAGGAGTTGTGAGCAGGCAATTGAATGTTGGGTGGACCGTTTCTTTGATGTATGTTAAGTTTGCAAGATGTTGCAACAGCGAAACAATATAAATATGTAATATGTAAAATATGTATATATATATATATATATGTTAATTCGCACAGACCTGCAAAACAACCAGATTTGGCCATGCCAAGCGAATAGCCAGATGCTCTTGGTTTGATCTGGTTTGATCCGGTTTGGTTTGATCCGGCTGACTGCCACAGGTCCATGAACAGATCGAGAGAGAGACCAGCCGCAGCAGCTCAGAGGTAGGGCCCTGATGGGTTAGGGATGGTCTGCAGATGTCTGCAGCTTGAGATTGATTCGGCTACAATATTTGCTATGTTCAGGGATTTTCCATGATGGTCATGGTTTAGTGATGTGTTTTTTCTATTGTTACTTTTCAATACTTTGAGTATGGCCAAGCCAAAAGGTAGCTAGAACATGCTAGAACATGCTAGAACATATTCAAATCCAATTTATTCACTTTCATATGTTTCACTTGACATCGGAGACTCGGAATGATGACTGGAACATACTGATCATACTGGAGCCAGGATTTCCCAAATTCCTCCTGTTTGTTGATGCCCAATCCTTGAGCTCATGAGTCATTGTTGAGTTGTCCAGGCAGAAGAGCCTGAGCAGCAGGAAGCGGAAACAGAGGAGCAGGCCGACGGATGGTTGGAAGATGATTAAATCTGTTTAAACATTGTTTAAGAATGTTTAAGCAATTTTAGCACAATGCTTGGGGTATCTTGAGATCACTTGGGACGAGTGTGACGAGTATTTGGGACGGGTAGCTTACACCGTTGAAAGTCGTCAAGTTGGATCAGTGCTGCGCTTCAGTCTTGGAGCTGCCATTTTGTAAGAAAAGTCTGATGAAGGGAAATCTAGTTTTTTGGGATCTATACCGGATAAGACATCTGGAGATTTTCGGCCTTGTGTTAGCTCGAAAAACCTACCAGGCAGATGACCTTCGACTGCAATCTGCCCAAGCAGACCAAGCAGTGGAAGAGATCAAGCCTGAAGAGGCCAGATATGGGTGGACAAATAGAAGGAATCAATGCATTGGGTTGGGAAACTGTATTGGGAGACTGCATGCATGAGGTGCAACTTCGCACTCTCAGGTCCTTTGGCGTTGTTCCATGTTGTTCTCTTGCTGTTGTTTACTATCAGGAGTTGTGAGCAGGCAATTGAATGTTGGGTGGACCGTTTCTTTGATGTATGTTAAGTTTGCAAGATGTTGCAACAGCGAAACAATATAAATATGTAGTATGTAAAATATGTATATATAATACATATGTATGTTAATTCGCACAGACCTGCAAAACAACCAGATTTGGCCATGCCAAGCGAATAGCCAGATGCTCTTGGTTTGATCTGGTTTGATCCGGTTTGGTTTGATCCGGCTGAGTGCCACAGGTCCATGAACAGATCGAGAGAGAGACCAGCCGCAGCAGCTCAGAGGTAGGGCCCTGAAAGGTTAGGGATGGTCTGCAGATGTCTGCAGCTTGAGATTGATTCGGCTATAATATTTGCTATGTTCAGGGATTTCCCATGATGGTCATGGTTTAGTGATGTGTTTTTTCTATTGTTACTTTTGTATACTTCTGAGGAGTATGGCCAAGCCAAAAGGTAGCTAGAACATGCTAGAACATGCTAGAACATATTCAAATCCAGTTTATTCACTTTCATACGTTTCACTTGACATCGGAGACTCGGAATGATGACTGGAACATACTGGAGCCAGGATTTCCCAAATTCCTCCTGTTTGTTGATGCCCAATCCTTGAGCTCATGAGTCATTGTTGAGTTGACCAGGCAGAAGAGCCTGAGCAGCAGGAAGCGGAAACAGAGGAGCAGGCCAAGGCATGGTTGGAAGATTTTCCACTATGGTTTTCAAGATTGTTGAAGCCATCTTGGGTTTTTGGCATATCCTGAGATCATTTCGGATGCGCAGCTTTGACAGCTTGCACCGTTGAAAATTGTCAATGCTGACCTCGAGTTTTCGAGGTGCTTTGCAAAATGATTCAAACCTAATGAAGACAGGTGTTGTCCCAGATAGATACGGATGAGACATTTCCAGATTCTCGTTTTTGCGTTAGCAATGAATACCTTTGAGGCAGACCTTCCTCTGGATTCTGCCGCAGAGCAGTCGTCGGAAGAGATCAAGCGTGAAGAGGCCATGGGTGGCAAGTTGAATCCAGCGCAAGAAAGTGCAGTGCTTGCACTTTTTGTCAATGATATGCTACTCTAATATGTTACCATAGTTATTCTTGCAATTAATTATCTATTTTTATTGCCAAAAGGATATCAATTGCCAAGAGGAATGACACTTGGCAATGTTATGTTTATCTACGGTATGACACTTGGTACTTATTGGAAGTATCATTGCCAAGTACAGATAAGTACCGTAGATATTGTACCAATAATAGTGATATTTTATTGCTGTAGGTTGGTATCTATTGGTATGTGTTGGAAGAATCCCATCCAGAAGCCTGGGTATGCAGCATATCCCAGGCCATGCGTTCAGGTGCACGTTTGTAAATGATTGTCATCGCAAAACCTTTCCAATTTTTTGTGTTCCAATGTTATTTGATAAAAAAAAATTGTTGTTAAGCCAGATGTAGTGGAATCAACAATCATCAAAGTAGTAGACGGTTACATATACGTATATATATATACAGTATATACATGTTATATATATATAATCATATACATATATACATGTGATATTATATATACATATTATTATATTATGAGAGATATATATATTATAATATATTACTATTGTTGCTATTAATATATATATATATGATTATATGCGTGCCTAAAAAGAAGCCACCGCTGAATTCCCATCTTCACGGCCAGTCTGATCCAGGCGGTGGCTGAGATGCGGGAGAGTGCTAGCGGCTCAGAGGCGCTGCGCAAACCCCAGAGTGAAATATGTACAAACCACCCATTTGGGAATGGTAACCTTACCAGCTTTAAAAATGGTGATTTGGGGGATGGCTTATGGCATTGTTTTAATTACCCACATTCATGGATTTTAATGGGAAAGTTATGATTATGGCTAAGGATTTGAGAAGTATCCTATTTTCAGACAAGCCCACTTGGAAAATGGCTGGGTTTGGTTTCAGTTACCACTTGCAAGTTGCCTTAGGGCAATGGATTAGTTTGGTTCTAATGTGTTTTTACTGGGAAACTATCTAGGGCAATCTATGGAAGATTCTCCATCGCTATGATGATTTACCAGAGGTTAAAATGCTTTGGGATAATGCATGTCAGGGAGTTTAGCTGTAGCCAAATGTCAGAATCATACACCACCAACAACCAGCCACCAACCGGGAACCCCAACCTTATTTGGGATGATGCCCCGACTCTCAATTCAGTGTTTCAGGGTTGAAACATGTTGAAACTTGAAACCACCAGTCAGGTAAATGCGGCAAAGAAACAAAGCCAGACTGAAATATAGATAACTGTGGCATTTCTGAATTTGGATAGATCCACCCCTGACATCCAGGCAGATGAACCTGAGCAGCAAGAAAGGGAAGTTGAAAAGCAGGCCATTGCAAAGTTGGAAAATGATGGCAGTTGGCACTGGTCATGGGTCAAAACCCTGGTAGAGGATGTGTAGCTAGGTTGATTCTTAGCAATAAGTGGTGACATGTACTATCCAGTCAAGTGTCTTTTTGCAGGCATCTCTAAGCCTCCTTTTGCTACCGGGCACAGGATTCTTTTCGCACCCGGATGCCCTTGCAGGCGCAGGACGTTCCTTTGGACACGGTCCCGGCACCAGCATTGGAAGCGAGCAAAGCTGAGGCCAGAATGAGATGGGACGGGACAGGATAGAATGGGATAGCATGGATAGCTGATAGATAGCCGGTAGAAAGGTGATAGATAGCTGATAGACAGCTGATAGATGATAACTAGCTGGTAGATAGTTAGACAGCTAGTTAGCTTGACAGACAGATACACCTTTGGACCTTTGGACATATTATATATATGGAGGTTTCCTAAACTAGGGGTACCCCATTTATCATCCATTTTTGTTTGGGATTTTCCACTATAAACTACTATAAACCATCTATTTTGGGGTACCACCATTTAAAATATGGAAACCTGCATATTCACCATTATTAACCATTCTTATCCCATTAATAATCAGTGACCACTATTTTCCCATGATTTTCAATGATGAAACCTCCATATAAAAATAATGGGATAAGATATGACAAGATTACCACTATTATCCCATTTTCTTTCCCATGATTTTCTTATCGCATCAGGGATTCCCGACAAAGCTTGAGACGGAGCATTTTAAAGCCCAAGAGGTGAGAGATAGTGTTGCATTTTTGGGCAATTATATATATACATACATACATACATACATACATATATATATATATGTATATATGTATATATACATATATATATATACATATATATATGTACATATATATATACATATATATATACATATATATATATACATATATATATATATATATACATACACATATATATATATATGCACATATATATATATACACACACACTATTGTAATTTAACATGGCGAACTGGAAAATCCACCATGTTTAATAGGTAAAACATCATAAATCATCTGTAAATTTGCCGATTTTCCATGGCCATGCCACAAAGGGTACATATGATAACTTGCAAACACGATCACATACAGGTTTAACGCAGCTTCTTGAATCCTTCCCAATACTAAACTCGTAGTTTCTCTGGGGACTGAACACCCCAAGACTTGGGATTACAGAAGATTTGGGTGATGGTAGAATAAGATAGTATAAGTATGGGAAAATATCATAATAAACCCTGCTTGGTTAGTTGGGAGGTACAATATTAGTAGCAATCGAACTGTTTTTGGCTAATTACTAATTCTTCAGCAGGGGTTCATTAATCCGGAGTTGACATTAATGAGTTAGTATGAGCTAAAACTGGTAGAAACTTGAGAAGTGTTCAAAGCCCCTGTTGGTTGATGATTATGGCATGTTATACTATCTAACATATTGATATAGAATGATTAGTGCATGGGTATATATATATATACACTGGGCAACATAGTAATATCATGATCCCTCATGGGAATCCCTGTTAACCAACCCAGCACGCACCCGGACTGACTGCGAGGATCCAACGCCTGCAGCGCCTGCGCCTGGGACTGGCAATGTTGCAGTGTTAGTAAACAAAGAACAATTTTGGGATGGTTTCATCAATAGGCATGATCTATCTATACACTATATCTGGTTGGTGGTTTGGAACATGTTTTTCCATATTGGGAATTTCATCATCCCAACTGACGAACTCATATTTTTCAGAGGGGTAGGTATACCACCAACCAGTTGTTAATGGTTAAAAATCCAATGAACAATTGTTGGTTAATCTATCATAATGGCCATTGTTATTTTGTGGTTTAATCAACAATATATAACCAATAAGCCACTTATCATATGTTGGTTATATTGTTGATTAAATGGTTTATAATTTTGTTCTTATGGTAAAAAATGTGATTATCATTTTTCTTAGTCAAATGATTTTAAAGAGTTTGATTTTATTAATGGGATAATTGATTATGATTTACAATGATAATCGTAATGTTTTTTGAAAAATGTGATAAGAAAATCATGGGACAGAAAATGGGATAATAGTGGTAATCTTGTCATATCTTATCCCATTATTTTTATATGGAGGTGTCATCATTGAAAATCATGGGATAATTAGTGGTCACTGATTATCAATGGGATAAGAATGGTTAATAATGGTGAATATGCAGGTTTCCATAAATGGTGGTACCCCAAAAATGGATGGTTTATAGTGGAAAATCCCAAACAAAAATGGGTGATAAATGGGGTACCCCCATTTTAGGAAACTTCCATATATCACCATATGTAAACCGGCAATGGTGATACATGTTCCCAGGTAATATGTACTGGCAATGGTTATACTTTATATGGTGATAACGTAATTAACTAAAGTTACATAAACTAAGAACAATGGTGATACTTTATGGGGACACAGTGAGAATATCATGATGAAGCATTAGTTAATAAGTATTAATGCTGATTAACAATGAATTTAGTAATTAATAACCATGTTTCAGAGTGAACAGTGAGTATTAGACTTATTCCCACTAGTTCATAATGGTTAATACTGGTTAATTCCCACTAGACTAATAATCAATTGAAATCTAAATATGAACACATTAGAAAACGACACTAAAATCCCACTAGATCAGTGAGAAATCACTGTTCTGTCTTTTTGTGGCTTGCTATAGTAGGAGATGACTTTTTTCCGGTAGCGAGCAATTGTATGTGCACCAATTTGGTGAAGTTTGATCATGCACCTTCTGGCAGGTTCCACCAGCAAGCAGTTTCTCCAGGCCTGGGCAGAGGAAGAGATTCGGCGTGGATTTGAATCAAGTAATATAAGCTAATTCTAAATCGGTCCAGTTAAAAAGCCATAGTAACATCCATTATATTCCATTATATATCCATTATAGTCCATAGAAAAATATCCATATCTAAAGGCTCAAAAATCCACCAAGCATAGTTTTACCACCAACCAGACAGGTTTGTCAACATAACTATGGAAAATCACCATTTTCAATGGGAAAATCCACTATCAATGGCCATTTTCAGAGGTCTTCTACCATTGATTGGATTGGTTTAAGGGAAAATTTACAGGAAACCATAGATTTTCCCATTAAATATGGGGCTTTCCTGTAGATTTTCCCTTAAACCAATCCATTGAACCATAGTTCTCATCGTTTCCCGGTGCCTCGATGCAGTTTCAAGCTGAACGCCTGCGCCGTGGCATTCGTGCCGGGCGCCATGACCTGGACGGGGCTCAACGCGGAGGCAGGACGTGTTTTTTTGGCTGCTGTGGAGTCTGATAACCCATAAAAGCATATCATAATACTGTATATTTATATACATATATGCGTGTATATATATATATATATGTATATATATATATACATATATATATATACATATATATATATACATATATATATATATATACATATATATATATACATGTATACGTTGTATATTCATATTTGGCCATTTTATCTTTGTATAGATAGATAGATAGATAGATAGATAGGTAGATAGGTAGATAGGTAGATAGGTAGATAGGTAGATAGGTAGATAGGTAGATGGATAGATGGATAGATGGATAGATGGATAGGTCGATGGATAGATGGATAGATGGATAGATGGATAGATGTATAGATGGATAGATGGATAGATAGATAGATAGATGGATAGATGGATAGATATGTAGATAGAGAGTGAGGGGCCTAATCAGATGATATAGTGGGAACCTGAAATATTGCTGGTCCATTCGCCCAGAAAGGACATAGGGATATCATGTGGTAAAACAGCAGCATGATTTGGGTTTGGACATGTTTGGGCCTCAAACTAATTTTTGATCATCGAAAAGATTGGGTTTCAAGATTATTGAAGCGGGTATAAATATGATAGGGGTAATATTGTGGGATTTAACCGGTGAAGCGGACAGTTTACCATTGAAAATCTGATTTAACGAACAACAAACATGAGATTTGAGAAATCATACAAAATGTGCGTTACAGAAACATAATCCAGCGATCGTTGATGGCAAAGTCTAGGCACGATTGGCGACTTTTCTCATTGTGGCAAAAGCAACATACACAATCTTCCAAGGTATAATATATAATAATATATATATATATACGTATATATAATTACATATTATATTAGGATATAAAGATAGAATATGGCAACATTCATATCAATACATTCCAATATTTGTCTCTGGTCTTTACTTGTTCTCAACATTGTTTAACTTGGATTCCGTCAGTGTTCATGAAACCATAATTTCTCCATGAGTTTTGCTGAAATTCCCAAGTTTTCACCCGTCCTCCCCTGAGGCACCGGCGGAAATCCAGCAGCCCAAGGCTAGGTGTGACCTTGGAAGCGGCAGATTTGTTCAGGGTCTGGAGATCAACCTCTGGTAGTTTCACCATGTTTCGCATATAAAATAGCTATCGAGAATGGCCTATTTATAATATTTATAGATGATTTATCTATTATGAAAGTTCGTGATTTATAGCTATGTTGAAGTACCAGAGGGTAGGTTTTTTTACGGACCTGGGGATTCAAGACGAAGTAAACCGCGTAGTCCATTCGTTGCCACTACATCTCCTTTTTTGATTACACGCCTTGCATCTCTCACACGGAAAGACATGCAGCAGGGTGATCGACATGATATGAAATGATTGAACAACAGGCACTGCCATAGTAATTGTGAAATGCTGCATAGCGAAATGATTCAAAATAATAGTACTGTGACTATAATAAACTTTAAAAAAGATAACTCGGGTTTTGTATGATGTTCAATCCTTGACATTTTTCTAGAGGAATCCTATTTACAGGTTGCTGCTATTTTTTACCATTATGTTGAAATACTACTGGTGAACATGATTGAACATGATTTAAAACATTTCAGTTGTGAAGCAATGCATCATGTTCTGGTTGTGAGTTGTTTGTTTTGAAGCGGTCATTTTGATCTGACTTTGAACAATTGAAGAGACATGGAGAGCTGAATTTCGAGGCAAATGTCAAAATTTCCCGTTGGCCAAATTGATGTGATACTATAACTCAATGTGGAGTCAAATAGTGTTGCGATCAGATGTAGATGTGGATGAGTTTCAATCAGATATGATGGCGATTTGTTTTAGCAGATTGTTTTTGTGTGGTTCCAGAAAGAACGTGTATTTTTTCCAGATGCAGAACTTGAATAAACTCAGTTTTGTCCGTTTTTCCGGGCTTACCTAAGATTATCTAGGGATTTGGGGTTGCCATCAAGTTGGTTTACCCTTCCCGGGCAGTATTTTGTTAAACATGGAACTGTCATTCATGACCACTTGGAATCATCCACTTTGGGACACAGCAAAAGGGGGCGCTTGCCCATTGTTTGATGATAGTGTTTGTTGATGTGGCAGTGGGTCAAAACCTTGTACCCCTGGTGAACATAAAAATAGCTGGTAAATGGATGTTCATCCCTCTAAAAATGGTATTAATAGGTATTGACTCATAGCGAAGTATTGTGATCAAAATTGTATTTCTTTTAAATTTAAGTGTAGTTGTTTCTATCTACACATTATAAGAACTTCACCCCGACATCACTGCAATGATTGTAAGGGTAATTAATGGTAATTATGTCACAATCCCCAAATGTCCTTGATCCATCATAGTTCAAAGTTTGTGATTATGGTAAGGTATCCAAATGTGTCTTTTACAATCCCCAGTCACGGAGTCAGGATATACCGCCATTGGCGCTCCCGTCTCGCATCTCTCCGTGGAGGATGCGAAGCAAATCACGGAAGAGACGTGGGAAAACTACATTTGCGACCAGAAGCAGAAGGACTGCAAAAACAAACGGACAAGTCTGTCCGACGAGTTTACGTCGTAAGCTGAAGCACAATGTTTACAAATACACACCGAAAATATCCAGTCCCTTTTTTTCGCGTAGTATACGTATTTTTTTAGATTGATAGATTCATAGATAGGTAGGTAGGTAGGTTGGTAGATAGTTAAATAGGTAGATAGGTAGATAGATAGATAGATAGAAATGATAGAAAGATCATTCTACGTATGTGCACATTCACGTACATATTGCTTCGTGTTCAACGTTATGGTTGATGCTCTCGCACCCTCAAGTAAACTAAGATGGACATGGAACTGCCATAGTTTTACTCGTAAGAATTATGTTTTCTTAGGTTTTCCCATGTGTACTTGCTTCACTCATGTCTCAAATCCTGGGTCTTTTGAAAATTAGGAAACGTTACAGCATCTGCCAAACGAGAGTTCAATGATTTATCTGAGGAGCAACAGATTTGGAGGCTTCGACACGTGTAGGAAACCTCCGCAAGACCCTGTGTTGTATAATATACAGTAAGGAAACAGCGTTGATCAGGAGGCATGTCAAGAAGCATATTGCATTCAGAGAGGCACACACACAGAGACACACAGTTCAGGAGATAGTACCAGCGACAGCGAATGAAAACCGACGTGCGTTAGCCGATTCCTGTGGTTTTAGAAAGATTTCCAAAGGTAACGAAGAATTTCCACGTTTTCACCTCATCAAGGTAGGTCATGTTTTTTAAAGGCAAACACGAGGCGGCACGCATGGAATTGCGATTTATCAACAAAACCGGGAACAGACATTTTGACAAACCGTCATATCCATTTCCTACCATTTTGGCATGGCCGCATTTCCACGCATTGCCATAGACATGCTATGAAATCATAGATTCTTGATCGGGTATGCTCAATTTGCTTCTAAGACGACAGTGTTTGTTCTTTTGCTGATGGCCAGATTTACCCATGTGTTCCACCATGCAACTAAGCAGCTTGGAATTTCACCAGATTCCGACGCATAAGACTGGCATGATCCCTCAACCTAGGATCCCTGGGATCAAACGAGGATTTGCATGTATTTGATAAGAAAACCCAGTACAACCCAGTCATAAACATTTGGACTCCTCTACTAGCTGGTTAGTATTCCTTTCCTAGAGAAGATAAGATCTCAGCTCAAACAGTGAAAGAAGTGACACTCGGGGATGTGCCCTCTACTTTAGGATGATTACTTTCTGCTTGTATCGTTTGTATCCAATTTTGTTGATCCTATAGCCATTGCTTCTCAATTGGATCCAGCTGCCCAGCTGCGCAGGAAAATTTGGCGGCGCAAGCAACCTCGCACACAGAGGTGTGGTTCTTATGGGTGAAGATTTGTTAATGTGTGATTGACCCACAAGCAGTATGATCAGTATGGGATTTCAAACCGTTTTTTTCGGATTGGCAAAAATGTTGAACAGCATTCATGTGGCCATGCAACCAACAAAGCCCCGGCTTTTGTAGGTCTTCGAACGTTGGCACACATACTACCTGCTTACAGTAAGCAAGCAAAGATGGAACAATTAGCGATCTCAACATGGGTAATTATACAACTTGATAGAGCCAACAAACCAGTTTGTATACAATTTGCAAAGCCCGCACCTACATGAATTTCGACGCAAAATTACCAAATGGTCATCAAATGAGGATGAATTAGGAACATAAGATTTCAAACTATGGATCTATGGGATGTTGGGTTATTTTCACCCTTCTCAGACAAATTGCATAGAATCCATAAAATCCATGGTTTGAAGCAGAAAGTTGTTGGGTTATTTCCACGTCTGGAACCTATTCGCCTCACACCTTTCGCAGGCAACAGCTGATGAAGAAACAGCTGACACTCTTTCCGCTCCACTTGAGGCGGTCAAAATTGGGGGGTTAATCCCCCCATGGCCATCCATAGCCATTCAAAAATGAAGGAAATGAGTTTCGAAAGCATGGGTTTGCAGCGATTTTTTTGCACCTTCCTTCTTCGTATGTCCAATCCTTGAATCGTTGATGCTGCTGTATGTAAGCTGGGTTGACACTACAAGTTGGGTTTAAGGCCGACTGCAGTTGTTCCAAACACCTCTTTGCTGGAAACAACTCTGAAATTCCTGAGAAGAAATGACAGATGTCAATGATAGCTTCAGATACTGCATGCAAATCTTTGCACATCTATGCACATCCGTTTCTTCCTACATGGCTGAACCATTGCAGGCTGAACCTCTTCCTGCAGATGCTGTCCCTGAACAAACTCTGGAAGAAAGACAGCCTGAAGAGGCGAGGAATCTTGGGCATACTATACACCCAAGAGTTGTTTGGGTGGGCTTATGCTCTGTATATGATATGTTCAAACGAGGTGATCACCACCGTGCGACCTAGGAACAATAAATAAGCACATAAAAGAACTAAATCACAAGTTTGCATTGCATATAGATTCGTCATGATTAGTAGCATTTCAACACTTGTATGTCAACACTAAAGATCTTCCTTGAAAGAATGATCCATGCAGCCTGCCACTGACCACAGATGGATGAGAAGATGGATGAGAACAGCATCCGCGGCAGCTCAGAGGCAGGGCCTCAAGTTCGCAAGATTGGGGTCTGAAATTTCTCAAAAGTGAGATGTTGATATCCATGGTTCAGTGACAATCATTTGTGTGATTTAACATGACTTAGTTTTGTTTGTGGGCTTTGAATTTGCGGGTGGAGTGTCAATACACCTTCCCAAATAGGAAACCGGAGATAGAAAAAGAGCATAGGAGCCGAAACCATTGTTCCATATTTTGCCCCAACTTTGTAATGTCCTGGTTTTTACCTGACATATTTGAATCCTTGATGTTGCATGTTCTTGCATTATTATGTAGTATGGAGTTGACCAGGCAGATGAGCATGAGCAGCAAGAAGCGGAAACTGACCGTCAGGCTGAGGGAGGGTTGGCTTGGAAATCATGCCAGAATTCGGTATCAATTCGGTAATGTATGGTTATGATCTTCAATTGTTTCTATTTTGAGCGGCCAAGTTGGGTTTAAGGCTGATTGGGTCCGACTGCAGTTGTTCCCTTGTTCCAGTCACTGTTTGTTGGGAACAATTCTGGATTTTTTTAGAAGAAATGTAAATGATAGATGTCAATGGTAGCTTCAGATGCTCCATTGACATCCATGTGCATCCATGCACGTCCATGAACACCATCCATGCACATCCGTTCCTTTCTACGTGGCACAACCATTGCAGGCCGAACCTCTTCCTGCAAATGCTGTCGCCGAACAAGCTCTGGAAGAAAGAAAGCCTGAAGAGGCGTTTGCATGTTCCCTCCAAGAGTTGCTTGGGTTGGCCTATGCTGTTTATGCATGGGAACCAGTTGTTCAATATCATGTCATTCTTGAGGTTCTGGTTCATATGGTGCTCTTGTGGCGCAGATGCTTAGTAAACCCATCTCCCTTTCAAATTAGCTTTTCACCACCGTATGACATGGCAGCAATCCATGATTTTTCTTGGCCATGAGAAATGGATGAGTAATTAGCAATTAGCATCTTAAAGGCTACATATTATGTATACACAGACTGTGCTGGAGATACACATGTATACATATAATTCTATATATAATATATTTCAAATATTATATCTGGGCAAATTAGAGTGACCTCACTGGAATCATGGTTAGTAAGGGGAATCATTCATAATCATCCCAAATGGCCTTATTTCAGGTTGGTAAAATATTTTGATTTACACATTGTATATCTTTGCAAATGTATCCAAGAATCATCCATGCAGCCTGCCACTGGCCACAGGTGGATGAGAAGATGGATGAGAACAGCATCCGCGGCATCTCAGAGGCAGGGCCTCAAGTTCGCAAGATTGGGGTTCTGAAAATTCTCGAAAGTGGGACGTTGATTACCATGGTTCGGTGACAACATTTGGATGATTTAACATGATTTAGTTTTGTTTGTGGGCTTAGAATTTGCAGCTGGAGTTTCAATACACCTTCCCAAATAGGAAACCGGAGACAGAAAAAGAGCATACGAGCCGAAAGCATTGTTCCATATTGCGCCCGAGCTTTGTAATTTCCGTATCTTTCTATTTCACAGTATTTCACATATATAATCGAATCCTTGTTGTTGCATGTGGTTGCATCCGTATGTAGTATGGAGATGTATCGAGTTGACCAGGCAGATGGGCCTGAGCAGCAAAAAGCGGAAACTGACCATCAGGCTGAGGGAGGGTTGGCTTGGAATTCATGCCAGAACCATTCGGTATCCATTCGGTAATGTATGGTTATGACCTTCAGCTGTTTCCATTTTGAGCGGCCAAGTTGGGTTTAAGGCTGATTGAGTCCGACTGCAGTTGTTCCAGTCACACTCTTTGCAGGGAACGACTCCATAGAAACTTCCTGAGAAGAAATGATTCATGTCAATGACAGCTTCAGATGCTCTATTCACATCTATACACATCCATGCACATACGTTCCTTTCTACGTGGCACAACCATTGCAGGCTGCACCTCTTCCTGCACACGTATTTCAAGATCTCTTGCGACGCAGACCTTATTTCAATTTTGAAATAACAAAATCGACCCAACGACGACATACGAAATATTATATTTCAGCCAGACATATTATCGAATCCTTGATTTTGCATGTGTTTGCATCCGTATGTAGTATGGAGTAGACCAGGCAGATGAGCCTGAGCAGCAAAAAGCGGAAACTGACCGTCAGGCTGAGGGAGGGTTGGCTTGGAATTCATGCCAGAACCATTCGGTATCCATTCGGTAATGTATGGTTATGACCTTCAGTTGCTACCATTTTGAGCGGCCAAGTTGGGTTTAAGGCTGACTGAGTCCGACTGCAGTTGTAAGGTAAATAATGCCATGAAAATTCACAGTCTTGAGATGCTCCTTTCACAGCCATGCACATCCATGAAAAACAATGCACGTCCGTTCCTTTCCACGTGGCACAACCATTGCAGGCCAAACCTCTTCCTGCAGATGCTGTCCGAGAAGAAGCTCTGGAGGAAAGAAAGCCTGAAGAGGCGAGACATGGTGCAGGAATCTTGGGAATACTAATGATACAGTTGCATTTTCCCTCCAAGAGTTGTGTGGGTGGGTTTCTGTTGTGTGTATGCGCAAATGGGCTGATCACCACCGTGTCACCTAGCAAGATTGCATAAGAACATATAAATCACGTATTTGCATTCGTATGCAGTTGCTTGGCCATGACATATGGGTTTGAAAAGCATTTCAACACTTTCATATTAACACGAATGTACACGAAATATCTTCTTGGAAAGAATAATCCACGCATCCGCAGCCTGCCACAGATCGATGAGAGGATGGATGAGAACAGCAACCGCAGCAGCTCAGAGGCAGGGCCTCAAGGTTGCGACATTGCGGTTTGCAGATTCATAAGATTTAGACATTGATGGGTTCTCGTGGCTCAGTGATTTGTATGAATTCAGTTTTATTGGTGTTGACTTGGCCATAGCACAATAGCTCAGGGGCTGAAGGGTGGTTAGAAGCAAGTACAACCGCTTCAGGAATCTTTTTTTAAATAGAGATATGACCTACGGGAATAAAGAATTCTGGATAAGGGGGGGTACAGTAGTAGTTCTGACCCTCATTAAGAGTGTAGATATTGCCAGTTCTAGAGTATTAAAACGCTCAGCGCATGCCCATACCTTTGAAAGTGGAACAACATGTGTATGATGACCATTGCAGGCTGGAGATCTTCCCTCAGATGCCGTCCTGGCAGAGCAAGAATTGGAAGGAAGCAAGCCTGAAGAGGCAAGAAATGGCTTGGCCGGGATATTAACATGAGAATCGGCATAGGTTTTCCGATGTTTTCCGGATACTGAGAATGTGTGTGTGTGGGTCAGTATAAGACTATGGCATGAGTTTATGCTGTCCTGTATTGGGAGCCCATTGGGAGCATTGTTGGATTTTAAAGGTTAAAGGTTGGTTTGCATCCACTGATTGCCATGTGGGATTGCAGTGTGAGTTTCCCGGATCAAAGCCCAGTTGGTGTTTGTCAAATGGATGTAAATCCCCCGGCCTTTTGTTGTTTAGATTCACTTCTCTTGGTCAAAACCGCGTGTTTGTTGATGATATAAATTCCAATTTTCCTTGAGCCTTCAGGCTCCTACGTTATACAGGAGCTGGAAAGCAGATTATGTTTCTGGGGCACAAAATGATGGAAAAGTCAAACAGTCAATTCATAGATTTTTTTCATAGCCATTTACTTTGTCCATCTTTAGGCGGACACCTGTTTTTTGAAGTATATGAAGTCTTCAGGAGCCTTCAGATGTCTTGCTTCATCGACATGTCAATACCATACTATGAGGACAATTCGATCCTCGGTCGCTGCAATGGGTTTGCGAAAGGATCAACTAAAGATAAGGCCAATCGTCATAGCGCTTTGATCACCGTGATCTCGCTGCACCTTGCTCTGGTAGATGGAAACACGGCACTTTCTAGCCACAAATTGAGAAGACAGTGACTGATAATCAGCTTGGGTGCAGGCTATCAAAATGTATCGCACATTGTTTGGGATTTGCCAGTATTTGCCCATATTCTTACTGGATCAGATCTCCATGCTGATGTGGCCTCGGCTGATCTCGGCTGCAGGTCGTGGCTGAAATGGCTCCCATCAGCTCAGCATTTGAGGCAAGGTGAAGTCGAGCGGTGTCAGACGTTGTCAGCTGGGAATGCCCATCTCATTACAATCTGTTCATTCGAACTAACGTGAACATATTTGAAGATCTGTGAACATTACGATGTTTACAGGGGTGAAAGAGTTTTGACCCATCGTTCCCTGCTGGGAACGACAACTTGGTTGAAGTTGCAGTGCAAAGATGGATGAAGTCATGAAATTTCTGAGTGTTGGAAGTTGATCTGTTTGGCAACATTTCCGTGAAATGTGCTTGGAAACCTGTAACCACAGGCAATACAGGTTTCCAGAGGTTTCATCAAAAGCTTAGGGGCTGCTGGTTTCTTGTTTAATCCCATTTGCCTGATATAAAGTAAACCGCAATATACCGAAAACCACTGATTTAGTATAGGTAGGGTCTACTATTTCTATTTGGGTGTCCCATAAAGGGGGTAGTTCATGTTAGGGGATTGGTTCATTGTGGACCAACGCGTTTTGAGCAGCGAATTCGACGGAATTGAAACATTAGTTTGAACGAGTGTGTGCCAAGTTTATCAAGGATATTATCCCATCAAATTATTCACACTTTATATGATGTCCGTTTATTCTTCACCCTTTCTGGGATGATGATCCCAATTGGTGTTTTGACATGTTGAGATGTGTTGAACCAACAACCAGTTTGAAGTCATTTATATGTGAAGAGGTGGTTTCAGTGTTTTGTCATGATAAAGAAAAACTACCCTGCAGTAATTCAGCATAGCCATTGAAAATTACCAATTTTCTGACTAAAAATGGTGCTTTCCATAGCTATGTTTGATTATGCTAGAAGGTATTTCAGTACAGGTCCCCAAGAAGTAGACAATCGTACGCCCGCTGGACGCTTCCAGAGGCTTCATTGGTTCATCCTGAGGTGAGCTAACTAAACTTACCCTCTGGTTATTTAACATAGCCATGGAAAATCCCCATTTTTAATACGTAAACCATCTATAAATGGGCATAAATGGGCCATTTTCCATGGCTATGTTAAATAACCAGATGGTAATTACCTTAACTTGGCAAACCCATTCAGACGCAACATCAGTCAGTGTGTTCTGTTGGTTCGCAAGTTTGATTGCCAGGAAGAGTACGCCTTGCAATCGTATCCCTAAGTCAGTGGTTTTCCTACTGCTCCCACACAGGCATACAATGATTAGGTTGTTTTTTTTTACTTGGTGTATCAATTTGTATCCCTGTTCACCATAGGTTTCCGATTAGAAACAATCAGTTTTGGATGATTTCAAGAAATCCCATTCGCATTGTGGCTGTTTGAATTTCTTAACTGACCGACCTCTGGGGATTCGCTTCGGGCGGAAGGCACAGAGAGAGGAAGAAGAAACGCCTGCAGCTGATACAGCTCCCCAGGCTCTTATGATGGTTTTAATTTAAGAGCAGGGGACTGTGGGATCTGTTCAATGCTCAAGTTTGGCTCTTTTTTTTCTGATGATTCTTTTTGTGTCTTTTTGTTGCCATGACAATTGCTCAACAAGTTTTTCGAAACTGTCAAAAAAAACTGGTAAACGTATCAACATGTCTCCCATCGATATCCCATGACATCACCATTTTTGTTAGTGACATCCCCCATTCTTGGACTGTCAAATGGCGGCCCAAACTTTTGACGATGCCCTCGAGGCCCTCGGCGCAGAGACTGCGCGGCTCAGAGATGAGGTCACCATTGGGTGCACCAGGAAATTCTACCACTGGGATGTTGGGATTGAATTAAGAAGAATGGGATAGTGGGCAAGACAAGTGGGATTTGTCCGATCAGAAATAGAAATTGAGCCGTCAAAAACAATCTGGTAGTAGAATTGCGATCAAGAAAACCTCATTTCTGTTGGAAAGTCCTCTGTAAATGGATCTGTTCTTCCGGGGACTTTCTATTGCCAGGTTGGATTTTCCAAAGCTACATACAGTATCAATTGCCCTGAAATCACATGAAATCACTCAGGATGTGAGCGTAGGGCCCAATCCACTCCTATATGTCTTGTGATACCCTGCAGGTATTTCACTATTTATATCACCCTCAGTTTGAAGATGTTTGAAGTACAAGGGGGTTGCAACTGACAAAAGGATGTGGGCTCCAAAATGTTGACTCTTGATCCAATAGAGAACCGCCAAAACTGGTGCGTCCGAAAAGACATGGAACCCAGGAATTGGCTAAAACGATTCAATGTAGGGTACGCGGGAGGTTCGGGCATCCCTCAATGTTTTGTTCTCAACGTACCCAAACAGAACCTCTACTTGTTGTAGAGACTCTGAGACCTTGTCATGCCATGTGGTATTTGGGTGCAGCCGATGGAGACGCTGTCAGGAGAATGTGTCCGAATATACTGGCTCGGAAGGCGTCAGCAACTCAGAGCACCTGGACGACGAAGCAGAGATTTTCGGGTGGTAGATGTGGTCATTCTGCCAGTGAAAAATGAAGGTTGAGTCAGACATGCATACAAAAAATCACCAAACGAGATCAAACGAGTGATTTTCATACTGTAGCGAATATCCTCATATGCGATGATTGAATCCCTTTGTTTTTGGATGTTTTGTGATTATCAATGGTTGCATTCAGATCTCAACTGGTTAGTTGGCATTTTCTTTGTTGTTTCAATCCCTGTTTCTGTTGGTGGAACCGCGATGGCTGCATGGTTTAAATCTCCGTATCCCTAGTCAAATCTCCTTTGTTTTGCCTTGGATCCTGATGTTTGTTGTTTAAATTCATTTTTTTGTTGGCTGTATTCCAGTTCGTTATCATTACATTTGAATTTCCATTTGACATCCACATCCTCATTATGCTTGTTGCTTCCTCGTTCCTCGCTGAAAGCAGCGACATTATGTGCTAAACCCAGATCTTGTCTGGTTAAACCATCTTAAACCATGCTTCAACCATGGTTAAACCATGGTTAAATCCACCATTTTGCTGCTGAAACCCAGTGTTTTTGGATGTTTTCTTTCCCAATCTTCATCCCCTCGAGGAGCTCTCAAAGGCCACCTCCTCATGCGCAGGGGCGCCTGGCATGGGGATGACCAAATTGGGTGGTTCTTAAGTCATGGGAGATCCCGGGTAACACGCATGGGTTTACTAAGTCATGGTCTGACGGTCTGACGACTGGATGACTTATGATGTTTTTTTTGTGACTTAGGAAAGCTCTAAATGGATGGCCAAATCGTTATACAGGTTGCAAATCCATTAGCAGATGATACCTCAGATGGGGTCCTTACCTGCTAACAAACTTTGCTGATGGTTAAGATCGAGGTTAAGACAGCGCATAGTACCCTGGAAAAAGAGAACAACTTCGAGTAGAAGTGTTGATCAGCAAATTGCTGGAGATAGAAACGCAGTTTGCAGCTTGATGTTCGCTTGTTGACGGCCAATTTCCTATGGGTCAAGTATCCTTAGTTTTGACGGTGTAAGACCCTGCACTGTGCTTTAGTGCTGGCCTGTGCCATGTTCATCGTATTTGGTATTGAGCCTGGCTCAACCATTGACCATGGCAATCTTAATATTCTTTGCAGAAACCGAATTTGTACTGATGCCCCAATGATGGTCAGTTATAATTATATATTAATATATTATAAACCATGACTCCGACATGTAAGTGCTCGCATGTTCAACCAACACAGATAATTCGTTGATATTGGTATCATTCTAACCTGAAACTGTCACCCCTTGCAACTCGTAGATTTCATCGGATGGGCACCAGCGGCGAACAATTATTGGCTATAGCGGCTTTACCACTATGTTGGTCCACAAAAACAAAAATTCCAGTTTGTAGGTGAACTCAAACCATTGATAAGATTCACCCGCATTGGAGCCCACAGTCATAGTCAAGGAAAATGGGGCGGCAAATGGCAGATAATGATTCCCCATGGTCATGTAGTGACTGGAAGGTACTACCCTCTGCTAGTTTAAGAGTTTGCTATGGAAAATCACCCAATGTTGCACAAGTTTCCCATGAACACCTCCATTTTAAGTTGGTTTTGCATATGTAATATGCAAATCATCGAACTAAATGGACATAAATGGTCCATTTTTTACCATAGCAGACTGATGCAAACTATTTTTTGGAGTTTACAGGAGGGTCAGCGCAACGGTATCACCCAACTACACTTGCTACGCAGTTACTGGTCTCATTTTTTGGGGCTTTCAGATTTACCTAAGATTTTTTACCATTCTATTGTAGTACTTTGGTGAAAAAGATCCATGTTATGTCTTTGCTGCTGTTTGAATCACCGGTCATTAACCAGCGGAAAATCATCAGCTAAAAAACTGATTGTATATTGTTGTGTTTGCATGTTTTGGCTGAGTACCCTCTCGTATTCAAATCATGACAATGACAATGAAAAATCAGCCAACTTTATATGTTTATGTGTTTTTAAAGCCCGTGCTTATACTAGATCTTACCAACAATTACCATGATTTTCCTATGATTTTCCCAATTTGTCCTGTTAAAAATGATGATTGCCAAGCTGGCCATGTTTAATTCCCCGACGGTATCCAAGATTTTGCAACGCTCCCAACAGTCGTCATTCCAGTCTCTCCAATCGACAGGAGATGCAGGACACTTCGCTGGGTGAGATTGCAGAGAAGGTGAGATGACTGGTGATTGATGCATATCTATTCAAACGAAACAAAAAAATGTGGGTATATAATATCTTACTGTAGGGGGTAATTATTGGTAAATATTCAGGTATATAGCCATAATGTGTATATATGCATATACATGTATTATGTATATATATATCATTATATATTCATAATGTGTATATATATATACACATAATATATATATATGAATATATTTTCCTATGAATTTTCTATGTGTGAGGGATATTTTGCACACTACTGTATGAGCAGGGAACGGAAGGAACTATGGGAAACTACGTCGAAGATGATGGAAATACGTAGGGGGGCATGGACAGAACAAGGAAATATGTTTTTTGTAAGAAATCCTACATGTTATTTAACACAGATATCATGTCTAGTGTATCTATGTTTTGGTATAATTGTTGTATTTACATTTTTATATCCGCATGTTCGAAACCGTATCTACTTACATTATTTGATTTTTAGCATTTACTTGCATAGACGGATCTACTCACATATAGACATAGTTTGAAAATATATGCTGGTTTGGTGGGTACGTGGTTAATTATACATACACATTATTTATCATATATATATATTATATTATATATATATTTGTATGTTTATATTTGTACTTACATGTATTTGCATACGCACATCTAAAACCATGTGCTTATATAGAGTAGTTGAAAATAGTGTCGTTAGCATCCACTGGCATACATCCACCTACTTACATACATTGTTTGAGAATAATTGTTCTATACACATGATTTTTTTTCATATCTATAGGTACATATATACACGCATGTATTACACCAATTGCTATCCCCTTAACAAACATGGGCCCTGAAGAAGAAAGTGGCCTTTCCCGAACTCATGGCAGTGTCGTCATGCTAGTTGGAGGGAGGGTAAGTGGTCCGCTGGGACATGTCATGGGATATGCTGCTCAATTAGGATAATTTGGATGGCCACGGATGGCATCCCATCAATTCATAATTTTGGTTGGTTCATTTTCCTAACTGATTAAATGGGAAGATTTCATCCAGACCCTTCGGTAATCTGCGCAATGGCAATGGGAATGGATTCCAATGGATGTAACGCCCAAGAGTCGGACCGGATCAATACCATAGCTGTCATAGCTGAAGGTGGGAGCCTTTATCCGCCAAGAAGTGAAAGGGAGCTGCTTAGATGTCCGTTTTTGTTTTAATGTTTGATGAATGGAGGTGTAATTACGTACTGCCCCTTTTTCAGAACCAATGCGGGTCAATAGACTTACAGTAGCTAAGCAAGCTCCGCTTTGCAGTGGCACAAAGCACCACTTTTGATGTTTGCGAGCGCGTTAGGCAGAGGAAAGCATCGAACCAGCCAAACAGAAGGCAGTTGGTGCAATACATGGGGGCCTTGTGGTTGCATGCATAGTAACTGGATGTACTTAGAATAGGTTTGCATAAATGCCTACAGATTGCGCGCAAGATTCATGTTTTGCGTGAAGCAAACCACATGGACCACACTGATACAGACACGGAGAGATTCCGGTTTTATGCATGACAGCAGAGCAAAATCAAAAAATATTTAGATTCTATATAGATATATTTAGTCTAGTCATTATTGCCAGGAACAGATGGATGTTGATACTTGGTTTGTGGGTACGGATATTTAGAGAACCCATGCCCAAAGTCTTCCTGTTCTTTGGAATTCCAGTGCAGTTGTTCGCTGGTAGTGGTGTTGGCTCCACTCTCGATGGTTGCGCAATGTTGCGCATTTTTTCAGGCAGAGGAAAGTGAAGAGCCAGCCAAAGAGCAGGCTTTGGACGGATTGGTTAGTCCTTTGCTGCAGCAAGTACTGGTACATCAATGGCACCATGAGCAGTAGTGCGATTTGACAACGAATTTATTTAATATCTATGATTCATCATAATCATAGATAATCTTCTATTGATATGGATAATATTATAATTGCAACAAAGACGTTGAAAGTACATCGAATCGGATATGCCAGGCTATCGAAAACGGCACTGCGACTGAGAAAGCTCAGGCTTAGAAGCGGGTGATGCCTGGAACCCTCCCAATAGCCTTTTACGGCAATATTTCTATAATGTATCTACTGTATATATATATATATGTATACATGTGTATCCATTATACAAATTATACGTATTTGACATACTGTACATATCATACGTTTTATACATACTATGACTATGTCATACTATAGATTTTTACATATTTTGGATATAATATATATATATATATGCATGCACATTTTTGTGCATAGTGTACATACTTTACCTTGCATATACATACCATACCATACTATACCATACCATTACAGTACATTACATTGCATTTTATTACATTACATACATACACATTATACACATTATACATATTATACATATTATACATATTGGACATATTATACATATTGTACATATTATACATATTTTACATATTATGCATATTATACATATTATGTATTTTTATTGAATTATACACATTATACAATCCTACATAGCTAGTATACATATCATGCATATTCATACTTTATATGTTATACATAGTATGCCTACTATACATAATGTACATACACATATATATATATATAATCATACATATATATATACACATGTACATGCATTTAGATGCTATTCCATTGGGTTTGGAGGCTCCACAATAAACATAGACACCCAAAGCAGAGAATTGGGGACAGGCCGGCCTATTTCGTGGTCGTTTTTCAACTGGAAAATTTAAGTTCTTCAAAAACATGGGATGGAATTGGGCTCTACGAGGCTCTACGTGTTTAATTGTTCTGGGTATGGAAATAACATTGTTGAATCACAATTTCCCGTGCATTTGTCCTATTTTTATCCATTTTTGACCCATGGAACAGGTGAAAATTGCATCTTGAGTGCATCTTTCAATCCGACCTGTATAGTTTTTCAATGTTTTGCACATGTTTCTGAAACGTGTTCAAAGGTTATAGGACGTAGAAATTATTAGAAACATTTAAAAACTCATATTTTTGCAAAGGCAAAAAATGAGGAAACTCACATGCCAACCTGGCGCAGTCACGTCTCACGTTTTTCTGCTGGAACTTCCGCCGGAAAGGAGATGGAGGATGCTCCAGATGGGCCGCCAGAGGAGGCGATTTTTTTTTTCTTTCCCAGCCGGATGCTAGGCGTCTCAACGTTTTTAGTATTCCATGGCTTGAGGCATTTTTCTGAAATAGAAACCAACTGGTTGGTAGTTTCAAGTGTGTGTTTTTTTTCCTCAATGCACTGTCTATTGGGGGTTACTGTGTAAGCCAGTTTGAAACGATTTACCATCTGTCAGACATTCCATGTTGCAAGTGAACACGGTCACTACCCAGTTACCCCTTGGTCAACAGGGTATGCTGGAAATCCCCCAAGGGCAGATGGTGTTCTTGAAAAAGCCGAAGGAGTTGTTCAATTTTACGTTCTTTCCATCCCGGGATGATCTGGATGATTTGGATGATCAAGAATTATCAAGAATTATTTTTCTTTGCAATTTTTATATCAGCCCCCGGATTCATAAACCATTAATATATTATATTATATTTATATTTAGTATATAATTTTTTGGGGGGTCCCTGCGGTACCCTCCAAATAGTGATAATCTGATACTTACTTGGTACCCCCACCAATGAAACACAGCCATTGGGGGTAGAAATTCATCCGTTGGAGCCAGGCCATGGACAGTGGCGCGATTGAGAAGGCCAGCTGAGCCATGTTGATTTGATTGCCATTCAAAACAGGGTGGACATCTGTAATTAGTGTTATTAAATTATATTATATTGTATTGTATTATATTACATTGCATTGTATTATGTTATTGTATTGTAATGTATTGTATTATGTTATGGTATGTTATATTGTATTGTTTGGTATCGTATTATGCTACATTACATTGTATTACATTGTATTCCAGCGTGTTACATTGTATTACATGGTATAGTATTATATTAAATGGTATTTCCATGAAAAAGTGGCTTTCTCATCTTGGAAGATCAGGGAATGACCAAAAATTGGGGTCTCCATTCTCTGGCGATTTGAAGAAAAAACGTTGGGTGGAATGGGCTACTAGCGGTCGACCATGTAGTGATATGTGGCAGCATGTTTCCAGAATTTCTCAAATGATCCAGGCATTTTTTCTTTGTCACTAAATTGGTCTAAATAGTGAATAGAAACTAATGTTTATACTTTGTACATGTTTCCCCAACACGGTCAACGGTGATAGAAAACACGAGTGGTGATAGAAAAAAATATGTCTTCCCCACATGACTCTGGGTCAAATGATTGGATGTTGGCGACATCAAATGATTGTTTCTGTTGGTTGCCCTTCTTGCCAGATTGAATGAGTGTCTACATGTGCACATCGTATTTATATGTATTTATGTATTTCTACGGTACTTTCAATATTTGTGTATGTGTACATATATCATATAATATACATGTCGTGTAGTATAGATAGTTTCTATATTATATAGCTGCACATGTGGTCATGCTGCAAGTTGCAAGATCCACACTCACATCTACCAGATGATTTTGTGGTTGAAGTTGCGATGAAGTTCCACCGGAAAGGAGATGGAGGATGCTCCAGAGCGTGAGATTGATGACAAGGCGCCGTCCTTTCGGCTAGGTGAAACTGCGGTAGCTGGGTGCTAGACTGGTCATTGACACCTCTATGGACCTCCAGATCCTCCAGGAATCAAACACGGCAATGGGAATTCCCCTCGAAAAGGGGACTATTTAACTGGCAATATATGGGGCATTGTCCATTACCATCTTTGATTACCAGAGGAGCGTAGGAGAATTGATCCATCTTGGATTCCTGCTGCAAATGGATGGTCATTCTCTACAAATTGGAAGGTTACAACGGGTTTTTACTTTCACCCTATGTAATAATACACAGGAAAAGACAGGTCTATGGAGTCTATGACACATTAAATACAGGCCCCATAGTAGATATAGATAGATATAGTAGATGTGGGGTGCATCTATGTAATGTTGTATATCTATACTACACATCTACAGGCCCCATAGATCTTTGGCTGGGGTGCGTCTCAGGGCACACCAAGCCGTTCGGAGGAGGCGCAAACCCTGATTTTTCACCGGGAATAAGCAGGATTTTGCCATTCTATTTTTCCGGAGATTGCTATGAAAAGGGGGATTTTAAAGAAACACCAAGTTATTTGCTGTCATTGTCTTGAACCATTCCCCTTTTTGCAATATGCAGCGTTCACAGTTGCAACACACTAAACGGCCATTGCTGTTTTGAAGGCGCAGTTCCTCCCAAGCATTCTTCCCATGTGTATCATGTGTGATGAAAATGTTTGAAACACTCTCCACTCTCTCAATAAAAGATGGAAAAAAAGAAGCCCACCCAAAAATTGCTGACATCAAATCCCCGAAAAGCCTACTAAGATCTTGTGGATTGACTGTTCCTTTTCTATCTTTTAATATAACAATCATATATATATATTGAAATATGATGATTCAAATCAATTCAATCCCTAAATATCCCCAAGGTCCATTGAATCATTGAAACCCATATCACATACATTAATATACATTATATATTATATAATGTATGTTATATATATATATACCTGGGGTAACAGTTCAAATGTGGAAAATCCATTCAAATCCCTTGCCAGGTCGCCGAGTTTGACACCTTTGGGGGTGCCTGGCGAGGCCTGGATGCCCCATCGGATGGCTTGGGTCGGGGAGGTGGACGCTTGGTGGTTGACCCAAAAAATAAAAGCAAGAAATTGGTGGAGACTGGTGGAGTTCATGTGAATGTGATTTGATGTGATTCAATCCAACATGTGGCTGAAGCTTCAAACATCTTCAAAAATATTCAAAAATCAGCCAAAATCGACCAACCAGTAGGATGGAGTCCAAATGTCGTATTGAAGCAATAGCATTGAGTCTCAACCCAACTATATAGATATATTGACCACAGTAATTTGATGGATCAGACCAATGAGATGAGGAGAGGAAATCTAGATCAAGAATTGGTGGTCTTGGAATGCAAACAAAAGAATGGTGGATCGAAGAAAACATATGAAAAACATATGATAGTCGATAAGATAGTATGATTCTGAATATGAACGTAGGAGTATGAGTATTATTCATTTACAGGGGAATCGACCTGTAATGCTTCCAGAATCTTCCAGATTTCACCAGCAAGACTCCACAGATCAATAGCCCTTTAACATCCAATGGACTGATTCTCAGGTGAAAGTTTGTCACCGCAGCACAGGAGGGATCGTCGTGACAGGGGGCTGGGGATAGAAGCCACCTAAAAGATGGTGCTGAGGAAGTCATGAGGAAGACAGGAGATGCGGACATAGGTCAGGAGAGTGAGACCCTGTAGTTCACACCTACATATCTATAATATAATTGCATATAATTACATATAATTACATATAATTACATATAATTACATAATTATATATATATATATGGTTTATATATATATATATATTCATAGTTTGTAGGTATGAATGTTCATGCCAACAAAGAGGGTATGTTGATTATCATCAGTACTGATCAATACAAATCGATATAATTGTTCCTGATGGGTACTGATGTTATTCTTTTCATGCGTTTATTATTAGTTCAGCAGCTGATACTATTCATTATTTTCATGATTACCATCCGGGAATCATACAAACGTAGGAATTGGAAATCCCCGAACTAAATGGAGGTTTAGTTCGCTGGAAAGATCCTCGAAGCAATTGGTGAATTTTCCAGTCAGCCATTGATTATCGGTTGGTAAATCTATTAATCACCATTAAATGAACCACTATTGATCCCCGTTATTGATCGTTATTGGTTAGTAGTCATCACTAACCATTAATCACCATAATTATTATTCATTATCAATCATGACTAAGCATTATTAACCACTACTAACATATTGTTTTCACTATTGAGCATCATTACTAACCATTAACCACTATTAATCATTACTAACCATTAGCCCCTGTTTAACATGGACCCTGAAGATCACCCATTGTTTTTTAAATGGAAACTAGTCTTCCAACCCCGACAACTGCCAGGGTCTATGTTAATTTACCAGAGGGTAACCATCATTACACACATATCATAGATATTCAGGATATCAGAGGGTAACCATCATTACTATTCACTATTGATTGATTGATTGTTTTCCCATCCCCCAGTGCTTCCATCATCTTCCATCCATGTGACCGGACCAGGACCAGCTCCAGGGTCTGGCACGTCATGAGGTGCCATCGACCTTGGAGCAGGGCAAAAAGGCCATGTCATTCGAAATCATGTGGGTAAAACAATGCCATAAACCACCTCATTTTTGATGGTTTATACATGTTGATACCACTGATACCACCCACCCATGAAATTGGTGATTTTTAAGGGATGGTTTATGATTGTTGCAACATGTTTAAACCACGTGAATGATGATAAATAAAGAATTTGATTTTTTTAGAATTTTCCCCTAAAGCTTCAGACAAAACCAAGTGGACCAAGTGGTTGTCCATGTGTCCGTTGTTCTGTTTCTCGGAAGGATGGGAAATTGATGACGAATAATTTTTTTGAACTATTGTGGTAAAGCAAAAACCAAAATCATCCCCAGTTCTTTACCAGAAAAAGGTGGTTTTATTATCCATCCCCAATTGGATTATATCATTGGCGCATCAAAAAATATGGTTTACATATAATTTTACATGTCACATGTGGTAAACCCAATAATAAACCATCCCTTAAAAATCACCATTTTTATGGGTGGTTTTTATATCATCCCCAAATGCTAGGTTTGCAGAGCCTTGGCTTTGCCACCAGGATGCAGCCCTTGCCACCTCCGGATCCCGAAGACAACTGGGAAATGTCGTCCTGTGTTGGGGGACCAAAAGGTGCAGATGGCTGCGGCAGCGTTGAGATTTCTGCAGTACTTCTAGGTACTTCCAGTAGGGAAATTCGTTGATGGTGATGATTGTTGTACTTGGTGTGGAAACATTCCAATATGTCTACATATCTGTGGCGTTTTGTACCGGATTCATGATAAGATGGATGCATTCACATATATACGGGCGGTAGTTTACATGCATCCTTTTGTAATCAAAGATGGCAATGGACAATCAGCCATTTAGTTCGATGATATTCCCATCGGAGGATACAAATCGCATTGTAACAGAACATACTTCGCAGGTGTGAACCTTTTACCTGAGACATCACTCCCAGATGAGGAGAAGGATCCTCATTTTCATTAGTTAGCTTGGTTTTTCTGACAGCATCAATAGCTGCATCCGCAAGGGATGGATCTGCTCAGTTTTTCCAGGAAACTTGAAGGTAAATTCACCAGAAACTGGAACAATTCGGATGGTCAAGAGCTACGAGCTTCTCAGAAACAAAGTTTCCTTTGCTTCAAAAATCCCGGCATGATTTGATAGATTTGATTCGCCACAGCTGCAGCATGACGCGACCTGGACTGGAAATTACTGGAACCAAATTCTCTGGTAGGATAGGTATAATCCCCGCTGAGCAATTTCTGAGTCACTCGCCCCCAAAAATTTGCCGGTTTTGCTGGGATCCCAGTTCTCAGACAACATCCGACCTTCCCAGGGAGACGGAGAGATGGACGAGGAGGAGCACGAGCTGATGCTGGAGAAATTGCGGGTGGACAAGAAAGTCCCAAGGCAAAGCGCACCAAAATCATGGGCTGATTTATAACGACCTCGAATCGCCCGACGTCACTGGAATAATGTGCATCATATAATTCGAGTTGATGATCGAGCAAACTTAAATGATTGGGAGATGGAAAACCGACGAACATATATAAAGATTGATAAAGATTGAGATTTGCAAGTTATATGAGCGAAAGATATGATGATTTATGGATATTTAATGATATTTATGGGAATTCAACAAAGACATGGAAAATCAGTGGGAGTTGAGCAATCAAGGGAGGTGGAACGGAACTAATGAGGATATCAAGCAAGAGTGTTGTTTTTCGCCGAGAAAGGCTACTTCAGCAATAGAAAAGAAGAAAGCTAGAGGTTCAAGAGCCAACTATAGGGACTTAACGATTGAACATGGAGTTTGAGCCAACATATGATGGATATGCAATCAATGAGAGTCAGGATTTAAGCAAAAAGAAGGAGAATACCAAAGGATTGAACGAACAAACAAGAGGGGTTAGGCATCTAAAACTTCTGACTTCCAACAAACAGACAACGGAGATGTCACCAACGACCAAGAGAGCCAATGGAAAGTGAAGCAAGTTCAATCAAAATCACCAACAAACAAGAGGGATTTAGCCGAGACAAACGAATGTAGCACTACATTTCGGTACCCAAAAAAGGAGTTGCAGTTTACTCCAAACCCATACCTGTCCCAGCCATTGCAGGTGGTGCGAGAACTATTTGGAGCTGGTCCATCAGCAGCACGACTGGGATCCAGACAGCATCTTTGGGCAGGTGAACCACGGCACCGGATGAAGGGAAAACGTCGACCTCTTTGAAAATTCAGCTCAGAGAAGCAATGGAAATGGGGAGATACGCAAATCTCGATAATTTTCATTTGCAAAATCTAAGGTTTGACAGCATTTGGTTGGCTAACCCCCCATTTCCATGCTTTTTGTAGCTGGCAAATAATATGATTATATTAGATAATATTAGATCATATTGATTGCCCGTGTAGGTTTGATGGATAAAGGATCCAGTTAAGTGCCCCCCACACACCCCTTACATTTAATATGGAACCCTCAAAACAGTGCCTGGGAGTTTATCCTAAAATTGGGTATACCCATGGGTACCCCAAAATACAACCGGGAATCATCGTTTTCCCAATTAGAATGGCTATATCTTGTGTAGAAATATGTCATTTCGGGACAAACCCAATCGTATCCTACATCAACGTTCTGAGTCCATGTCTGGATATAATTGACTAAGAGAATTGATTTCGAACATGTCCAGAATGACTGAGAACATCTCTAAAAAGTAAATATATCCTATTGATCATTCTCATAGAACATCATAGAAGCGTCTAAGATTGTTGATATTAATCTAAAAATTATCCACAAATCAATCCATATACCCTTAAACTAACATAGCTGTGTAATCCATGGCCCATTTATAGTTGATTTGCATATTCAACACAGTGATTTTCCATAGCTATCCTTTCCGCCAGGTACCTACCTGCGATTTGGAAGAGGCCTGGCCAAAGTTTCTGGCCTAAAAACAGGACATTGAAGCCCTAAAAAAGTCGAGTGGCCACAGGAAAATAGGGGAAACGGAAAAAACAGGTTTTATCTAGGAAAAATACGGGGAAATCATCCATAGATGAGGAAGAGATCGGAAAATCATCCACAAATGATCATAGATGGATAGAACCGTAATAGAATCATGCATAAAGTGATCATATTGCAGGTAAACTACTCAAGCATAAATCTGGGAAGCATGGGTATGGTGCAATTGTACCCCTTTAATGTGTTCTATAAATGGATAGGTGGGAAATTGTACATTATTGGGTTTATCACATTAAACGGTTAATTACATACGTGTTGCGCGAACACGGGGTACCCCTCCGCTGGTTGATCGTTAGTCTCCAGTGTCCCAATGATATCCAAGTTGTGTACTTTTCGCGACAGACCAGAAGTTCAACATGGAACCCAGACATGAATGTGTCCCATGATTTTCTTTGTGGGGTCAGTATTCAATGTTGTTTAGCTATTTAGCTCACATGTGCGACGGTCACAAACTGGTGATTTCCTCATAGGGGTTAATCAAAAATCCGTAAAATGGTAGGATGATATCCAGTTACGCCATTACTTACATCTAACTTGACCATCGGATGACTACCAGATGAATGGGGTTAACATTGAATTCAACTGCGACAATCCATTTTTGCTACCCTCCGGTAGTGCAAACAAGGCAGTGGAAAATGCACCATTTATAGATGATTTTCACATTAAAACCTCCATTTTGATCGGGAAATCAATGGAAATCCCATTGCCATTGATTCCATTGATCGCCAGAGGGTAAGGATGGGAAAGCACCGCCAGGTGCTTCCTGACTCCATCTATGAAGAGCTTGGGGAAAAGCGAAACTACCTTAGCAAACGGCGCAAGTGCCGGCCTCAGTTACCATGGCATGGTGATATGCTGAGATCACGGAGCAAGGATTCGATGAGACGACAAAGACTTGGGATCAGAAATCCGAACTAAAGCATACCCTCTGGTAAACATACAAAAAGCTATTGAAAGTGGCCATTTATAGTGGATCTACCCATTATAAAAATGATGATTTTCCGTAGTTACGTTAGTTTACCAGAGGGTAGTGTTAGGGAACAGGCATTCTGAAGATTGCTGAAGCTAAGAATCAAGTCTTAAGACTTAGCCAGCGGTTGCCTTTTGCGCAGTGCTGGTCTGATATGTATGTGTTGCAGGGTGGATTGATGGTCCTGGACGTTATCAAAATGGTTGAAGGATAAGGAACCCAGCTACTACCAATATCCTAAGTTCAGAGGTCATAGCACTACAATCCATTATCTCAATTCCACACTTAACAATATTAACAATCATGTGCTATCAATTTTCTGACTTCACAACTTCGTCCTCCCATGCCCTGCGCAGGTCTGAAGGGGACTGGTCCCGAGATCGATTGACGGATGACAACGTTGAAGACTACAAGATGAAGCTGGGCCACACCAAGGCGCTCGGCAGGCTATAACGGGATATACCGGGTATAGCTTGACTGCCGTAGGAGCTGGTTACGCTGGTTAGATTGTATCATAAAGGGATAAGCCACAAATAACAGTTACAGTAGATAAAGGTTGTACCGGGGTCATCTAGCTACAACACGGAATATGCGATCGAATATAACCTCTAGTAATCAAACATGGCAATGGAATTAATCTGCCTTTGAGTTCGATTTTTTTCCCATTAAAAGGTCCATTTTGATCGGGGTTAGCAGTCCCTAACCAGGATTGTGGAGGGTTGGTGATGTGGTAAACTTCAATGGTGCAATATATATCCTGCCAAAATCTTTGGCATAAGTTGACAACATAGATGCCTGGGATCTGGTTTATGATTGGGTCTCTTTTTCACATGGTTCTAAGAAGTCTAGAGGAGTGCAATCCCATGTGCTATAAGTGGTAGATAGTGGTAGTGTGTGGAATTGTTAGGCAGTTGATCATGTGTTCCTGATGTGCATGGTGTTGTTGTCTCAGTGAGGTATGTAGAAGAGTGTATTGTTTCTTACCCCCCGCGAGGAAAAATTCTGGATGCACATCGGCACTAGCTTACAACTGACCAGGTTCATCAGTACAGTATATACAATTATATTTATATTATACATACTTTTAACATAGCTTAGATATATGTCAATCCAGTTATCTTTGATGTGGTCCCCTTCTTCAAACTTTAACAGCTCATTGTTTAAAAATCACGTGCCAACTGTGGATGTAATGTTCTAGAGGTTGCTTGCAGGTGACCAAATGCTACTTTCAATAGGAAAGAGGATGCTGAACCAATGGATTTAGATCATCCTGGGTGGCCGCGGACGACCGGGACCACGAATCTCTGTGGCACAGGCGTGGATAGCCGATGTGGACGCGCTCTTACCAACACAGAGGGCCGTGATTGAAGGCTTTGGAGGCTTGGGGGTAGACCGTACCCAAAATTGCAGTGTGAGAGTTAATAATGTCTTACAGGGAAAATGATGATGTATTGGAGTTGGGATCTCCTATTTCAAGACAAACATAGCAAACCCAAGGTTAGACTTAGACTGTGCAAGTCTCTATGAATGAGAAGTCAAATCCAGCTGATCAGAAGAACTGCACGGCAAGAGAGGGCTGGAACCACCGACCTGACCGTAGAGTTGTCTTTCACTCGAGCCCTCGAGTGACTTCACCTGGTTCGAAAATCCAACTGGTTTCCAAATGACTTTCCATGACTGGAAGGTAGGTGAAAACAAAAAGTGTACATGATGTGGCCATTTTTGAGTGCCAGGCGTGTCCAGGCGAGGCGGGGCGGCATGGTGAAGCCCAAAACATGGTGTTCTGATCGGAGACGTGGTGTTCTGATCAAAGAAAAAAGGGATGTTAAGGGATGCTGGAGTTAGGTAAAACTGATATAAGATATAAGCTCATGCCGTGTGGAATAGCCAAAATATGTTTGTTCATTGAAGGAAGATGGGGAAACATATTCACAACCTTAATGTCGTGTTGCGAGCCCAAAACCGATTCCAAGGGCGCTGCGAGGTCCAGGGGTAGCCGTGACACTGCGGCAAGCCCACGCAACAATGCCAGTGATATCCAGTGATTGAGTGAAAAAAAACAGCTGGAGCTGACAATCCGAGAAGGAGCCACTGATCAAAATCAGAATAGCATAGAACAGCTGGCGAATCCCCATTTCAGGGATAGCTCCGCAATGATTGTTGGCTTCTGCGAGCAGCACGTGAATGTACAGCCCCATTTTCCGGCTAAAATTCGTCGAATGCGGCTAAATTTCGGCTGTTTTTGCAGCCAGCACCAATGTAAAGCCCCTTGGAGATTGAAAGGTCTTTCAAAACAAAACACAGGCTTTGCGTGGTGTAAGTGAACCCCCATGAGGTAATGCTGGTCCTTGTTGCAACAACTCATCCTGGAAGAAAAATAACTTTGACGGCCATCTTCAAAACCAAGGGAAGCGCAATTCCCTGCGATTCGTTGCGTGTTTTTTAGTTTCCCATATTGTGGTCTTACAGTTCTTCCTTCGAGCTGTGACCGGGGATGATTCGTCGGTTTGATGTGTTTTTCTGAAAAGAGGAAACGTATTCTTTTCATTTCTTTTCACTCCAGATGATCAATAGAAAAACATTGCAACTGGGCCCTCAACCATATCCAACCATCCCAGCGAACCATTCCCACAATTTGATGCTCGTGGAGACCGACCTTCCGCTGGACGATGTTGGGAACAGAAAGGCCATGGGTGAGGAATGACCCCCGGGAGGTATCCACGAGAGGGGCGGAGCGCATTTTTGCAGTCGATCATGTTATGGCCATCAAAAATTGGGGAAAATGATGATGGACCTTGAGATTTTGATGGATTTTGGGAATGTCAGATTGCCAACTGGAGTGGAGGAATCAGATTGGGATCTCACAGGCACATAAAAGAAGATTCTTTTGGACTTGCGTCGTCTTGCGCCCTTCAGACCTTGAACTAGTTGTTGTATGTTGTTGTTACAAGTTACAATGATTCTATAGAATTCTCAGATCCAAAGTGATCTCTTCCCTGCATCTATTGCCTGCACCTCAGCTTCACACTTCTCCAAAAGGAGAAGGTGCCAATAGGAACCATGAGATCAACATTCACAGGGCAAGGCAACGCACGTTTGCACAACATCATGTACCCACTAGGATTGAACCCCCAAATTGCCAGCACATTTTGTCAGGGTCCATGTTCGTTTTCGGGGGTGTAGCCATGGAAGAGTCATGCAGAACACCCTTGGCCACCAGCATTGATCCAGTGGTTGTGACAGCATCCAAACGAGAATCATTAAAGTTGGCCAGATGAAGATCCTAACTACGGACATCCACCATTGTCACCACGACCATGCACGACTCATCCATTCAATCCATTCTGACACCATTTATTTATATTTATGTTTGGGAAAATCAAAGAGATATCAAAAAACTGGACAAAGCCAAACCCAGCACTTGAGTCAAACTGAGGCTTTTTCTTGTGGGATTCAGAAAAAATGCCATAGTCACCATAGTCACCATCCCAACCAACCATGACTGGCGGTCATTAAAACAAGCCAATGCCGCCATGGCGGAAGCGGACTGGGACCCTGAGCAGATCCAGCTGCTACAAAGTGGTCAGCCACATGTCACTGGACGAACAGCCTGGGAATCGGGATGGAGATATGGAGGTTTTTTCTGAGTCTTGGGGTATCCCGAAAAATGCTTGGTTTATATATGTTTATATTATATATTTATATTTATTTATTTATTTATTTTAATGGAAAATCCTATGGATCATTATGGATAGAAACTTGAAATGATGTGGAGAATTTAATTCGATGACTTTTGTCATAGTGAACCCTATGGGTTTTGATTCTGGATCAAAATTTAAGGCCCCACATTTTTTTTCGCTTGGACCACGGATTAAACGACAGATATCACTGCAGCCAATGCAAAATCCAATGGAATGGGGTCCATATAAATGTGTTTGCACGCAAATGGTGCATCGTAAAAATGTTGATCATCGTTTTTTGTCACTAAAACAACATAAAACAACCATTTCTTATATTACTTGCTACATTCGGACAAACCCATCATTTTGATTCATTTTGTTGGTTAGTCATTTCCCATGATCATTCCATATGCTCAGCCCAATGTGTGGGGATTCCGATATGTAAACCCAATATCATTTCATATTCCATATAAATACTTATCGAAGGAAGTTTAGAAGTCAAACTTCCGACAATATGGACAGATGAAAAGCAGAGATGGGAAGAGTCAGAGAAGAGAAGAGAAGAAGAAAGAAGATCAAAAAAGAGAAAGTCTCAGAAGAAAGAAGATCGAGGTGCGCGAAAAGGTAGGAAAGTCGCGAAACACTGTGTTTTTCCAATGATGTGTGGCTCCGGAGGGTCGAAAAGCAAGCTCGCTAAAGCGGTGGGTGCGGAGCCAGCTGGCCAGATGAGAGACGAAAAATTGCACGCTGTTGTGGCGCAAAGCACATTTCCAAGTCAAATTGCACAAAACACTTCAGCCTCGGAGCACTTTTGGTAGTTGATGTTGAAAAAATGCACGCCGTGGTGGCGCGAAGCACATTGCGAAGTCAAAAGTGTTAAAAATGGACGTCTCGGGGCACTTTTTGAGGTCAGCCTCTCCTATAGGTTTCCTATTTTTGAAACTTCTGCCACCGCCTTGTGCGGCACTACTGGCAAGGTCGGTTTTCTTACCCTGTGTTTGTTGCTTAAATCAGCCATGTGTCGTCCCATGAGTGGCGACTTTGTCGAGGACGGTGTGGGCCTCCGGCGCATTACCGTGGAGAAGCACCGGAGACGTCTCGCGCGGAGGCTCAGGTGGGCAGGGGCTGTTCTAACCACCAGTCTCTAGTTAGTTAGATCATCCCGGTACTATGTAATACTAAACCACAACCTCACAACTTTAATATGTGCCAGGATCAAAAGTTGCATGACATGAAATTACATGTTTAAAAGGGTTTAAACATATTTGGGGCTGGTTAGCAATCCATGAATAGGGGTTTATATACGATTATATACATGAACGTATTATGACCATTCCCGATACGAGATGGATGACCAAAGACCACATACCATGTTTTGAGTATGGCCCATGTGATAAACCCAATAATCAAACTCCATTTAGGCATGGTTTATGTTTATCGCATATAATATATGACGGGATGGTTTATGTATTGTCGGCTGTATCGTTTGCCAGATCACGTATTCCCAAGGAACAATACATGTGTATACATACATACCTCGGAACAGAACATGTATACCACCCATTTTCATTATTAGTATAGTTGGTAAACCCATGATTATTGCTGGTTGGTGGTTTGGAACATTTTTTATTTTTCCATTGAGTTGGGAATGTCATCATCCCAACTGACGAACTCATATTTTTCAGAGGGGTAGGTATACCACCAACCATATATAGTATAGTATAGTTGGGTAATATTACCAAATACATGGGTAGCCTAAAATCAACCAATGCATTATTATATAATATTGTATACCATGCAAAGTGGGGCCCCCTAGATAGCTAAGTTGGTTAATAACTCCAATAACTATGGTTTATGGTACTTATAACTATGGTTATTGAGGCTTATAAACCAACTTATAACTAGGGGGCCCCACATTGTGATTATTGCATTGGTTAAATTATACCACGATGGTCGCCCCTCAGGTGCTCACCGGTGGCCGGGATGGATCCATCGCCATCTCTGAGCTGAAGACCTTGCAGGTGAAGGCCCAAGTCCCCAAGGTGCCACGGTCGGCACCGGTGCACTTCAGAAATGGTCCAAGAAAAAACCTCTAGGCATCATGGGTTGGTGTTTTTGTTAGTGATGTTTAATGATTTTTGGAGTTAGTGTTTAGTGATGTTTAGTGATGTCCAAGGGTTTTTGTTTGTGGTTTCGGAAGGTTTCGGAGGTGAGTGATTTGTTACAAGGTTCGAAATGGCCCGAACAACATGAAGGATTTGTTTCACAAAATAGTGTGCAAAGATCAAGTGGCAGCAAGTGTGGGGATTGTAACGTTGTAGCCATGAAATTTGTGGTAAAACATATGCCCAATTTCTGTTTCTTTGAGGGAACTTGAACCATCTAATGTCCAAGTTCTTTCAGTGTCTGGGATATTTGACCAATCTGAAACTGTCCAGCCCATGTGTCTTAAAGTTGTTTGATATCAAACGGGACGCCTTTTGGCAGGGCGGATTCTATGCCAGATGATATATGTGTGTATTGCAAGTTGTATTTCAAACGTGTGGAGTGTGCACATATGATGTGTGCATACAGAATATCAAAGCAAGTCACGAAAGGTAGCGTCAGCTACCTGAGTTTTCCGTGCTTCAGCACAATCATAGGGGGTATTGGGGGGCCAGCCCGTGGAAAACGTAGAATTCTCGACGTTATGTATTAGATATCAATTATAAGGGCCCCCCCCCCTTAAAATGGTCATGGGTTCAATTCCCGCGGGCGACGCGGTCACGGTCCTCCACAGTAGGGGCACACTCTGAATGAGGGAGATGTCCCTGTAGTCCAGCATATATTGGTTTGCTTCAGTCTCAATAACAGTTGCTGCAAGGAGTCTTAAAAAGGGGTTTTAAATAAATCCCTTTTCGTGCATCATTTCACGCTGCACAAGACACCGTATCATGCAGTCATGCTCTGGATAAAATCATCTTAGACTGCGCAAAAACGTTTTTGGTGTATCATCTTAGGGGCGCAGCATTTTGACACCACTCCTCTCCCACTACACTACCTTTCGTCCGCCTCCGCCTGCTCTCAAGTTAATTGTCTATCTCATAATATATCACACATGATCACACAATAATTCATAATATCAGATAGTTAACATTCATTAAATCTTAACATTGTGTAAATATGCGTTTATTAGACACAAAAACTGATATAAATCATCCCATGACCGTTCTAATTTTGAACAGCCCCAGAAACCATGGTTTAGAAGGGGATGAAACCACGTATTTTGGACCATAGAATCCATAGAGTGGTGGTCTTTAAGCTTAGGGGGACGGGATTACTTATTGTTTTACCCTTCCAAGACTTGGTTGAGATGGGTTTGCTTCATCTATAGTGCAAAAATTTGGTGTAAACCCATAAACCCAAGCACCATACATGGGAATATCAACTCCAAAGAACAATCATCATTAATATGGTATCACCCCCATTGTATGATCCCGAATATGTGGTTTCATCCCCTCCATCCAGCATGTTTCTTGGGTTTTTATGGTGTTGTTTCATTTTATTGGAGGATGGGAGTATATCTCCATGAGCTATTATTAGCATGGATTAGTTGGTTAATACCGCCATTAATGGTTGCTTGATGGGATGATTTACCATGGTATTCATTATATTAATCATTATACAAGGATGCACTATATATTCCCTATTGTAAAGGTTATATATGTATATATGAGATTATATATATTTATATTATATACATGTAGATATATATATATATATAGTCAGTATACCCCTGAGATACAGAGAAATTATGATTGGTAAAACCAATAATTATGATTATTGTATTACAATATTAATGGTGGTGATAGATCATACCAACTACAACATACCCACTATAAATAACTCACCATAATATGGGGATGGGTCAATCCAGCTTTACCCGCTATTTTTAAGGGCACCTACAGTAGGGGTGCCAGAGTTTTGACTCACAAACATATTATATAATATATTTTTACCATCCATTTCTTTTACCATGGTGTTTCACCATAGTACTCACAATGATATACAGACGAATTAGGGTAAAGCCATTTATTATGGTTGGTAAATCCATTAACATATAATAATGTGCCCAACCATCAAAGCTTTATTATTGAGTTAGTTATGGCTGGTAAACCCATAATTATATGGTGTGTAAACCCATTATAAAATAACATGTGCCGTACAATGTTTTCTGGGTTTACCATGGTTTACCAACCTGATGATTTTATATAATTGATTGGGCACCAACAATAACAGGATATGGGGACGGGTCAATACCTATTAATAGCATTTTTAGGGAGATGAACATCCATAAATCCCAGCTATTTTGGGGTTCACTAGGGGTACAAGGTTTTGACCCATCCCCATATGGTTGGTATCACCATATCCTCTCAGATGTGGCCGACCTGCCCAGGACGACCCGGAGCTCCCCACGCTGGGTCGACCCGTCGGCCACCAGGATTCGATCGAGGGACTGGCCTGGCTGCCGCAGGCGCTCGGACGCGGGTGAAAAGTCTCAGAAATCTTCGCTGATTTGGAAGGGTCACTATAGCGAATTTGGATATGAATATCTTTGAATCATGATGAACATTGGAATTTTGAACTGGTGAATCTGGTGAATTGGAATTTCATTCGAAGATTGAACTGCTGAATTTGGTATGAAGAATGGTGAAACTGGAAATTCATGGTGAATTCGAAACGGATTCTAACTATCTACGGTAGTGATGTGCCATGGTAGAACAGTTATGATGTGCCATGGTCAAATTAGCTGGCTGATGGTCCATTCATCCCATGTAACTAGACCATGGATGACCATGGGACATGTAGAAATGGGATGAAAAAGGAATTTGAAGCATTACTGGTTGGTGGTTTGGAACATTTGTTATTTTCCCCAATAGTTGGGATGATGATCCAATCTGATTAAAATGTTTCATGGGTTGAAACCACCAACCAGATTAAAAATTGCCATTACTGGTTTGGTAAATGGGATTGATTTCGCCAGTACCTTTGATAGATAATTCAACAGTTTGCTATAATTAGAAAATCACAATGATAGGTAAATCATTGAACTCAATCATTGAACTCAATGGGCCAAAAAACATTCCATATCTATGGTAAATTACTAGTTGGATCGGATTGAAATAGGAAGTTCGCCACCGAATCACGGATACGGTGGCTGAACATTCGCTGCAGTAGAATGTGACAATGTTGCTAGGAAACTGAATGACAAGAAACTGATCAACAAGATTTGGATGAGTACATACCCTATTTTTTAACATCTTGTCACCCTGAATACATACGATAAAGGGAAATTGTTTAGATTTGAATCCTAGGTGTGGGGTTGAACACGGAACCTGTCAAATCTGATGCGACCTTATGCCATCAGAAAATGTGTAGATCGGTGTTCTGTTGGCCCAAAAAAGCTTAAACCAGTAAACATTGGTTGAAACATTGTGTCAAAGAATTGGCGGGAAGCCAATGAAGTCAGACTCTTGAGGTAGACATGCCTAATCTTTTGGTAGGTTGATAGTGTAGCTTGAGATGCCCTTTCTTCACAATGCATTTTTGGGGGCATGGTTTAACTGTCCAATCGATTTTGGGCAGTGCAGACTTGTCAGATTATGCACAGATATTTTTTTACATCCACGTCCCAGCGGAAAATCATATCCCACAAGGGTGTGTTCCATGTCCGTCCATGCCCGTCGTTGTTTCAGATAGGGTTTCATGATTTCCGGCCTATCTCCCATCTTCAGGTGGATATGATGGTATGGATATGATGTACGGATGAAAATTACCAGAAAAATGGAGAGATCAACACTGATATATACTATATAAAATAAAACATAAAATATACTTCCATGATATCTACAAAGGTGACCATTCTGGCTTGTGGATCCCTGAATTTTTTTTGGTGCCCCCAGGACCAGCGGCTGTTTGTGTCCGGCAGCCGTGATGGTTTCATCAAGATCTGGGATGCCGAGGGCATCGCCTGGGCTGTTGGTCAGGGTGTGGTTCTGAAAAACCCTCTGGCAAATATACAATAAACGATGGAAAATCATCAATTTTAGTAGGTAAACTAACATAACTATACATAACTATTGAAGATCATCACTTTTAATAGGTAAATCAAATAGAACTGGACCATTTTCCATAGCTATGTTGAATTACCAGAGGGTCTACAGGTGCTACAGGACCTGACCTGACCATGCAAAAGCATCAAGGTCGCCAGGGTCTGAAAAATTGTCGTGGCCTGCAAAACCAGACCAAGATAAATCGCAAATCATGGTTTCCTGCAATTGTTCATCAGGTTCCAACATGTTCCAACCACAATTTGGCCTTGCACTACTCTAACTTCGGAAAATCAACCAAAAAACAGATAGATCAGATACTCTCCACTTGGAAACTCAATGCGTTCACATGTTTTGCTGCGTCTAGTTGGGGGGAAAGAATTGTGGAAGTCGATGCGTGCGGCGTCCAGCTTGTGTTTGGAAAACATGGTTTTTATTATTGATACTTTTACCTGCGTTTTTGCATGTTTGGAATTTACCTAATGTGGCAGTTCCATTGGGGATTGGATTGTGTTGGGTTTTGCCCTTTTGAAATTTGGAGATGTGATTGTGACGGTGCACTGACTTTCCCGATTGGGTGTACTGTATATATAGTTGTAACCAGGGTGTCCTCCAAAATCCTCCAAAGAATCCGAATGGCTCCACCAAAAAAGTCCAAGTTCTGGAACTTGGAATCCACGGCTGAGGCCGGACCTTCAGTGGCGATGCCCATGGATCTGCACAGCTCGGTACGGCATTTGGCCATCAACGGCCAGGCGAAGGCAATCCTTGCCTCGTCGAATAATTGCCCTCTGGATCCCTGTGGTAAACATACAAAAAACTTACTATAATTCAAAAGCAATGAAACCAAGGATCATGGGAGCCCTAGATCCGTAGAGACGTGTGCGATTGCATGGGGTGTGCGCTGATAGTGTGCGCTTGTGCGTGCGGGTGTTTGGCACTTGTGCGTGCGGTTGTGCGTGCGCTTGTGCGATTAAGCGTGCGGTTGTGCATGCGGTTGTGCGATTGTGCGTGCGGTTGTGCATGCGATGGTGCGTGCGATTGCGCGCTTGTCCGTGCGGTTGTGCATGGGTACGTGCGCCGGCACTTGCGTAGGTACGTAAGGTGCTTGCATGCGTGGGTATCCTTCATGGTTTTGACACTGCCTGTGTGCTGCTGTATGTGTTTGCGGTTGTGCTGAGATAATCTCACTATATAGCCTTTTTCCAAATCCCACCAGCAATAGCGTCGCCGTCTCTTTATAATCCCACAGTGCTGCTTTTACAAGTTCTCTACCGAGCACTTGTGATCTTCGTGCGCAAAACTTTGCCCAATCCAACTCTTCATTGCGACTTCCAGCTCACTGTCTGGTTTGCACTGTGACTGGAAGATCACACCCCCGTAGCAATGAATTGGTCAAGATTGGACACACTCCCAACAACATCCAATTGGATCCAATTGCCCATTGATTGTGCAGAATGATTTATGCGTATCCGTAGGTGTCACAGAAAACATGCTGTTTGTCGTGCACATACTATCATATTAGATCATATATATTAGTAGATAGTGTACACGCACATGCAAATGCAGACTCTGTGTTCGAACACATGGTGCAGTGTACATGTATATGTGAACAAAAGTGGTGTGACCCGGAACGAGGTCTGGTGAGGCCATGACCTAAATACGTATCTCACATGTTTCTGATTTGGATATGACGACTCAATAGGCAGGAGGTGTTTCATGATTTTAATGTGGATCAGGACTGACTTCATGTTCCTTCGAACGTATTATTAGCATAATGTGTTTTTTAAATGTGTTCCTTAACTTGCCTGCGATGTTTTCCAAGTTCCTTCCTGTTCCTTCAATTTTCATCAGTTTTTCTTGGGTAGGGAGCGGCAAACTATACGACCATAGGAAATTGAATGGACACACAAACCTGAAGAAAAACTGATGAAACCACACAGTTTTGATGGCCGCTCGGCCCGTTGTGGAACCTTCCCAAACCGGCATTTGGAGATAAAAAAATAAAAACGACCATGGTTTCCTTGCTTCCCTGCACGATTCCTGTGGTTCGTGGGGGATTTGGAACTAGCCCAGGGATGCCCAAAGCAGAACATCATCTTTAAAAAGACCAAGTCCTAAATTCAAGATGCTTTATTGTCCTTCATTTTGCACCCTTTTTCACTTTTTCCGATCAATTTATATAAGACATTTCAATGGTAAACTGAAGATATCCAATTGTTTTTTTCCCCTGTCGCCTAGCCTCTTCTGCAACCACTCCCTTCTGGAGCCTTGATTGGAGATGGAAAAATAAAGAAAACATGCGGCTTTCTTGTTTCCTTGCAAGATTCCTTGTGTTTGGCGTTTTTGTCGGGAAACAGCCGCACAGAGGCCCAAATTATTTGAGCATCACTTCACCAAAATCATAATTGCTTATAATTTTCCTGCGTTTGTGTATGCATTAATGTGTTTTTTAATGACATCCTTGATTTTCCTTTACTGCCCTACAATGTTCTTCAAGTTCCTTCCTGTTCCTTCAATTTTCATCAGTTTTTCTTGGGTAGGGAGCGGCAAACTATACGACCATAGGAAATTGAATGGACACACAAATCTGAAGAAAAACTGATGAAACCACACAGTTTTGATGGCCGCTCGGCCCGTTGTGGAACCTTCCCAAACCGGCATTTGGAGATAAAAAATAAAAACGACACATGGTTTCCTTGCTTCCCTGCACGATTCCTGTGGTTTCGCGTCCTTTGTTGCGCTCAAGCCAGATGCCCAAATCACTAAAAGAGATACAGTAATAGACTGTTGTTTTGCTCATTCCCCACCTGCCAGGTGAGGGTTGTTAGATTTTATGTCAGTTGCCTCCTCCTCCTCCTTCTCCTCCTGCTCCTCCTCCTCCTCCTGCTCCTCCTCCTCCTCCGCCTCCTCCTGCCTCGTCCTCCTCCTCCTCGTCCTCCTTGTCATCCTCGTCGTCCTTGCTCAACTGCGACCTGCGATCCACAGTGTTCTCTGCCGGACCTCAACCACGACCACCCACGCCCAGTGTTCCCTGCCGGACCTCAACCACGACCATCCACGCCCAGTGTTCCCTGCCGGACCTCAACCACGACCATCCACGCCCAGTGTTCCCTGCCGGACCTCAACCGCGAGTATCCACGCCAAGTGTTCCCTGCCGGACCTCATGTAGGAAGATATGGGACAAAGAATGTGCAGAAGAAAGTTAGAAAGAATGTCAGAAAGAATGTCAGAAGATAGAAGCCAGAAGATATGCCAGATAGAATGCCAGAAGATATGCCAGAAGAATATGCAGATAGAATGCCAGATAGATTTGCCAGATAGATAGAATGCCAGAAAATATGCCAGAAGATATGCCAGATAGATATGAGAAGATATGCCAGAAGATATGCCAGAAGATATGCCAGAAGATATGTCAGAATATATGCCAGAAGATATGCCAGATAGAATGCCAGAAGATATGTCAGATAGAGTGCCAGAAGATATGCCAGATAGAATGCCAGAAGATTTGCCAGATAGAATGCCAGAAGATATGCCAGAAGATATGCCAGATCATATGCCAGAAGATATGCCAGATAGAATGTCAAATAGAATGTCAGAAGATATGTCAGATAGAATGCCAGAAGATTTGCCAGTAAGAAAATGTATAAATGTCATGGTGGGGATCACACGAAGTAAAGTAATTTGTTTGTTTTTTCGTTCATTTGTTCAATTTCTTTCAATTTGTTCATCAAAGTCCTTCAGTTTCCTTGTTTTGGGACCTTCAAACCAGAGAAAATCCAACGAAAACTTGCAACATCTACAGCAACATTGATGAAACCCATTGGTTTTCTTACTGCCCAGTATCTGCTGGAACCTTACACACCAGCAAGTGCAAAAACAATGCAAGGAACCATCTATTCTTCAGCGAGTTGCGTCTGAACCAATAAACACTGATTTGGGGGTTTAAGCCTGCTGTAAAACCCGCCACACAAGTGCGTGTTCACATGATCGCGGATGCGCACAGACATTACTGTACAGGTGTACACACAGATGTATGCCCCTGTACGCACATGGGTATGCATACTGTACGTACGGGCGTACCGTACAAGTAGGAAGTCACACAAAACAGCGTTTTGTATGCACTCTTTGTATACAAAACACAATTTTGTATGACTTGCGCGGTGTACAGGTCACACAAAACCAGGTTTTGTATGCACTTTTTGTATACAAACTACAATTTTGTGTGACTTCGTTCCTGTACAGTGCATGTGTGCATACAGTGCGTGCAGCCATGTGCGAACAAGGCTATGCACCTGTGCGTACGTACGTACACATGCGCGCCCACTTGTGCACAGTGTGTGCAACTAGCCGCTGCAGTTGCAGTGTGCAATTGATGTACACAGCAATCAGTACTCATAGTCGGTACAAATACGTGCACGAACAATGCGTGCAGCAATGTAGATATTTAGTGGATCTGTTCATCTCTTGAGATACTGTTTGACTTGTTAGTTTTGTTGGCTGAATTTGCTCAACATACCGGCTGACCAGTCTGACAAGATATGAAATTCCTCACTGGATCCATGACCAGTGGATATATTCGATGAATGAACGTTGTGTACATGTAATAGCTTGATTGCCGTGGAGGAAATTAATAAAATACAAAAATTGAACAGAGTATATACGACTACACAAAATAGAATAAAACAGAGTGGAATACAATAGAATCGAATTAAGAGAATACTTAACAAGTTCAAGAGCTCATTGCGGGAAATGGAGTGAACAAGACAGAGAGTAGACTGCAAGGGTGCTAGGCTTTCACAGCAAACCACCAATGGCAGAGGGCGCGAGGCACGGGGTACTATACAGTCCAATGTAACGCTTTACGCTGCTCAGTGCCATAGTCCTCAAAAAGTGGCAAATTTTCACTAGCAGAAATGGCAAGTGCCCAGGAATTATCTGGATGGTCCTGAACTCTGGCAAGTCCTTTTTTTTCCAGAGCTAGTTTCATTAAAAAGGGGAAAGGGAACTTTTTTCCTTACCTCAGGAGGGAGGTAATCAGCTTTAAGCCTCTTCTTTGAACCCAAAGGAGGCCATTGCTACAATTATGTAAGATGGAAACTAACACCCAAACAATTTTCAAGGGGGTAGCCGCTATGAACCACTCAGTCATTGAATAGTGCGCTTGTTGAGATGGTACTTCATAATGCTCCCTGAAGAACCTTGATGTGGAGTTTTCGCATGTCCGGGAAAAAAAACACACCTCCTCTACTGCAGTTGTCTATCTATGTGTATTTTATTTAGCATCACTTTCCAAGGATACAACATAATCAAACCGATCCATTCCTCCTCTGAATGTCAGATAAAAACAAAGATTCAAACAATTTTCAATGGTGTAGGTTTTGAACCACCCCGTTGCTGAATAATGCAAGCGCTGGGATGGTGCCGAATAATGCGAATGACCTTCCTGAGGAAGTTTTGCAAATCACAAAAAAAAACAGCTCTTCCACTGCAGCATACTGCAGCTGTATGTTTGTTATTTTATTTAGCACTACTTTGAAAGGACGCCACGGTTCTCAAATGGAACCATTCCCTTCCCCAAGGGGATGGCCCATGAACCACCGAATTTCTAAGTAGTGCAACTGTTGGGATGTTGCGTTGCACGTCAAAAACAACACAACTCCTTTAACTGCAACTGTTGAATTTTACCTGGCACCACTTCCGCATGGTGCCCAAGTTTTCAAAAAAACTCTGTCCTTGGCTCCAGTTATTTTCTAAGATAAACACCACCCAAACAATTTTAGGGGGATAACCAATGAACCACCCAGATACTGAATAGTGAAATTGTTGAGATGGTGCTGATGAATACCAAGGACTTGCCTGGTTAGGTTTTTGCAAAAAACACCACGGAAGAAGGAAGTGAAGAAAGAAATGCATAGAGTAAAGAACAAAGAAAGAAAGAGAAGAACAAAGAAGTAAAGGAAGAAAGGATCAAGACAAGAAGCAAAAGACGCGAAGAGTCAAAAAGGTTGGAAGAAGGAACGGACGAAAAAGGCAGGAAGAACGAATACTAAAGAATTAAAGAAAGAAAGCCATGATCCCTACAGTGTTAGTAACGTCTATTGCTCGAAAATCCTCTGCCACTTCCCCCATGAGGTCAACAGTATATATATATATATTTATGTACATATGTTTAAGTAATATTAGCAATAGATTCAAGCGAATAAACATCTCTGCTTCGATTACTGAGATTTTTTCCTGGCAAGACTTTCTTGGTGTTTGCCCCGGTTGTTTGGAGGGTTATGCACTAAATAGCATCGAACAATATAAATCACAAAGTCTACTTGTGGCTGCCGCTGGGGATAAACACATCTGACCTTGTTAGCATCCTCTCTTATCATATAGTATGGCCTTGCTTGACCACACGGCACACACCAGAGGGCATGAAACCGTGCACAGTCATAAGGCGACGCACATCGTACCCACAGGTGTGCGCACGCACCGCGCAGTGTACGCACAGGTGTACGCACGCATCGCGCAGATATACGCACAGGTGTACGCACACACCGTACAGATGTACTGTTCATCTTCCACAACCGTACGCACAGGTTTTAAGCAGCCACTATCGTATTCCTCTTGAATTTAGATAACAAAAAACTATGGAAAATCACCATTTTTACTAGGTAAAGCAACTATAAATGTGCCATGTTCAATAGGTATCTAACAAATTACCAGAGGGCAACCATATTGCCATCTTGCATTTCTTTTCAGGTTGAGACAAGATTTAGAATTCGACCTACCCCCGTCCAACAAGCAACCATACCATCATCATTAGCATCATCATCGGCATCATCATCATCATCATCATCCATCATCATCATCATCATCCTCAATAACCAGTATCAGTAAAACCAACTAATGTTAGTCATAGTGGCATATAGTGGTTATGAGTACTATGTTGGTCATCATCTACTAGCTGTTCTTAACTACTATTGGATTGGATAGTTGCCAAAATTGTGAACTGGTTATCATCTATAACAACCAAGCAGCACCAATATACCCAATTCATTAATAATAGTTAGTTAAGTTATATTTGTGTCCACATTTTAATCAACTAGACTGTGAGGTAGTTTCACATAGTTACGGAAAATGGTCTATTAATAGACATTTATAGATTATTTACCTTTAAGACTGATGATGTTCTTTGGTTTCCCCATAGCTATGATTAGCTACGTTAAATTACCAGAGGTAAGCTCATCCATTTATAGATGTGTGTTGCATTAAAGCCTCCATTTATAGATTATGTTCCCATATGTTCCCATCATTTAATAGGTGAATCATCATCAATGACCATTTGTAATAGCTAAATCATCATAAATGACCATCTTTAATAGCTAAATCATGGTAAATCATCATAACCACACTGTGCAATCATCAGAATGTCATCAACGGACGCCGGCGCAGGTGGCCTGTGGCCTGGACGATTCCACCCTGCGGCTGGTTGACCTGCGCAGCGGCAGTCCTGTGAATACCATGCAGGGCCACACCAAGCCGCCCCTGTGGCTGGGTCGAACCATAGCGGCTCCATGGCGACTGATGGAAATGATGGAAATGTTGGAATGGAATGGCTTTTGCCACGAATCATGGGGAGATGACATGGGAGAAACAAGAAACATGTCGATTTGTCTAGCAAAGATGGTGATTCAGCCACTGAAGCTTGTTGTCAAACAATTTGCACATCGTGACTCGAGCAAAAACGATTGGGAGTCAAACCAAACAATTGGAATTTTGCCAGTAAAACAGTTATCCACCAACAAAAGTGATATTTTAACCAATATGATGTGAATCTCCGCATGGAGATTGAGATGAGGCCACGGAAATGGTGCTTTGAGCCAAAAATGATGTTGCTTAGCAAAAATGATGGGCACATGTATAAGCCCAAATAAATGGACGCCCAACTTTTTTCTTTTTTGCTTCATACTTGATGAAATGTTGACATATTGGTTGACATAAATAACCAGAAACATGGTTATCCTAAAATAATACCAGGTAAAAATCATTGGATTATCATGGATTATCATGGATTATCATGGATTATTAGGTAAAAATCATTGTTGAATTTTCATATCTGGATGATCATGGGCCGAGTTTCTCGGCGAGGTCTGTGGTGTGGGGCTCAGACGATCAACTCTTCTCCGGTGGTATGGCCTGGACCCCGGCCCGATAGGGTGAGGTTGCATTTGAGCGGCCCTGTTGTGACACAATGCACTATATTATGTTATGTTATATTATATTATGTTATATTTTGTTTTGTTATATTATATTATGTTATATTATATTATGTTATATTTTATTGTGTTATATTTTATTATGTTATATTCTATTATGTTATATTCTATTATGTTATATTCTATTTTGTTATATTATATTTTGTTATATTATATTTTGTTATATTCTATTTTGTTATATTTTATTATGTTATATTCTATTTTGTTAAATAATATCATGTTATATTAAATTATGTTATATTATATAATGTTAGATTTTATTATGTTATATTCTATTGTGTTATATTATACTATGTTATATTATATTATGTTAGATTTTATTATGTTATATTCTATTATGTATTTTATATTATGTTATATTATATTATGTTATATTATGTTATGTTATATTATAGTTGTTATATTATATTTTGTTATATTCTATTTTGTTATAGTTGTTATATTATTATGTTATATTATATTGTGTTATATTTTATTATTATGTTAAATACTATCATGTTATATTATATTATGTTATATTTTGTTATGTTATATTATAGTGTGTTATATTATATTTTGTTATATTCTATTTTGTTATATTATATTATGTTATATTATATTGTGTTATATTTTATTATGTTATATTCTATTTTGTTAAATACTATCATGTTATATTAAATTATGTTATATTATATAATGTTAGATTTTATTATGTTATATTCTATTGTGTTATATTATACTATGTTATATTATATTATGTTAGATTTTATTATGTTATATTTTATTATGTTATATTATATTGTGTTATATTATATTATGTTATATTATATTGTGTTATATTATACTATGTTTTAATATGTTTTATTTTTTTATGTTATTTCATATTGTGTTATATATTTTATTACGGTATATTATATTATATAATGTGTTATTATATTATATTATATTTTGTTATTTTGTATTATGTTATATTGTAAATTGTTTTATTGTTATATTATATTATGTTATATTAACATATTAAATTATATTATATTATATTATGGAAGAAATTATTAAATTATATCATGTTATATTATATTAGGTTATATTAACGTATATTATATTATGTTATATTTTGTTATAGTATATTATGATATGTTTTTATATTATACTATTTTATATTGTATTATGGTATATTCTGTTTTATTTTTTTAAATAAATTATGTTATGTTATATTATATTATGTTATATTATGTTATAGTATATTATGTTATATTATGTTATATTATATTATGTTATATGTTATATTATATTTATGTCATACTATATTATATTATATTTTGTTATATTGTGTTATTTTCAATAATGTTATATAATAGTATGCTATATTGTTATATTTTATTATGTTATATGATATTATATTATATTATATCTTGTTATATTATGTTATATTTTATTGTGTTTTATTTATTGTATTATATTTTTTGGTATATTATATTTTTTTATGTTTTTTATGTTATATTATATGATGTTATTTAATATTTTGGTATATTATGTTATATTATTTATTGTTATATAATAATATGTTATATTATTTTATTATATTTTGCTATTTCATTTTTTTCATGTTATATTTTTTTATGTTATATCATGTTATTTTAAAATCTGTTATATTTTATTATATTATTTTTATATTATATTTTGTTATATTGTATTTTGTTATATTATATTATGTTATATTATATTATGATTTATTATTTTATTATATAAAAATTCTATTATATATTTTACTATGATAGATTATATTGTATATTAAATTTTAATATATTTTATTATATTATATTATATTATAATAGGTTATATTGCATTTTTTAATATTACATTATATATTATACTATCTTATATTATATTATATTTCATTTTTTATATTTCATTATTTTATATATTTTTCATTAAATTAGATTTTATTATATCATATATATATATTATTTTATATATTATATTTCCTTATGTTATATTAGATATTATTATATTATTTTGTATTTTATCATATTACATGTTATTTCATCATATTGTATTATATCACATTTTATTTTATTATATTACATTATATATTATATGATATTATATTTCATTATATGATATTATATTTCAGTATATTATTGTATATTATATTATATTATATCATATTTCATTTTATTATATATTATGTTATTTTATGTTATATTATAGTATATATGATATTTTATTATTTTTTATTATATTATATTATATTATATATTTAGTTTTATATAATTATATATAATGTATATACATATACATATATGTATACATTGTATGTATATATATACACACATATATCTCATATGTATATTTATTCAATGATATACCTCTCCAAGTTGGGGATTGTTGGTACAAACAATGATTCTGAACATGTTCCCACAACAGCAGTTCTGCATCAGTTTGTCATGCAGCTCCAAACCCTCAAACCTGATGTCACACATGTCCTTGTTGTCTATTTGGTTGCTATGTTGACCTAATTATAGAAGCAGTCCATTCTCACACAGGCGCAAGTTGTTGAAAAGATGTTCAGGTTGTTTCTTTTCACCAGGTCGTGGTTTCTTCTGGGGGGAAAGGCTCCAGCCAAATTGCAACATGAAATCCCAACAAAGGTGTTTGGATTTCCTGTTTCCAATTGGACACACATTTGGGTCCATGAGAAGACAAGGGGCCAAAACTCTTAAAACATTCACCAGAGATATTTAAAAGAGTGTCCAAACAATATCCAGATATGCTCAAATATGTACACATATGGGTATGGATCAATACCTATTAATACCATTTTTAGGGGGATGAACATCCATTTACCAGTTATTTTGATGTTCACCAGGGGTACAAGGTTTTGACCCACTGCCATATATCGAAAAACATGAGGATGTCGCTGAATAATTCTGACACCAACGGCACCTGATTTTGTTGGTGATTTGGATGTTCCTTTTGCAGGATGGCACGGTGCGCGCTTGGGACACCCGCATGGGGGCACGGAGCCTCTTCCTATGCGACCCCTATGCGCACGAAGGTGCGTAGCTATGGGTGGCGTTTTCTTGGGGCCAGCATGAGCCAGGAGACAAGTGACTGCTTGGTGATTTCACGTGTTTGAGAGTTATGGTATTATGGTGATCCAAAGTGACTAGTATGATCTAGTATGGTTGGAAGGAAATGAAACCACCATCCAGTTGTTATATGGTTGGTTTGGAACATTTTTTTCCATTTCATATATGGGATGTCATCCTTCCCATTGACTTTCATATTTTTCTCCCTCTGGCAATTTAACATAGCTATTGAAAGTGGCCATTTATAGTGAGTTTTCCCATTAAAACCGGTGGTTTTCCATAGCTATGTTAGTTTACCAGAGGGTAAAACCACCAACCAGTAGTGAACTATATCTTCTTTTTAGCTGTGGTCCCTTTGGGATGTCTAGGAAAATTTTCGGCACATTTTCTCAGCGAGCAAAGGATCGCTACACAATGGATGATAGCTGATAGCGACCGGACCCTTGGAAAAGAAGAGAACATATGTATGTATATATTATGTATATTATAGGTATATACACGTAGTACATACTGTAAATATGCGTACGTAAATATACCTAAGACATCCAAAGACGTAATAGTATGTAATGATTGTCATATGATAATATGTAATATGTAATATGTATACATGTTTGTATGTGGAATACATTCACATAATAAATGTACTTATTCTATGTGTGCATATACCGTACATACATGTACATGTATTCATAGGTACAAATATGAGAATCATATGGGATATGTATAGGATACAGCCAAATGGCTTCTCTGGGCTGGGTTGGAAAAGCGGCAGGTGAGGTGGTCCTGAAGAGAAAGGCTGAGAAAACGCAAGTGACAGAAGAGCAGGACACACTGAAGGTTACGAAAGTGCTATGAATAGTATATATTATATATAATTACATAATATGTATACATAAGGGGATTATATACATAGGGGATCATAGGGGGATCATCCGCGAACTAATGAATTAATTCAAACAGAGCTGGAGACTTCTTGAAAATCAACATGTTTGGCATCCAAGTTATTCCAATTGTCATTTTGACTGCAACGATTGGCGGGGTAGTGATGTTTTGATCATCCTGGGCACTCGGATAGATCGGGGCATCGGGGCTTAGTGAGTAAGAATTCGGAGGGCATGGCTCCACTCGCTCCCAACGTGAAATCCAACATGGATATGTTCAGCTGTGTCACGCAAAAAAAAACATTGCCCTCACGACATCCTTTATCCTGTTGGGTGTTATACTGTTATTGTTTGCTCATGTTCTGAAATGGAATCGATGCCAGATGGATGATATGCATTTGCTTTGGCAACTATGAGACTATGGTTTTGAAATGTTTTAAAGTGACTATCCCTATCCATTCCATCCATCTCCATCCTTCACAAGATATGCGACTTTCCGGGAGACGCTTCTCCAGTGCTGAATCTACACACAAGGATCACAACAAAGAAGCAAAGGTCGAGCCATACCGTTTCAGGCAGGATGGGATATGTTCGTGAACTCGCCACGTGCGAAGGTGTGTGGTGTGGGCCCCGATCAACACACTGTTGAAGGAGGAGTTATCACAAATCTACTTGTTTGATCTGGGTTGATGGTGGCTTCGCAACACATCCTTCACTTGTGGATTAAAGCTTGCAGCAACTCCAATCAACTAGAGCCTGAAACCATTGGCTTGGAGAGGACCAGCTATTTTGGTGTGACCTCACCCGGGTAGCAAACTGATTGGCCCATCGTTACGCATCAAAATTTGATATTAGTGTAGGTGAACCGTATTGGTGGAGTGTATCACCAGGTATCATGCAATATAATATATATATATATATATATTATATATATATCATATATTCATAATACATATATACATATATATATAATCACCACCTCTTTAAGGCTACTTTTCAGGGGGGACCATACCAAAATATAAGATACATTTTTTGGGACCCCCCCTTAAATGTAAAATTGATCGCTGAATGTCCCCCAGGTGTCGTTTTTGTGGGGAGGGTCTTCAAAATACCTTCAAAATGCAAGCTTACATTCTCAAGGCCCCCTCAAAAACAGCTTTAAAAACGTAGCTTACATTTGGGGCACATCCCCCCCTTAAAACGGTGATTATATATAAGTATATATATATATGTATACATGTTATATAGATATATAGGTCTTATACAATCTTATACAACAATCTCCTTTAAAGTCTCTTTTTGTTGTTGGCTGCCGACCTCGGTCAAAGGATCACCTAGGACGACTTTTTCACTCACTTAGGACGACATTTTGAGATGAGGACTTCAATCTTCAGGGTGATACAAACCTTTAGGGCTAATTATTTAAGGGGCCAGGGGGGGACCGGGGACAGGGGATCAGGGGCGGGGGACAGTGGAACAAGTAGAGGTAAGAGACCCGACATCGAACACATTGGACTCCATTGGATACACACCTTTAGGGTTGATTTTTTTAGGGGGACAAGGGACAGGGGACAAGGGACCAGGGACAGTGGGAACAAGTAGAGGTAAGAGACCCGACATCGAACACATTGGAATCCATTGGACACACACCTTTAGGATTAATTTTTTTAGGGGGACAAGGGACAGGGGACAAGGGACCAGGGACACAGTGGGAACAAGTAGAGGTAAGAGACCCGGCATCGAACACATTGGACTCCATTGGATACACACCTTTAGGATTAATTTTTTTAGGGGGACAAGGGACAGGGGACAAGGGACCAGGGACAGTGGGAACAAGTAGAGGTAAGAGACACGACATCGAACACATTGGAATCCATTGGATACACACCTTTAGGATTATTTTTTTAGGGGGACAAGGGACAGGGGACAAGGGACCAGGGACAGTGGGAACAAGTAGAGGTAAGAGACCCGACATCGAACACATTGGAATCCATTGGACACACACCTTTAGGATTAATTTTTTTAGGGGGGACAGGGGACAGGGGACAAGGGACCGGGAACAGTGGGAACAAGTAGAGGTAAGAGACCCGACATCGAACACATTGGACTCCATTGGATACACACCTTTAGGATTAATTTTTTTAGGGGGACAAGGGACAGGGGACAAGGGACCAGGGACAGTGGGAACAAGTAGAGGTAAGAGACACGACATCGAACACATTGGAATCCATTGGATACACACCTTTAGGATTAATTTTTTTAGGGGGACAAGGGACAGGGGACAAGGGACCAGGGACAGTGGGAACAAGTAGAGGTAAGAGACCCGACATCGAACACATTGGAATCCATTGGACACACACCTTTAGGATTAATTTTTTAGGGGGGACAGGGGACAGGGGACAAGGGACCGGGAACAGTGGGAACAAGTAGAGGTAAGAGACCCGGCATCGAACACATTGGACTCCATTGGATACACACCTTTAGGATTAATTTTTTTGGGGGGACAAGGGACAGGGGACAGGGACAGTGGGAACAAGTAGAGGTAAGAGACACGACATCGAACACATTGGAATCCATTGGATACACACCTTTAGGATTAATTTTTTTAGGGGGACAAGGGACAGGGGACAAGGGACCAGGGACAGTGGGAACAAGTAGAGGTAAGAGACCCGACATCGAACACATTGGACTTCATTGGATACACACCTTTAGGGTTGATTTTTTTAGGGGGACAAGGGACAGGGGACAAGGGACCAGGGACAGTGGGAACAAGTAGAGGTAAGAGACCCGACATCGAACACATTGGAATCCATTGGACACACACCTTTAGGATTAATTTTTTAAGGGGGGACAGGGGACAGGGGACAAGGGACCGGGAACAGTGGGAACAAGTAGAGGTAAGAGACCCGACATCGAACACATTGGACTCCATTGGATACACGCCTTTAGGTTTAATTTTTTTAGGGGGACAAGGGACAGGGGACAAGGGACCAGGGACAGTGGGAACAAGTAGAGGTAAGAGACCCGGCATCGAACACATTGGAATCCATTGGATACACACCTTTAGGATTAATTTTTTTAGGGGGACACAGGGGACAAGGGACCAGGGACAGTGGGAACAAGTAGAGGTAAGAGACCCGACATCGAACACATTGGAATCCATTGGATACACACCTTTAGGGGGGGACAAGGGACAGGGGACAAGGGACCAGGGACAGTGGGAACAAGTAGAGGTAAGAGACCCGACATCGAACACATTGGAATCCATTGGATACACACCTTTAGGATTAATTTTTTTAGGGGGACAAGGGACAGGGGACAAGGGACCAGGGACAGTGGGAACAAGTAGAGGTAAGAGACCCGACATCGAACACATTGGACTCCATTGGATACACACCTTTAGGATTATTTTTTTAGGGGGACAAGGGACAGGGGACAAGGGACCAGGGACAGTGGGAACAAGTAGAGGTAAGAGACACGACATCGAACACATTGGAATCCATTGGATACACACCTTTAGGATTAATTTTTTTAGGGGGACAAGGGACAGGGGACAAGGGACCAGGGACAGTGGGAACAAGTAGAGGTAAGAGACCCGACATCGAACACATTGGGATCCATTGGACACACACCTTTAGGATTAATTTTTTTAGGGGGGACAGGGGACAGGGGACAAGGGACCGGGAACAGTGGGAACAAGTAGAGGTAAGAGACCCGACATCGAACACATTGGACTCCATTGGATACACGCCTTTAGGATTAATTTTTTTAGGGGGACAAGGGACAGGGGACAAGGGACCAGGGACAGTGGGAACAAGTAGAGGTAAGAGACACGACATCGAACACATTGGAATCCATTGGACACGCACCTTTAGGATTAATTTTTTTAGGGGGACAAGGGACAGGGGACAAGGGACCAGGGACAGTGGGAACAAGTAGAGGTAAGAGACCCGACATCGAACACATTGGAATCCATTGGACACACACCTTCAGGATTAATTTTTTTAGGGGGGACAGGGGACAGGGGACAAGGGACCGGGAACAGTGGGAACAAGTAGAGGTAAGAGACACGACATCGAACACATTGGACTCCATGGGACACAGACCTTTAGGGTTAATTCTTTTTAGGGGGACAGGGGACCGGCGACTGGGGACCGGGAAAAGGATACAACATTTTATGATCTTCTCCTGTCAACACTCTGGGGTCAGGGGGGCCAAGACTTAGATGCATTGGAGAGAGAATAAGCAGGACCTTTGCCAATAAACGTCGAGACGAACCTCGGATAAGCCTGCGGCAGCGATTACCAAAAGATGTTACGACACACACACATGCACGGTGCAGCGGCAACCTGATGATCATCTCTAATACACATGTACAAGCCTCTTGAAATCATGTTCAAATATATCTTTCTATATCTTTCTATTGAGACTGTAGCCATATATCACCGACGTAGGCCTAAGCGAGGCACTGACCGGCGACCTCGGATGACCCCGGCCTCAGGTCTTTGGGTCGCGTGCTGGGCACGGACCGACGCTTTGAGGATGGATCCGTGCGTCAGATGGTTGGCTCAGACAGTGATCCCGGCTGCAGCTGGTAGGGACCATGAAAATGGTGTGTATAATATGGTAGAAAAAGAAAATTGTAGAAAATCAGATGCGTATCACGTATACATTAAAGATCATTAAAGCTTATTATGAGTTTTGAGTGGGTTTTGATTGATGTTAAGTATTGTTTACGTTTACTGATGTTTAATGGTATTTCTAGCACCAAAGACTCATTGTGGTCACGGCAAGTTGCCAAGAAAAATGACGGGTGCAGCAACAGACATGGGGAGCAAGGTAGTCCTTGCCTGGTATTATCCAACCTAGCAAGAGGCAAAACCAATACTGTAGTGCTTGTTCACCAGCAAAAAAGGACCAGGGAGATTTCAGTAGCAGTTTGACATGTTTGTCCCAACAAGGGTCTATATAATGCCAGAATATGTCAGAATTCTCAACCATGAACCCTGGTTTATCACCATTACACCATTTATGAGATGTGGGTTCACCAACAACACTGAATCCAATAACATGTTGGCATGAGAAGTAACAGAGCACGATGATATCCATTTCCCAACTTCTAGTGGTTGTTTTATTGTTGTTTTCCATTTTTTTGGTACGGTTTTGGACGGTTCCACCAAGTCTTACGAGGTTCGAAGTCCCAAGGTTTTCTGGAGCTGGAATCAACGACCGGGAAAAGCTCCAAGGGGACACCCGAGCACCTCAGGACAGCGATACCGATGTCTTTGGGGCTGGAGTTTCTTGAGTTTTGTTGCGCCTATGTGGTTTGCTACGCCTACTTAGCAAATGTATTTTATTGTATTTTATTGCTGTTTGGATCCAGTGCCAATGGGAGGCCTGAGCTAGTTGGGTGCTTGCCGTCTTTGCCTAGATAGCAGGAATGGAAAGTCAGTGGTGGATTTGCTTTCTGGCGTCCTGACTTGGTCAATTATGCTTTGCAGTAGTTCTGGCATTGGATTTTGTGATGTTTCCTGTCTTGGCGAGTCTTTCTTCACGGTTCTAAAGTCGTTTCATGCGTCGTTTTGACGTGGTTTTTCCCCTACCCCGAAAAACTCACCATGGAAAATCCGATTAGAATGATTTTAAATGAATGATTTATGGGGGTTCCCCAATTTCAGGAAACCTCCATTTACTCTGAAGGATCCATCTTACTTACATTTCAGGGGTGTAGTTCGGTTACTGTAGGTTATTTTTTGTGATTTCTGACACTGGTCGCTTCCCTGATTTGTTGTTTGTGAAACTGGTGTCAGTAGGACATTGGGGCTTGGAATAGAAATCAGTACTTCTGTGTTTCCATGAAATTCTACTGAAACCAGTTAGTTATTAACTTGTGCTATGCATCGCGCAGCAAGTTCTTGGGATCGCCTGGTTTTGCATGGATGGACGTGGCAAAAATGCGGAAACTGATTGATAAGGCTCTCTACTCTATCCCATGGCATGTTTCATCAGTTGGATTTCAAAATTGGAGAACCTTCCAGTTACCTCTGAGACAGGTAACCAGCAAGACTAGGGCAGTACAGGAAGAAAATTATTCCATGGTGATCAGCGGACCATCCTTCACTCTGCCTTCAAGGAGAAGTCGAGAAGAATTCTCCAAGGATGCAGAACTAAAAAGGCGCCATGTCTTTGGACCACCCAGGACTGAGGGTTAACATCTCGGTTGGATCAATGGGTTTTTGAATGGGTTTCTGTTTTTTGCCGTTCATTGGGGAATTATAGTACCCATCTGGTTGGTGGTTTGGAACATATTTCATTTTTCCATATATTGGGAATAATCATCCCAACTGACTGTCATATTTTTCGGAAGGGTTGAAACCACCAACCAGCCATATATATATATGTATTAATATATATATATATGTAAAAATGAGATGTACTAAGTATCCAAGATTAGGTATGTCTTGATTCCAGGTGATTCCAACTTTGAACAGGGTCCTGAGAAGTATAACGTTGAGTCAACGAAATGGTGATGTTTAAACACTAAGGAACCCCGCCCAGAGAGAGGGCTTGGGATGCTTTGGGTTAGGGTTCATCATTTTTTATCCACATAGGAAATCTGCTCGCAGTTGACGTCGGTAGTGATGATGTTTGCATTTTCCGACTTGAATCAAGCCACTGAATTGTCATCAGAGCGATCGCCTCGCTTAGAAAGGAAGTGTTGTTGACAGGAAAAAACTGAAAAAACCCAATGGGGGTTGGATCACTTGATGGCAGCATGCTCCCAGGGCCCCCATCCAGGTCCCCACACTTCAGGAGGCAATACGAGCATGACGCATCCTTGGCACACCGAGGGGCGGTCACTAGTGCCGCTCGGTTTCCAAGAGGTGAGATGTGTTCGGGAGAAATGTAACGAACTGCATAAATATTACCCTCTGGTAAACTAACATAGCTATTGAAAATGGCCATTGATAGTGGATTTTCCCATTAAAAATGGTGATTTTCCATAGCTATGTTAAATTACCAGAGGGTATATATATATATAAATGTAATCTAATTTGGAACCCTGTATTGGGCACATATCTCACGAAATGAAAATCAGAACCCCCATGCACTCGATGGTCAACATTGCAAAGAATATTACTGGCTGGGGTATGTCCATGTATTTCCTCATTGAAAATGTCAAATTTGTTTTGGTTGTGTCGTTTGCAGAACAGGCCTGAAGTGCCCTGAGAAACTGTGCCCATAGATTTGCAAAGTTGAGATTACTTATTGCCACCTATGCGCCGGTCAGACCATTATTTTCAAGCATGGCACAGCTATTCCAGTAGGGACTGGTCACACCCCTGGATGATACAGGTCGCTCTGATTGATTCGTCCAACTTTTTGCGCAATGTCAACCCAAATAAACCCCTGGGCTGTGCAATTGGATGCAATTGAGGGGAGACCATTTTAGTAGCAAATTGCCACTGTTTGAGGATACCCGGATACCCCCCAAACTAGTGAATCAGTGTTTAGTTATCAGGGGTTCACATTGCCGATTCCTTTCCATATGGATAGAAAATATGTATATATATATAATTATATACCAACAGAATTACCCTCTGATACTCAAACGTGGCAATGGAAAATTCCCATATTTACAGGATTTCCCCATATTTTCCCATGATTTTCCAAGCTAGAAACCTCCATTTTGACGGGGGAATTTCCCTGCTCGCCACGTTTGGGCCTCTTGAGAGGTGTGTTTCGTGGATGGCCGGCTGCTCTCATGTGGAGTGGATGGCAAGGTGGGGCCCGTGGAATCCACGGGTCCAAGGGGTGAAATCAACGGCTTCACCAGGGCACCTGTGAGGCCACCAAGTGGCATGCTGTTTTTCCAGAAGATGCCTCCAAATCACGAAAGGTAGCGTCAGCTACCTGAGTTCTCCGTGCTTCAGCACAAGCTTAGGGGGTATTGGGGGGCCAGCCCGTGGAATTCATGGAATTCTCGCCGTTATGTATTGGATATCAATTACCCCCCCCCCGAAAATGGTCATGGGTTCAATTCCCACGGGTGACGCGGTCACGGGCCCCCACATTAGAGGCACACTTTCCATGAGGGAGATGTCCCTGTAGTCCAGCATAATTGGTTTGCTTCAGCTTCAATAACAGTTGCTGCAAGGGGTTTCAAAAAGGGGTTTTAAATAAACCCCTTTTCGTGCATCATTTCACGCTGCACAAGACACCGTATCATGCAGTCATGCTCTGGATAAAATCATCTTAGACTGCGCAAAAAAGTTTTTGGTGTATCGTCTTAGGGGCGCAGCATTTTGACACCACTCCTCTCCCACTACACTACCTTTCGTCCGCCTCCGCCTGCTCTCAAGTTCCATGAGAATTCCATGGATCTAGCGACTTGATGTATTTTTAGGTCCATTCCATACCCCATTTGATAATACTTCTATATACTTCGCCAGCTTGTTGGAACGCCTTCCCAACCAGGTATGCTTCACCCGGCCAGAAAAAACACAATTGATAAGATGCAGTTCCTTAGCATGTTGCTTGATGGTCACCTCGTTGACTTATGCTTGGTGCTGACTCCTGAAGGTTGATCCATGAAAAATCCCATGTCCAGGTCCGTTGCTGGGACCCCAAGACTGGGCATTTGCAGGCAGGACCGAGCCAGCTGTAAGATTTGAAGGAAGACGCCCCTCTGTGTGCCAATTTGTGCCATGAGTTTCCCGAAGTTTGACGCGGGTTTGGACCCATCCATACCCATCCATTTTGTTGATTCTTTTTGTAGAAAGTGATTTGTCTATTTACGTCAAAAAAAAACGAAAATGGGAGTTGGGGTAAGCACCTCAAATTTTGGACACTTTGTGGGGTATCTAAACCCCTGTTTTCCCCAAGCAGAGCCAGAATCCTACTGCTATTCTAGAGTGGACAATCCTCGGGTTGGTTGCTGATGTCCCATAATGTCCCATACTGTAATGACTGGTTGGTGGTTTGGAACATGTTTTTTTCCCACATATTGGGAATAATAATCCCAACTGACTAATCTTTTTCAGAGGGGTTGAAACCACCAACCAGATGATACTGTCCCCGTCCCCATATTTGACTACATTTGGATATCCTTTCTATATCTTTGCTCAGCTATTTCTCACCATTTGTGTTTAAAAAATATCTGAAGTGTTGGTTGATTGCATTCCCACTCCACTCCGACAAATGTCGGGTAGGGCCTTGGCATTTCCTGGAATAGTTCCCTTAAACCAAGCTAGTGAATGTCATACTTGGTTTAGGCCACGTCCCCTAATTCTCGGTGCTTAAAATTCTTAAAACCCTATCTTATTGTTCAACTATGTTTTTAGACTCTTTTAAAATATGTTAAATATGGTTAAATCCTATTTGATCTATTTGTTTGGTTAAAAATAACATTGTTGGTGTCAATGTTGGTGAACTGTCGCTCTGGCTCGCCATGGAGGCCGAGGCGGCCAAGCCGACATACGTTTTCTATCTTTTCTATCCATGGTATAAAATGTATAGAGTACTCAACCAACAAAGGGTAGAAAAAAAAATAATGACTGTTTTATTCGGATTTGACTGCTCACTATCTTTTCTGGGGTTGCCATATGTGACATGTTTACATATGTATGGAAATATGGGTATGTTATAAAGATTGCATCCTCATATTTGGTATAGACTTGTGTGGATGCTGACAGAGATGATGTGTGCTTAGGATTGTTGATAGATGTGTTGCATTATGTGAGAATGTGAAAACAAATCGAGAGGGCGGAGAAAATTGTGATGTTTCAATTTGACATACCCGCAAGTGTTGTTGACCTGGGTGTTTTCCTGAGTTGCAAACATCGGCAGCAGTGTGAATTTTACGGTGACTACAGTTTCCCATACAAAGCCATCCCATTCCCATCTCAGCCATGTATGGTAGATGCGTACCTACAATGTTTTTTGTGATTTGGGGGCTAAAATTTGAATATGTAGGCAAGGTCTACTTCATAATCTATCTGCATGGATGATGCGAGGGTCGCCTTGCGCAGGCTGCAGCTTGGAGGGAAGTGAATGTGGAATGTGGCAGAGAGGACTTGATCGTGGCTCGATTCCAGTGCGGGTTCTTCTCCCTAGTGACATTTCGTGACCTATGGAGGTACATCAAGAAATGATGGTGTAACAATTTGTCAAAAAAAAAAAGGAAAAACAAAGCAAAATTGATCAACAGTGCCAATAGAAATTGGATGAAATTGGAAAAGATTCTGATAAACAATGAGATTTGGGGGAGTACCCTATTTGCAGATACACCCATATAGTATCATAATGTATCATATAGTCACTTCTATGTCGCTTCTTTCTATGGGTTTGTTGCCTTCTAGGAGCAATCCATGCAGATGGCTGCTTTGGGATATCCAGACGAAGTGTGCTTGATTCCAGAAGAGGACGGAAGGCTTCGGGTGGGTTGGCAGATGTGGGATGTCCTTTGTTGATCTCTTTGGTGCGTTTCCATGGTCGATATTTGTTTCTTCAAATCCTTCAAAAGATACCGTCAATCCATGTTTCTATATTTTCCATGATTTGTCTAATTATATGTTTCTTATCCTTAAACAATCTCAATTTCCTCCAACATCTCTCTTTCAAAAGACTCTGATCTTCCTTTCAGAAACTCCCATGGCCAGCCCCATTCCTCCACCGCGCCACGGCCAGGAGTTCTTGGCGGTGTACAGCTTGCGCTCGGCGCGGTGTTTTCTGCGCCTGGCAGCGCACAAGGGCGCGGTACAGGGCTGTGAAGCCTGGGACGGGCACGTGCTGTCGGCAGGTGGGATGTGGGGAGACTTCAGCAACAAATCTTGGCAAAAGAAACACAACATTGAGGAAAACGTCGGGTAATAATCATAAAGAAACAATGAATATCTTGAATGGATGAAGTGAGATATCTGCTTGCAGCTTGCAGAACTCGAGGGCAAGTATATATACATATAGATAATATTTATATATATATATATATGAGCCACCGCAAAAAAAAAAACGGCAATACTAAATATGTATTGGACAGACATTGGTTTATGGAAATTGATGGAAATTGTATGGGACCTTCCCAAATTCGCGATACCCCTTTTCAAGGTTATGTCTTTGTATTTCTCTAATATCCACATTAGCGATACCCAAATTGGACGTTGATTTCTGTGAATTATATATATATATAAATGTAGCAGTTTCCTGCAAGCGATACCCCCCAAGTTTACCATATATCATTATTGTACATATATATATATGTGTGTGTATGTATACAATTATATACAATTATATAAATGTTTTGTTAAATATGTCTAGTAACCAGTAAGAGAACTAGGGATGGAAGCCATCCAGATTCAAGAGGCCAAGAGACCCGAGCCGGAGCCGTCAGATCCCTTCATGTCACTCCTTGGAAATGTTGTGCCACCAGCTACTACCAGGTATGGCACATCATGATTATCCCGTATTATCCCACTTCAAACCAGTAGGTGTCGGAGCCTCACTTCCTTCAATTTCGTTTGAGCAAGCACATGCAGGAAACCCTTTCATACACATTTGGGCATCACTTATACAGGTTTGGGCATAACTTCCCGAAGATTTCCTTAACCAACCCATGAAACACCGGAAAAACAATGGCTTCCACCGTGCGCCCAACCACCAATCCGCAGGCTCCGATGGGTTGCTTTTGCACTGGCGCCGCGGTGAACGACATCAGGGGCAAAGTGGCTGTGCTTAGTGTTGACTTGCCCCGTCACATGGGTTAGTAGACCTAGGGGATCACTTGATTGGGGTACCCAGTTTTGACCCGTAGCCCCATGTCTATGTTGACTCGCACATGAAAACCTGCTACTCGTACTTGGATGATGTTTCATGAATTTGTCATGAGGCTATCAGAGCGATTAAAGACAAACACTACTTGTACCTCAAAGGTGTTTTTCAACGCATTCTGCAAATCAAACCTGAACGATGAATCGATCCTCGTCATTGAAATGTGGGAATTGGTGAAGTGACTACCCTCTGGTAAACTAACATAACTATGGAAAATCACCATTTTTCATGGAAAAATCCACTATAAATGGCCATTTTCAATAGCTACGTTAAATTACCAGAGGGTAACCACTCCAACCAGGCATTGCTGCAACGGTGCCGAGGTGAAGTCATATCTTTGGATGATTGATTCGTCCGACGTGGCTTTCCATGAGTCATCATTTCTGAAGTTGTACAGTTGAATTACCAGAAATGACAAAATTATCAAAGAATATAAATTACGCCAACAAATCTCAAATATAATTGAAATTGTCTATGTGAATCTTAATTTTGGAGGAATTAGTCTGAGCCAATGTCAATGTCATTTGGGTAAAGCATAATATACACGGTGCCTAAGGGAAGTCGTGCAGGTGGTTTTATTTGATGTAATTTAGCATGGCTGACAACATAAGCACCTGCCACAATTGCTATCAATTGTCTTTTTTTGATGTCGTGTTGCTGAGAGTTGATTCTCTATACCAAGCGCTTGAAGCGTTTGCATGAAGTTGTGTTCTGTGTGCACACGTTCTGTTCAATTAGTTGAAAGTAATCATGATATCGAAACAGCGTGTATATTATATATTCATATATCATGCATTTTGAGAGCCCCAAGTAATTCCTCTACAAAATCTAAGATTCTTTTGTAAGCACCCGGGGTGTAGTTCAGCTTTAGCGTAGAAGGGTTATGTATATATTAATATATATATATATATTAATAAAAATATTTAAAAAATATATGTTTAAAAAACATCGAAAATATTTTAATATATTTTAATTATAAAATAATATTTAAAACTCCAAATTTTAATATTGTTAATATTTATATACACAAGAAGAAATTGAAAAAAAATGATTTATATTGATTTAAATTAATTTTAAAATTTTATTATTTTGTGTAATAAATAATTATAATATATTAAAAAATAAATTATATTAAATTTTATTTGTTTATATAAAATAAAAATAATATTATATATAATTGTTTTTCCTTTTAAAATATTAGAATTTATTATTAAATAGTGTGTATATGGGAGAATAATGTATAAATATATTGATTATATTTAAGGATAATTATGATAATAATGATGATGATGATAAATATGTTGTGGGTAATAATATTGAGAATAATTTTATTAAATATGATGTTGAGGAAACTAAGAATGAGGATGATAATGTAGAAGATGAAATAGAAAATGATGAGGTGGAGGATTATAATATTGAGAAGGAGGGAGATAATTATATTGAGGATAATAATATTGAAAATAATAATATTGAGGATGATGATGAAAGGGCAATGATATTATGGGAGATGAGGTGGAGGATAATGATTTTATAGAAGATGAAATAAAGATATTGATATTGAGAATAATGATGTTAAGGGGAAAAAAATAATGATATTAAAAATAATGATGATAAATGAGGAGGAGGAAAATGATGGAATTAAATATAATAATATAAAGGAGGAAAATTATTT
>CAMXCT020003557.1:1015000-1259958 GCA_947184155.2 Cladocopium goreaui | reverse complement strand
TATATATATTTTTTTAATATTTAATATAAATATATGATTTAATATAATTAATATATTTAAGATTATAATATATTAATTAATAATTGTGTTTTTTTCCCGTTAATTCGATATCAATATTTAATTATTGATTATGTAAATATAAATAAAAAATAATAAAATTAATTTAATTTAATTGAATAATTCTATTTTCAAGGATGAGGCAATCTCCCCATCCCATTTCGTTTAGAATAGAACGGGCGTAATTCAGATATGACATGATGATTGAACATGACCCCTGCTCGACAATAGTGAGCCTATCAGTGTGGTACACTATATACAGTTGCATAATTATGTGTACAAACATATATATAATACAGAAAATATATTGTTTGCACGTGCATGGCTTGAATTTCTTTCAGATTGTATGTTTGATTTTAACTATTTTAACAAGTAGAATGTCATTGAACAAATTGATTGATATTGAATTATGTTTTCCTCTTTGTCAGAATAGGAAACTCAAATCCAGATTCTTCTTCGAAGATCGGAAATGGAGCCTGGATTCAGAGAAATGAAATCGAGATGGCTTCATCAGAGTACCCCTCAATCCACTGGTACATTATTCCTTCCATCAAATGGCCATTTCGGGGTGTAATTACCACATTTTCAGGCACAGATACCTTGAAATCCATGGTTCTCTTTTCCACTCCCTGGACCTCCTTCGCTGATCATGAGGCCTCCCCAGGAAACCCCGGAACGAAATCACCCTTTTCGGACCCTGGGAACATCAACGATAAATGGTGGATGTTCCAGTCCTGTTGAGTTACCAGAGGCTAATTGGATCGAATTGGGCTAATTGCCATGTGATTCAACATGGATAAATTGTTGCATCCAGATTCATGTTTGATCATTTTGATGATTCAGATCAAGGAGAAAAGAACTTGAATCTGACTGTCCAACATCTGCCTCCGCACAGGGGTCGCGGAAGCCCATGTCATTGCCTTGGCAGGTTATAGGCCAGGGAAAGCAACCCCAAAATCGATTGAAACTTTGGACACCTGGGAATTATGAGGTGCAGAAAATATCATCACGACATCTGTCTGTCTATCTATTTACCTTCCTATGCTTGGTGCGATTGCAAGCTAGCGACATGAGGCTTTGATGCAAGCGGATTCGCATGTGTCGGTGTTTGTTGATTCCAAATTCCAACATGCTGTAAAACTGATTCTCATCTGTGTGAAGCAGGATCCGCTTATCTTGATTCCTATGATCGCTTTTTTTTCACTATCATGTATCTGACCGAATTAATTATGGTGATTCACCACCCTGGAATGCGTGTTGCTTTCGAGGTATATAATTCCCGACAAAAAAAACACGGGACATGGCGGCATGGAACCAGCAACGTTGCTGTATCTATCCTTGCCCTCCAATATCGAATTCCCCCTACGGGCCCCCAAAATGAAAAATCAAAACTAAGCCAGGGTTTCTAGCGGGGATGTATAATGATGGGAAAACGATGATAATTGATTGCCCTCTGGTAATCAACCATGGCTTGCTGGTTTTCACTCCCCCATTTATATCATTTATAGATGATTTTCTCATGAAAATACCATTTATAGTGGATTGTTCTATATTTGTCCCATGCAAATGTCGAATTCGTTCGTGGTTTTCCCAGCTGGCCATGATGACGCCAACTCGGCTCATCGGCTCATCCCCCGCCTTGTACAATGTCGTCCACCACGTCAATCAAACCTGTCGATGAAGGGTGATCAAACATGGCTAGCTGGGAAATCCCCGATGAAAATGGAGGTTTCTAGCTGGGAAAATCATGGGAATACAGGGCGAAATCCTCTATAACTGAAGGTTTTAATAGGAAAAGTCATCTATCAATGGTGGATTTTTCCAGCAAGCCATGTTTGATGACCGTTTTCGGGGCGAATGGGACTTTCGGGAGTCAAACCTCATGGAGAACAACTCATCTTTGGGATTCCTTTGGGAAAGATGGGTTGTGTTTTTTGTTGGTCTCCAAGAGATTCTCCGTGAGGTTTTTGTCTTGGGATTTTTTGCCATAAAAACCATTGCCAGCTTTGGATGAACAAACTATCAGCTATCTTTGGACGCTCATGGAATCCTGGGGGACCCGGAAAGTGAACTGCAGCGACGCAGCGATGCCCAAAAACCCTCGGTGGCTGGAGATTATGCTGTAATTATATGTATAGACTATAGTATAGACTGTGTATGATCATGTTGACTTATTCACTGGGGATTTCAGTTGGTAAACCCAACTAAATAAACCATAATTGGTTGGTATCAACCATCCCCAAATGATAGGTTCATTATTGGTTTGCCCACATTACACTTTAATCATCACTGTGGATGACTATGGATATCCCTATGAGCCAACCCGTACACTTTTACATCGTGCCTGTAATGGACATGACCACCACCTGAAGCAACTTCACTGGCTGGTCCGGTCGATCCCATCCCCCAAAAAAAAACACCCATTGTATGGTCCCAATGGGTCCCAATGGTGTGTTGAAAATATTAGGGGGATGGGAGTATTCATCTTAGATCATCTTAGTCTATGTGCATCATGGTTCATTAATATTGTACCCTGATCATTGGTCAAGATCCTCAACTATTCACTACAACTCAAGTGTCATTGCTTCTCTATATACCGATTCTTGGATGTTGTTGGCAAGTATACAGTGTACATACATAAATTGTATCTTATTTTATATAATAAATATATATATACACCCCGACCTTCTATTCTACTGGCCTTCTGACAGTGCAACACTGAAGATGTGAAGGAGCTCAGACTAGCTCCAACCACTACTAATTTTCTCAGCGAAACCGACCCGCTTGAAGCTTTGGCACCCAAGTTGTTTTGCAGTCCCTCAATGTCCCTCACATGTAGTTCTTCTATCGGTATCAGTATATGTCAAAACGATCGTACTCGGGTCTTCACTTGTATCACTGGTAGATCCTAATATGAATCTCCCTATTCTGATGGTCCTTCATCCTCAGTAATGTTTTCGAACCGGATAAGACCATGTGTCATCTGACCCTGAGACGTGACAGCCCTAAGATCCCTAAGTCAAGGCGCTGAAAGAGCGATGATACCAGCCAGCAAGAACATGATCACCTCAGCTGACGCTGGGGTCCCCAGTTCGTGGCTTTTTTCATCATCGGAAACCAGTGAGTAGCACACCACTTATTCATCCTTATTCCTAATCATGAACCAGCAGGGGTTTTGGACTGCTTACTCATCTTGAGCATCTTGAGTAGTGAAATACTGGAAATGCTGTGGAAGTGGTGGGTCATTCATGCTGTGATTTGTGATTAATGCACTAGCAAATGGTATCGGTTGAGTCATGGGGGTCCCAAAGACCCGCAAACTTGGGTCTTTTTGCGGGTTTACTACGAGAGCATGTTGTGAGGGTTCCAATAATCTTGACCGATCCCCAAGGTGAGCATCATCCCAAATTTATCACAATCATCTTCATTTGCGCCCTTGTTCCACTGATTTGGGTCCTTCTCTTCCCAACCTTTGCAGCCCAGAAATCAGTTCAATCCTGATCAACCTGCTTCACCGTCCATGGTTTAGACCCTAAGCTGGTTCAAGTCTCTATTGCTTTATGGGACATTTCCCCCAGGTTGCTTTCATGATAAATACCAAACTTATTGCCGGGCTTTGGCCGTTTCACCCCCCGAGATCTATGGCCACTTGGCAAGCCAGGTTGCTGAGGGCCGCTGCAAACGCTTCACTAACCAACCCACTAGAGCTTTGCCAACCACCGCCTCGCTGCGGCCCACAGGCCAGAGAGACCATGAGAGAATGCTGAGTTGGTTCGTGTCGCCTACTTGGCTTTAAGGACTTCAGTATCTTTATATAGTGAAAACTTTAGTAAAAACTTTGCCTTGGTTCTCAAAATGATAACCACCAGAATCCATGACATGTATTGTACTGTGCATACTGTACTTCCTTGACCCACAAGTTCCGCACCCCAAGAGCCGTGGCGAAACCCAGCCAGAGGGAGTAGTCAACGGTCGCCGTGCCTGTGCCGGGCGCAAGGTTGGAAGATGTTGGCCTTCTTGGTGCCGTCTTGCAACGAACAACATCTGAGTTCTGGTGAAGTACCAAAGATAAATGCCAAAATGTGCCTTAGATTCCATTAGTATGCACAAATCACCTGTTAAACATGTTTTTTTCGATTGTTGCCATCGTACTACCAGAAGTCACTGCTGCGGCCCCACAAAATGAAACATGTAAGATTTGACCCGCCAATAATGGGAAGTCTTCAACCCCCCAACCCATAGCGGGGTTTCCTCGGTTCCTCTCTTTTTTGGTTTATCAATCGCCATTCACAACCGGCATCTGAATAATCTACATATACATATGTACATATATATATATATGCACATGTTTGTATGTATATGTGTATATATATATACATATATATGTATATAAATATACTAGTTGGTGGTTTCAACCCCCTTAAAAATATTAGTCATTTGGGATCATTATTCCCAATATATGGAAAGATCAAATTCATCTTCCAAACCACCAACCAGTATTTATATATATATATACATGTATATATAAATAACTATAAATATATAATAATATATATCAATATGGGTTCATTGGATTTTTTTCCAAGATTCATATCATAATCACACCATCTTCGAAGAAAAATCATGCCTTGCACCCAAAAGGCGATGGCCGTGGAGGTGGACATCACAAAGAGCGTGGTGGCCTCGGATCGGATTTTTCTTGGCCAAAAACTGGGGAGATTCGGCCAGATATTGATATTAATATGATGTGAAATATGGATATGTACTATGGATATATACTATGGATAATATGGATAATATGATTTTTTAGGTGATATAAATGTGAGAATATGGATATATATACCCTGTATAATATGGTAAATGAATGTAAATGACGATGATTGGGAGATTCTTGGGTGAAAGATGGCCCAAACAACTGGTTTCATGGTGTGATTTTTAGATGTAACATCTCATCGGGAAATTATTGGTGATAAATGTGATGTAAATGACGGTGAATGTGATATAAATAATGAAATCATGATAAAAAGATGGCAAATGATTTAAATGATGAGAAATAAATGGTAAATGAATGTAAATGAATGTAAATGATTGTGAATGAGTGTGAATGATATATATATATATATAAATATATATACTTCTATTCTGTAGTTAGTATAGACTACTATATAATATATATATATACTTCATCCCATAAACCCTACGTAGTTTATATAGTGTTGGATCTTGTCATTTTCAGGGCCCATATTGGCGGTATGGAATATTCGGGAAGGGATTGAATGATGATTTAAAAAACACTATTTTAGACAAATGGTATGTCAAGACCTGGTTCTCACCGGAGATTGGAAGATCAAAATCCATGCTTCCTATCCATATCCTTTTCGCACCAGGTAGTAGTAGTGCATCCAAGAGACGGTGGTAGCACTTTGCACCTGCAGTGATTTTATCCAGGGTTGAATTGAATTGGTTGAACAAATAGAGATTGACATTTAAAATGGGATGTTTAATTGGATTTAATGGGATTTACTGTAATAGAGTGGGATAATTCTGGCTGAATTTTAAAGAATCACCAACCTGAAAATAGATGAAAATAGCTGACTTTTTTCAGCCATTTGGGGATGATTCCCCGAATCCAATTCCCATCATTCCAGTGATGTCACAGTGAACAAATACAGATTTTCTTCAGGATTTTCTTCGCATTGGCAGATTTAGGGATTCGATGTTTTTCCACTTCCGGAACTTCCCAGATATTCGAATGATACTGGTCCTAGAAAATCCAGCAAAAAATCCAGAGCCTTGATCTTTTGGCTATCTTGGATGGTTTCCCCAATCTTAAATCATGTATGATGAGCCTCTGAGGCTACTGGCTCCCGAACATGTCTAGGAAGATGCTTCATGTTGTTTAAACTACTCGTACTAAATTCACGAGAAGAGTGTTTCAGTCTGGGGGAAGGTGACATGATTTGGTTTGATATTTGGAATATTTGGCTTATTTAAGACTTTATCCACTAAGTTCTCATTTCTTCTCCTTGCGGCACCGGGCAAATTGACCTCTCTCCTCAGGTCGTGTCACAAACCCTAAAGTTCCTCTTTCTACTCCTTGGCTTTGTTGCTTGTGGGTGATTTGACTGCAAGTTGTATTCAAATCGAAAATTTACTAACATCAAAATTGGAGGACAATGCCCTAAGTATCCATGAATACTGGCAAGTGCAGATTTCGTTCCAGTTTTGACCCTGACCCAGTGGTGTATTTGGTCAAAGTGAAGGATTTGTCTTTTTGTACATTCACCATTCATTTTACCAATAGCGTGCTTGCAATGCGTCCATTGTATTGCTTTCATTCGGCTTTGCTGTAAATTACCCTAACCCGGGTGAGCGGTGGGGGACTGTTTTGTCGGAAAGGAGCCCTGCATTTCTCAATTGCCCCTCCATAATGTTCCAGACCATCCTTCATTTTGGATGGGAAAAAACAGATTGCCTCAAACCTTTCGTGACCGCTGAAAGCACCATCTCGAATCTCACATCCAACGTCCACACCTGTGGTAGGCAACCCAACTCCAACAACTTTGGGCCTTGGTGTGGAGCAGGCGACCATGGAAGTGTGATCCGCAAAATTGGGTGTTGGTTTCGACCATCCTGACACATGAATCATCATGAATTTTCTCAATCAAAACGACACTTAAAAAATCAGAGTAGTTGCAGGCCATCTATGGTAATCTGGGCATATGATCATAGTTCACTAAGCTGAACATAGTTCGGCCAGCTATGGGGAAGCTTAGCCCCCGGGCCCATGATCATCCCACCTCCAATACCACAGAGGGCTGCCAGGAAGCCCGCCTGGGGATGAGTGATGACCCGTTGATGTGGTCAAACTGTTTTTGACCCATGCAGATATGGGTATGTGAAACCTTAACTTATGCGACATTATGAGATTATATGAAATCATATTGTGGAGGGGTCACATCCATTTCCTAACAATGTTGATTTTCATGGCGATACCAAGCTGTCCCGTCATGCAAAACAAGTGTTTTAAGCCAGCACTTGTTAAGCGCCCGCCTTTCCTGCATCCAAGAGACGAGCAAGGACCAAATCGACACGTACACGGAAGTCTTCGTCCTCGATCAAATCCAGTAGGATCCACCAAGTCATAGAAGGTGACTTACCAATGGGGGTGACTTCGCACCATATGGAGGGTGTTCCAGAGTTGAAGCCAGTTTGCTATGGAAAATGACCAGAATATGACCAGATGATCGACATATCATGACATATCATGACATATCATGACATATCATCTATTTCATGGTGATTGTAGCAAACTGCAACAAATGGAGCTTTCCTTAAAAAAAACATATAAAAACATCTATATATATTTTCCATTGTAAAACGATCCAGCTATTGGAGATCCCCCATTTATGGAAACCCCCAAATTACCAGAGTGCACCTACCTTCGTTCGACCATCTAGGCCACCCCACGTCCACTGAAGACTTCCATCTTCCGGCTGAACTGGCAGCTGAGGGAAAATCAGCAATGCCGTGCACGGGTTAACGTTTTAAGACCTAGGGGGTCGCAAATGTTGGTATTGGATGGTATTGTGATATATCATACCCTCTGGTAAACTAACATAACTATTGAAAATCACCATTTTTAATGGGTAAATCAACTATAAACGGCTATTTTCCATAGCTATGTTAGTCATTACCAGAGGGTATTCTTCTTGTAGTTTAGCAGTCACCAATTCGATCTTTTGGAGCCAAATTCGACTACCGTAGCCTGTTTGCATCATCACATATGATCCGCAGAAAGTTAATTACCAAACTCTGTCAAGTGATTTCCAGGCTAAAAAAAAAACATGCTGATCATCCCCAACAAAAATATGGATCAAACCTTGAGACTTATCATCCCGTTCACGGTTTTTCTTCAGATATGACTCGTGGTATTACATTGAACTATCCAATCTTTCGGAGGTTTCAGTACTTCAATCTACTTGAAAATGTTGCCCTGATCTCTAAAATATGCCGAAAACATCCTAAAGATCTACCTCGACCATCTCAAAAATGATATGCCTCCAAAAAAGGGTTGGAGGATACTGGTCCCAGTCGCGATGGTTGGTTCCCCCCTTTAACAATATGAGATATACCATGATATACTTTGTTTAGTTATACATGAGATGTCCTCACTTGTGTCTTGTGTATGTGTGTATATATACTGTGTATATATATATCATTATATCTATATGGTAGTTTCCATAAATGGGGGTACCCACAAATGGATGGTTTATGATGGAAAATCCCATTAAAATGGATTATTTGAGGGTACCCCTACATTAGGAAATCTCTATATGTGATGGAGATATGATCCATACATATCTAAATCATCCTGGAAAGACGCTTCTATCTTCTTTGTTGGTTGCTATACATACGCAGTTTTCAACCCTGCCACTGCTGTGTGTCATGGTCAAAAAGGGCTATGGTCATCCATCTCATCTTGAAAAATCCAAACATGGGTACATGTGGGCGGGTTGGTGGTGTCAACCCCTCTGAAAAATATGAGTTCGTCAGTTGGGATTATGACATTCCCAACTGAACGGAAAAATAAAATTCATGTTCCAAACCACCAACCAGTGGGTATATTAAACATGATCAAATCCTCTTTTTCTATATGTGACCATCCCTTTCCCATGGGAAAACAGACCATGGCACCTGAGTCCTGCACTGCTGCCACTGCTGCACGACAGGAGGAGGAAACACTCAGGAGGACCAGGATGATGGCCGTCGTCAGGCCGATGATCCAATACCTGATGTGGCTATGGGTCAATACCTATAGATACCATTTTTAGTGGGATGAACATCCATTTACCAGCTATTTTGGGGTTCACCAGGGAGATAGGGTTTTGACCCATCCCCATGTGTCTTTCTTGAAAAATCTCTGGCTGATTTTTACCCAATGAAAAAATCTCCTGCAAATGTTCCGTTGAACCACTTCAGGGTAATATGGATGAAATTTACCAGTAAAAACATGGATGGTTTTATCAAAGAAATTTGGAATTTAACCCAGGAAAAAAAAACTTGAATCTAATCGAAAAACCTTGGGAACTCATCAAGATCAATGGAATTTCGACAGGTAAAACTCACCTGTCCCTTGCATCATGAATTACAGCCAATCCATATCTGCAAAATCTATAGTAACCATATTATGTTGATGTTTGTTGATGATATCCCTACATTTTGGTGGTTGAGCACCCCATATGTGTTTGACATTGTACCAACAGAGATATTCCCCATGTGCAACCTGTTCAAAGATTCTTTGAACTTTGGAACTGCAACTATATACATATATATATATCAGGACATACCACTTTCAGAATCTGAAGCCATTCCAAATGACCGTCATGTTTCATCTTCATCCTTCCATTCAACTGAGGCACCCAATGGTTTGACCCAAACTGCTCCTAAATGCATGGGCGTTTATCTACAGAACTCTGCTTTATCTATGTATATATATATACTGTATATACTCATACTATTTCATATGCACACATCTATGTGGCAGTGATGTTACATATACATATACATATACATATACATGTACATATATATAATATATAATGTGTATAAATATGTATTATTATATATATTATAAGTCACGTCTCCAAGTCATGTCCTTCGATTCTCCAAGTCGCGTCTCCGAGCACATCGCCACCATCCCGGGCGAGGCCCGACCGCCGCGCAGGAGGATGCTGACCACCACGATGCTCCACATGAGGAGAAAACCTATACGGCCAGCCAGAGATCATGGGGGGTCCATGGGTGGATAGAAAAACCCAGAAAAACCAGGGGAAATATAGAAAAAATCTGGGGAAATAGGCTAAGAATTGGGAAATTGATTGGAGAAATGATGTGGACTTGTTATGGACTGGAATTGCACTGAACCTCATATATGGACTTGTATTGAATTACATGGAATGATGGCAGAATTGGTGTATATGAAGTGTATCAAGTGATTGGACACCAAGTATGATATCAAGGTGAGGGAAGAAAGATAGATAGATAGGTAGACAGACAGACAGATAGATAGATAGATAGATCGATCGATAGATAGATAGGTAGGTAGATAGATAGATAGATTAGATAGATTAGATAGATTAGATTAGATTAGATTAGGTTAGGTTAGATTAGATTAGATTAGGTTAGATTAGATAGATAGATAGGATAGAGATAGATAGATAGATAGAAAGATAGACAGATAGATAGATAGATAGAGATAGATAGACAGACAGACAGATAGATAGATAGATATAGAGATAGATAGATAGATAGATAGTTAGATAGTTAGATAGAGATAGATAGAGATAGATAGATAGTTAGATAGATATAGATAGATATAGATAGAAATAGATAGATGTAGATAGATATAGATAGATATAGATAGATATAGATAGATATAGGTAGATATAGATAGATATAGATAGATATAGATAGATATAGATAGATATAGATAGATATAGATAGATATAGATAGATAGATATAGATAGATATAGATAGATATAGATAGATATAGATAGATATAGATAGATATAGATAGATATAGATAGATATAGATAGATATAGATAGATATAGATATAGATAGATATAGATAGATATAGATAGATATAGATAGATATAGATAGATATAGATAGATATAGATAGATATAGATAGATATAGATAGATATAGCTAGATATAGCTAGATATAGCTAGATATAGCTAGATATAGCTAGATATAGCTAGATATAGCTAGATATAGCTAGATATAGCTAGATATAGCTAGATATAGCTAGATATAGCTAGATATAGCTAGATATAGCTAGATACAGCTAGATATAGATAGATATAGATAGATAGATAGATGGATGGATGGATGGATAGATAGATAGATAGATAGATGATTCCTGTTGGTGTTATCCCCAATAATATCAGTTGGTCATATTTCCACTCTTGATGGTACATTCGTGGCTTTATCCTCTGAAAATTCGGAAAATCATTGAAACTCATCATCTCAGTTCTGAATGAAAACATATGGGTGGTTCCAGAAATGGGGGTACCCCAAATGGATTGTTTATAATTGAAAATCCTATAAACATAAATGATTTAGCAGTACACCCATTTTGGGAAACCTCCATATAGCAATACGTTTGACTTACCATTCTTGTAATAAATACCATCCGGTAATCAAACATGGCTAGCTGGGAAATCCCCGAACTAAATGGAGCTTTCTAGCTGGGAAAATAAGTTTGATGACCATGTTTTGCTCAACACGTCACCATGTTTTGATATGTTTTTCTTGTCATATCCCCATGTTTCTTGGTACATCCCTACCATCCCCAGTGCTTTCCGCTGCGCGTTCGGCACCTGCCAACTTTCCCCGCGGATACTGCGGCTGCATCGCCACCGTGGTGCTAACCGAGGTCGTGTCACTGGGCGTGGCGTCCGTGGCGTCCATGGCTTTGCTCAAGGTGCCACTGCCTGGGGAACAGGGTCGGCCATGGAGAAAGTCCAAGATCTTGGATGCACAGCAGTGTAATTTGGAATCAAATCCATGGAGAAATGATAAGATCTTGGCTTCACAATCATGATTCACGGTAGCTTGATGCAGTTTTCCTTCAGCAATCCATGTAAGAATTCTGGGTAGACAATCCTGAGACTTTGGTGAAGACCATCCTGGTAGGAACTGAAGAGCACAAAGGATTCAAATCATTATGATGGGGTCAAAATTGGAGACACTGGAAACATGGGTATTGATTTAGGAAGCTATCCATGTTCTTTGGGTCAGTAATTTTGGGTCTACAACTTTGGGCTAACAAACTCCCGGTTGGTGGTTTTGACTCCCAAAAATATGAGTAATCTCAACCAATGATGCCAAGATATCTCAAGTATGGTTGAAAAACAATACAGGAAGAGGACAGTGTCATCCCCCTGCGTCCCTTTTGTGCCTCCGCCCAGGTCAAGATCGAGTTTGACATCGCCTGTGAAAAAGCTGCTGGGGCCCAAATTGCCAATCTAGACATATCCAAACTGATATATACATCAACAGTAAATCAACATGTTACCAGTAAATCAACCAGTACATCCACTAGAAGAGAAACAAGTTATCAACATTTATCAACCAGTAAATCTGTCCTGAATGAGCTTCCCAACCACTTTTGCGCACCTGTGTCCACCGTTCTCCCGAGAGTGGATGGCCTAGGGGGGAGACCGCGTCTATGGAGGTTTCCAAAGTCATGAGGGTACCCCAATAGTTGGAGGTTTTATAATGGAAAATTCTATGGAAAATTCTATGAAAATGGATGATTTAGAGGTAAACCCATTTTAGGAAACCTCCACATTATCTTGGGGAAAGCCCTCAAAAATCCAGCAGGTGGTGGATTGTGCAGGGAGAAGCCGGATAGGTAACGCTCAATGCTTGGACAAACCCATATCAGTGTTGGGTCAAATTGGGTCCGATTCAAAGAAATAAATGGGTTGGTAAAACAATGGGCAGTCATTCTCCAGTGATCGGTAACTTTTTCCAGATGCAAAGTGTTAAAATATATCCAGGTTGGTAAAATCAATGGTTGGGCCAATATTTCCAGCTGCCAATTTGCTGCAAAAAAAATGCAGAGTGACGTTGTCTTGCTCGAGTTCTCGAATTCGTCGTAGCGTTTTCCCAAGCCAAAGAGCCTGGCTGACGATCTAACCATAAAGATACCAGCGAAGTCTTTGGAGTACCAAATGGGCACCAAAAAAGGATCAACAAGGTCATTTCGAAGAAAAGCGGAAACACATGTTGTTTTGGGCCCTCACATGCCCTCAAGCATTTGGGACATGCCCGTTTCTGAACTCTGAACCGACTTTGGGAGGTCTTGAAGTTGACATCGTTGGGCTCGATACGTTTACTATCTTTAAACATCATTGGTGAATTATATCCTGGCGATATCCTCATGACTGTTGGCTATAGGCCTCAACCCTTGCGGGTTGCAAGACTATATATGTTTGTTCGCGCGGTAAAATAAAACATTTAACTTCGTGAAACATGAAACATGCCAATGTGTTTTGCTGTGACTGTGGATGTCTGTGGGTGTAGGTGTTACCACGTGTGTTGGTTGAGAAAATATCCGCCTTTGCTTTGGCAAAACAAATTGGTTTAATTGGTATGTGGCAAAAAATATATTTAAAAATTGAGTTGTTGATCCATCTCAAACCCCTTCCAGATCTTGATCTCCCAGCCCCTCAGAAGCATCGATCTGAACCACCCAAAGATGCCTCAAGCACCGCTCAATTGGGTTTTTTGATAGTCGATCTTCACCTTGCTGCGGAGAGGGAAAAAAATATCTGTGAAATGTCCCAAAAAAATCATCTACCACAAGAGATCACAAGACCAATTTTTAGGAGGTCAGTTTTTCCTTCACTGAGTTGGATGGCCATCCCATGGAAACTGAGCAACGAAAACGGGTGGACCTAACGAAGTAACTAAGGGGCAGTGCCGTCCAAGTCATCCTTCATGCCGAATCTTCGAGTGAAAACGCAACTGGATCTCATAAATGCATAAATGCATGATAAATTCCCTCAAAAAATGCATGTCATCATGACAGTGTCATCCACCCTTAACCATTTCTGAACCACTTCGAAACTCATCTCCAAACAGCCCTCCAAACAACAGCTGAGTGCCCAACCACGTTGCCCGGCCACCTGACCGTGCCGTTCCTTCCTCAAAGTTTGAACAGCCTGGAAGGGGCCCGGTTTGCCACATGGAAGGCCCTGGGTGAAGATTGGGAAGCGAGAAATGTTCCAAGGAAAAACACGGACAAGGGTTCAAGGCCTGTTAAAAACCCACACAAACATGTGGAGAAAAAGGATTTGTTTGGGTTTTGTTTCGATGGTCTTGCGTTTGGTTTGGATGGTGTTGATGCTCAAAGTTTCCATTTTCGCGGGTGGTGGGGGTGCTTCCCATGAAAACAAACCCAGAACGGAAAATCCTACCTTCGTTCCCATTGTAGTCCCTTCCCCCTCATATAAAACACTCCCCAGAAGCCATGGTGTAGTAGGGGATTTAGACATCTTTGGGGCCGTTTGAATCATTCAGTTCAGGGGGTGTTCAACATTAGCGGGTCAGGATGAACAATGGTGATAACCTCCATAAAATGGGATATAAACCCCATAACTATGGTTATACCAATCATCCACTTAGAAATTTTAGAAAAAACATCCACTGACTCTGACACTAAAAGAAATGGTAGAAAGGGGATTCTGGGACGGGACAGGTTGCAGGTCAGGTGGGTGGTTGTTTTGTTTTTTTTATGTTGGATTTTGACATGTTCGACTGTTATTATTTGGTTTTAGCGCTAAATGTTTCGTTGAGGTTGTTGTGATCATGTTTGTGTTTGGATTATGGGGATGACTATTGTTACTGTTTTGTTTTATTGTGTGTTGGGTGGGTGATTATTTCATTAATTTTCATAATATATTTTATGTTTTAATCGTTTTATGTTTTCCATTTTCCTATTGCATCCCACCAGTGTTCAATCACTTTTATTTGTGTTAAACACGGTTTCTTTGCATCATTCAGTTCATCCATCGCTATTGATAAAAGAATTAGGTTAATAATTAATCAAAGCGTTGAATTTTCCATCACGATTCAGTTCCTTACCGCAATCAACGATTACATTTTATAAGTGAGGTTTTCATGCATCTTTTTCATTATGTCAAATCTTACAAATGAATATGTTATCATTGCCTTTACTCACTCACGTTTTTTTTTGATCTGTCCATGTTTTTTTTCCAAAACCTGTTTCCTTCCTCATCGTCTGGTGATGGCATAGAAGGACACCGAACGACACCTTACAAACTCTCTAATCTCTTCGTCTTCTTTTCCCATCTGTGTTCTTTCCCATCCTCACTCTCACTATCAAAGACAGCAATGACACAACAAACCTACCACAAATGTTTTATCACGTTTTATTGCGAAATGTTTGGTTGTAGCGGATTGCACTGCTTCCTTTTCACTGGCGCCGCTTCCTTGCCTCAACTCTGGTTAGGTTCGCCAGCTTCGGGCTTCAAACGGCTGGCAGCCAAGCAAGCAGTTGGACGAGACATGACGAGACCACTGGCTCTTGCCCCTTTGATGGTGATGGCTTCTGAGATGATTCCTTCATTTTCCAGGCTGATACTCACAATGTTTGGTAGCAGGACGACACCTTTTAATTTTCCTCACGCAAACCTTCCTTGACGAGAACATCACTCATTGTCTGCACATGTCTGCACCTTGTTCAGCGCCTTCGACATGTTGCCAGTGCCACCCATGTCAACCAGGTACAAAGCACCAGTGATCACCAGTGTCATTCTTGAATATCGGCACACGGATGGTTCCCCTTGGCATAACAGAGAGTGGCGTTCTGCATCTCTGCAACTTTGGCAGAGTTGAGCATCTTGCTGTTCTTCTGAAAGATGTAGCCGGGCTGGATGTCTTGGCTCTGGGATCGAACGAATAGTCTGTCAAATTTAAGCCCGCTGAACTTGCACGACCTACAAGCCAACACCCAAAGATAAGCGGATTCCAAGATCCTCCCAGCTGTTACAGCTGCGCTGGGGTTCGTTTTCAACACTTGTTTGAAGACCCCTTGACAGGAACAACGTAGCATGTTGGCAAGACTAAGTAAGTCATCGTCTTTGTCACGAAGTAGAACCTCCAGCGGTGCCGTGAGAATATCGTGCTGCGCTACAACCTGTGGAAAACGTTTCTCTTGCACTCTGCTATCGCTTTCCTTGATGCCACAGAGCAAGTCGACCAGGCTGATCTGCTGTCCTGCCACTTCATCCATCCACGCCTGGTTGCAATGCGCGATGCACTTCTCAAGCCTTGCCTTGACATCGTCACCGGCATTCACCAAAGTGTTGTTCAGCTTGTCCAACAACCGGTCTGGCTCACTAGATGGGAAGTGCAAGCCGGCAAGGAGGAGCTTCTGCAAGGCAAGTCCAAGTGTCACACGCAATGTTGCCACACGAAGCAGAATTGCCTCGTTGTCCATGTCGATGTCGCCCATGGATAGGCACTCCTTCATGATTGTCCCCACATCTGGAAGCAAACATGCGATCCGTCGTCGGCAAGTTTCTGAAGACTTTTGGTTGGGGAGGGGTGGAATGTCAGCGTAGGTTGCCAAGACCTGGACACCAGGAAGCTCTGCAAGTACTCTCATGGCACCTCTCCGGAAGTCTGGGTCTGGACACATAGACCTGTGCTCATCCACGTGCACCAAAAGCACGCCCTTTGGACTGCGTTGCATGAAGGTGGAGACGTCCTTCTCAAGCATGTCTTTCGTTCTTTGGAAAATCGGAAATGCTCCTGGCTTCCAGCCCCAAAGATATGTCGTTTCTTCGCAGGGCAGTCGAAGGATGCAAGCCAGGCTTCACGCAGCTTGGATGATCTTCCGCATCCAATCACCAGTTGCTCTTCGTCAACATAATCATGATAATTTCCACCGTTGTTGGCAAATGGCATGTATAGATAATGTGTGAAATTCAACCGTGCATCACCCCCAGAGTCTAGCTCTCTGGAACGCTGGAAACCCACCAACACCGATGCCGACTTACCAGAATGGGAAGCCGCTGTGATATAATCAACCGAGGTGCGCATTGCCAGTTCACTGCTCATCCTTTCAGCAAAACTGTTCAAGTCGGTGATCCTAGCATAGAAGGGCAACTGATACAACGTGAGTAGACTACCATTTCGAAGCTCTCTCACAGGTAAGGATGCCTGGTATGTGTCATAGTCCTTCAGCAAAGGAAAGACATCCACTTGCATGTTTTCTTCGAAACAGTCTTTCAGCTTCCCATTTATGCCACCACCTTGACACCACCACGTTTCACCTGCAGCGGCGAGCCTGACGGCCCCTCCTCGATGTGAGGTCGCATGCTTCACAAAGTCCGTGGGAGCCCAGCCCACAAAGGTCAGCAAAGTCAGAATTACAAACCAGAGGCGCCGTTTCTTCGCAGTTCGAGTCATGGCACACTGCTATGGCAGGCTGCTAAAGGCATCAGTGCTGAATGGAATAAAAACGCTCATCTGTGGTTTGCTCACTGTGAAAACAAGAAGTCAACGCCAAGATCTTCAAAAGACCCGTCGTCATCATAATCATGATCATGATCATGATAGTGATCAGCATCATCATCATCATCATCATCATCATCAGGAGACTTCTTCCTGATTTCTGGCATGTATCACCATCTTCAACCCCTTTTTAGCCACAGCTACATTTGGAGTATACAGCTCCCCCCATGGCCTTCTTAAAGGTCTTGTAGGCCGAATGCACCAAGATGGAGATCAGCAAAATCAAGATGAGCCACGAGGGCAAGGAGAAATTCATCACACTGCCCACCTCAAAACGGGGTCACTGGCCTGGTTCCAATTGGATCCAATTGCTGAGAAGGAGCCACCCCAAGAAATAAGCATACAGTAATATATACAGAATAAAAATGTATAAAACACAGTAATCTTGTACAATCTGTCCAACGTTTGCCAAGCAAGAACAACCTTGCTTCACCTTCCTTGGAATCCTCATATTCCATGCACAACTGTTGCAACCGGACCGTGAACCTTGGTGCCCCAGCCATCGCACCCAACAGCAGATTCGGCCCCATGATCAGCCTTGGAGGTTGGGTGCCTGTCCAACAGAGCCAGGATCTTGGTCACGTGGTTCAACCAACTGAGACTATCGAATCGAGGAACAGAGCTGGAGACACCCGCTGTTAGACAAAGTCACCTTCCCAAGAGTGGTTCTCACATTTCGTGCCAGTCTTCCTTGACAAGTGGCTTCTTTCATGAGTGGAAGTTTCATCTGCTGGGTGAAAGACCAATCTGTGGGTGTCCTGTTGACTTAGACTCGCCATATCAGCCTAACATATCAGCCCCTCACCTCCGCCACCATTTCTCGGGAATGGCCAAGACGAATAAGAAGACATCTTCAGCTGTACCAATCCGTTCAGCATTAGTTTCTGGTCATATGGGCTGCAATCCTGCTTGAATCAAACTTTGAACCATGGATGATGTTCCCATTAAACTTTAAACACACCGATTCTCATTGCCATGTTTCTTTACAGTCCAGGACAAAAAAGGGTCCCAGATCCGTGAAATTATATGGATGAAATTAGTCAATCGTTGCATAAAATATGTTTTTGAATGTTTTTGATATCATCCCTTCCTGGGGACAAACATGGACAAACCCTTTCGAGCATCGACCCCCGACTTCCAAGCGCCAGGGACACCAGGTCATAGTCGATCATGGGCTTGTGCCCTTGCGGATGTCGCTGCCGCAAATTGTAGATCAGCGCGCTGCTGGCTCCTGGTCCCACTGGTTCTGAGGTGAATCCACCCATCTGGGCCCAAAAATGAGGCATACCTATGGACGTAACCACCAATCTGGTCCAGTGGCGAAGGATACTCGCCGTGAAAAGACCAGGAATCATACCATGATATACCATGATATACCCACTTCTGGACAAAAACAAAGATGTTTTGGAGCACGAAGTCAAGCTTAAAGCTTCCAAAGTCACAGTTGTTTTCTTTGTCGACATCACGGTGACTGGTGACATCTGGCAGAAACATGCAGAAACTATCTCTGTGTTGGCCCGGCTTCCAGGATTTCAGGTGGCCGTTTCTTACAAAGATGATCTCCCAGCTGTGTTTCATCACGGGAGAGTAGCGGAAAACATGTCAAAACCCGTCGTAGCGAAGTGCCGATTCCAATGATTGTTGCCTGGCTAAAAAACTGGCTCAACTGGATTCCAAGTCCAAAAATCTTGAGTCTTGAGTCAAAAAATCCCTCCACTGGATATTTTTTACCCAAGTCCACCTAGTGGATCTTCAAACCCGTCCGCGTCCTCCAGCTAAACAGGCTTGCGAGACGGCTGTGGCCTCGTGAACTGGAAAGCCTGGCGATGAAGCAACACATGGCAATATGGGGGTTTCCTAAAAATGGCATCATCAAGTCACCATAGGTTTGAATACTAAAATTGTCTAATCTTGGATGATTTGGGGGTACCCCTATTTTAGGAAACCCCAATATATCAAGATGGTAATTAATGTGGTAACTAATGTGGAACAAATGCCAGGTAGATTGATTCTGAATTCGGGATGCAGAATAGAGAAGGTAGAAAAACATGGGGATGAAATAGGATGAAAGTGATTCCACCACATGTAACCAACAGACAATGCAGATATGAACCCAGATGCTGAGAAGTGCCCTGATGAACTGGGGACGAAAATCTGCAGTTTTAGCAAAACGTATGGCACATAGCCCAAAGACCGCACGACAGGTAAAGGCTGGGTCAAACCAGCTCTTACCCGCTTACCCTGAAATTTGGACGGCTCAAGGTCCTAAAAATCACAAAAAGTCGTCAACTCTGAGCTGCTGCCAAACATCTTGGCGAAGAATGCCCTTGCCCGGATGCGAAAAGAAATACCTTTGGAAGATTTCATTCAATCACTACTAAGAAAAGGGCCCGAAACTTGCCATCAATTCATCTCCCAAATCCTGTCACTTCAATCACAATGAACTCATCGGAAAAGTCAACCCCAGATGATCCCTGCCTAACATCACCATCAAGAGCGGCACATACAAACCACCTCCGCCAATGCCCGCACTCAGCGCTAGCCCTCAGCCGTCGAACAGTTGGATCTTCTGGAGGTTATTCATCCAACATCATCCACCAGTTCCGTTGAGAAATGATTTGGGGCTCCGGGACGTGGAAGTTGATTGTTGAGAAATACCTATATTTTTTGGTATCATAGTTTATTCTGTCAAGATACATCTCTGATGCATCTCTGTATCATATATAAATACCCTCTGGTAAACTAACGTAACTATGGAAAATCACAATTTTTAATGGGAAAATCCACTATAAATGGTCATTTTCAATAGCTATGTTAGTATACCTTTTGATACTTCTTGAACATCAACCATCCCAATCATCCCAGTGGACAAGGGCACAAGGGCTACCCGACTGTCAAGCAACTTCTTGGGGAGGCATTTCACCATTCACCCAAGGAGGGCTTGTCCATGCTTGTCCCGTGTTTCAGAACATCTGAACAAATGATTGGCTTCCAGTTGCCGAAATCAGCCCAAAGTTGAAGTCAATCCCGCTGCACCCAGTCCCAACCAAATCCCCAGTCATTGCGAATTGAGAACTTGCCCCCCAACTTCAGTTTTTGATGATAAATCATGATAAATCATGAGATAAATCCCATTTTCTGTTGCTTCAATCCTACGGTAGGTAGGTCCCACTTTTTCTTGGCGAAGCGTTCACCTCTAGAAATCAATCCCAACCGGCCCAACCGGTCAGACTTTGATCGGCCCAACCGGTTCTTCGTGGTGCGAATTGGACGAAATTGGGCACTTGACACAAAAAGATAGATATTCACCAAGATATCGTCAAGATAAGGCGACAGAAAGTGGAGATATTCACCTATAATGGGAATATGACATACCCTCTGGTAAACTAACATAACATAACATAACTATGGAAAATCTCCATTTTTAATGGGTAGTTATCAACTATAAATGGCCATGTTCAATAGCTATGTTAAATTACCAGAGGGTATATGTTAAAGGGATGGAAAAGATGTCAACAAAAATCAGGTAAGGTACAGGGGATTAAAATGGGCATTCTCCATCTCTACCCAAGCCGAAACGGCTTGGATGGTTCCAAGGCAAGCAACCGCTGATCAGAAAGAAAACTATGGCTGCAGCCACGTCTGCACCAGCTGCTGTGCCTGCCAGTGTTTCCGGACCCTGGCAACCTGTAATGAATGTGGTGGATGTCATGACCTACAAAACAATCAAAACAGACAGCATATGACAGAATCGGATTTCATGGAAATCGACCCGGTGGCAGCTGTATAGGGAGCCACCAATGGGACCAACCAGAAATGGAGATCGGTTTAAGGTAAAAATCGACCAGAAAACCATGGCTTTCACATGGTTTTACTCTTGTACTAATAGGCGGGGTTCCAATCATCCAATTTTGGAGCCAAGAGTAAAAATCAAATCAAAAAGTGAGCGTCCAATATATATATATATAGTACGTTTTTTTAGATAAATTTACTAGATGTCATAATTCATGATTAGTTGACTATCATCAATTGAGCCATTAAAAATACCCCTATCCCATCTCATTATACTAGTTGGTTGATAGGTTTCCCTACTATGGGTTATCATGATCCCCAGTAAACCAGGTAGTATAATCCACTATAGCAATCAATTAACCAGGGTATTTTATGGTATTCTTAATAGCTCAATTGTCCCATCCAATTCTGGGGCCAAGCGGCCAAAGAGCGGCTTGTGTTTGCATTTCCAGGACTTGGAATCACCTCGATAGGTTTGCCAACCACGGCTCCACGGCGCAGTTGACGTGAAACAAATGGCTAGAACGATGGTGAGTGCACCTCAATAAGTTGGAATAGTATATATAATATACATATATGTATACATATTATATATACACATAATTTATAATATATATATATATGCATAATATATATATATACACATAACATATCTATAATATATATATATATATATATATTATGTATATACAAGATATATACATATACATGATATATATATATACATAATTTATAAACATATATATATGCATTATATATATACATAATAATATATATATATACATAATCTTATATATATACATAATATATATATACATAATATATATACATAATATGTATATATATAGACAATTTGCAATATATATATATATAGGAATAATATATAATATATATATACACATAATACATATATATATACACATAATACATATATATATACATAATAAATATATATATACATAATATAATATATACATATGCATAATATATATATACATAATATATATATATACATAATATATATATATATACATAATATATATATATACATAATATATATATATAATATATATATAATATATATATATACACATAATATATGTATATATATATATACGTTATATATATACATAATATATATATAGATATACATAACTTATAATATATATATACATAATATGTATATATACATAATATACACACATAATATATATAATATATACATAGTGTATATATACACATAATATATATATATATATACATAATTATATAATATACATATACACACTTAGAACTGGAACTGTACACTTGAACTGGAACTGCACCCCCAAGTAGTAACCACTTCAAAATGCGGCTCTCAACTCCTGCCCCAGTTTCTTCCAAAATGGGTCATGACGATTTTCCCAGATATGGGTCTGTCTGAAAATAGAGTACCCCACCCCATTGTTTCTCATCATTTTTCCTAGAGGATACAATGGCCATATTGTAGTATACCCCATTTTCAGATAAAAAAATATGGGGATTGGTCAAAATTGGGTACCCCAAATTAATTCGATGGTTGTCCTAAAAATATCGACATTCCAATCTCTGGTCCAGGTCTTACATTTTGACCTATGATTTCACAGACCTCTCTTCAACCATCACTGGATTGGATATCACTGATTCACTGGTGATTTACCAAGATTTTCCAGTTATGGATATTATGGTTGATGAAAAGTCTCCATACCCAGATTTCACCAACCGCGCCACAGATGCGCATGGGAAACATTTCGCACTGCTCATCTTGGAAGCAACTGCCGCTGCACATCTCATGCTCCGCCAAGCACACCGCTGAGGGTCCGCAGCGTCTGGCGCTGGCAGTTTTCCGTGGCAAATCCCCGAACGAAATGGAGGTTTCAACGGAAAATCATAGGAACATATGGGAAAATCCACGATGAATGGAGGTTTATAGCTCGGAAAATTATCAATTGGGCAGTTCCATTGCCGTGTTTGATTATACCGCAGGGTATAGAAATTAGATGTTCCTCCCAAAAAAATGTGGTATCATATGGTATTGAAATAGTTGTAAGTTTTAAGCAATCCCCATGTAAACAGGAAATTGCTTCCGTGCAACATGTACCAACTAACTATTGAATCTATTGGACCTTGACGAAGCATTGGCCATTTCTATCGATGTTGGATGGCAACAAGAAGTGCATCCCATATTGTATGGCCATCTTAACAGGAAAGCATATTTCTAGATCATTGGATTTTCACTTTGATCTAGATATTTCCAAATGTTTGGACTCCAATCAGTTTTAGGGAACGTCAAGCCATTCGCAAACGACATGACCCATGAAAAGTGATAATCTTCAGCAAATCCCTTCTCTTGAAGCAGTTTTTGATACTTAGCCCCCCATGTCTTGATGCTTAACGCCCCAGTTTGTTGATACCCTCTGGTAATTTAACATAGCTATTGAAAATGGCCATCTATAGTGAGTTTTCCCATTAAAAATGGTGATTTTCCATAGTTATGTTAGTTTACCAGAGGGTAAAGCCCCAGTTTGTTGATAGCTTAAAGCCCCATGCTTTGATGGTAGCTCCCACCAAGACCTGAATGCCCCTGTGAAGTTGAGCCAGGATTGGCTTCGCCAGTCCTGGTGGATTGGGACCCAAAAACCCATCGGTCCCATCCCCAAGAAATTCAGCATGGAAAATACACAAATTCAATTGGGCTCCAAAAGTCCAAACCCAGACTGCTTGGGATGTGAACTGCAGAAGGGCTTTGACAGACAACTGTAGTCGACGCTTCGGAAGTTCAACATGGCACTGCAAGACAACCTATTCTACAACTCATCTACAAGTCACACAGGTTCTGTTACCATGTCGTGTTTGTGCAGCAGAGACAATTTGAATATAACCAGTATCTACAGCAACCATGGCATTGTGGGATGAATGTATATCACAGAAAATATTTAAAGTACTTAAAATTACATGCACAAATTCGACATGGAAACTCAAACAGGGCAATTTCCAAGAGTAAAATCAGCGTCCAACATATTAGATAACTTGTTTCCTCCCCCCTTGCACCAGCATCCCGCAAGTGCCCAAGTTCAGACTCACTTTGATGATTATTTCATTTTGTGGCTGGTTTGGAACTGGTTGGGCTATGTTGGGCCCTGGCCAGAAGAATCTTACCATCACCTTCACCGCGAATCCACTATTGCCAGGTTAGATTACCTGAAGGTATGGCTAGGGATCCTTATAAATACCATTTTCAGTGCTGAACATCCATAAACCCCAGCTACAAGTTGGGTTCAACAAAAGAGTCCACTGGTTTTTGATCCATCGCCGTACTATCAGGTAATAAATCTGTTTCATAATGTTATGCAGCATATATATATAATGTATATATATATTTATTTATTTATTTATACATATGTGTATATATATATATATTAATATATGTATATACAGGGATATTTACAGTTATCCTTATAGCAATTATATGCAATTACAATTATATATATATAATTGTACGTATATTATATATACAATACACAAATACATATCCGATACCAACCAGGTTTATGCACCACTCCCATCCGCCCCTTCTTGTCCTTCTCCGTATAGCAGCCACCCTCGTGCCAGAACGACACGCTCCCGTCCGGGTGCGGCAAGAGCGGCGAACAGGCCACGCGGCCACCCGTGAAGTCATGAACCACGATGACCTGTGCAGCCCGGTTCGAAAAATGGTGAACCAGAAGCATTCCTAGCAACCCAAAAAGGATAGAAAAACATAGAAAAACAACATTCGACCAAAAAAATCCAAACTAAATACGGGAAAATTCTTGTTCAATTTTCGTGGTTGCTGAAATAAGCATAATAAGCCATATACAGACTGTACATGGTTCATAAACGTCTCACAAAATAGTACACAGGGGCCGCTGAGGGTTGCTGATTGGGAGTTGTTCTGTGGTAATCACACATGGCTTGCTGGCCAATTCCCGCTTGCAATAGATATGTATATAACATTCTGTGGCTAGGAAGATCAGCTGTTGAAATGGAAAAAATGATGGCGGAGTGTGCATCGCAATCTCAACTTTGTCAGATCAAAAGTAGTTGAACTCCAAAAAGCGCTTGAAACTTCACGAATCGTGGGTCTCAAATTCGAAAAGCCCAAAGGGATAAAGTAGACCACGCTCCCAAGCAGGCCACTTCCCAATTTTGGTTCGTAGTCTCCACCTTTGATAGATATCCATCAACAGGTCCTATAACATATTCTAAGATACTATAATGTCCAATATTATAAGATTCTTACTGCTACAGTCTGAGACCATCAAAAATTATTATTTTTTCATTTTTTTTTCATTTCCATTTTCATTTTCATTTTCATTTTCATTATCATTTTCATTATCATTTTTTTTCATTTTTGCTCATCACCTTTTGCCATCAAACTTCATTTTTTTTCATTTCCAACTTCATTTTTTCATCATTTTCAACTTCATTTTTTTTCATTTTCAACTTCATTTTTCATTTCAATCTTCGTTTTTTTCACTTGGAACCTGATTTGCTCATGTTGGGCAATTATTTTTTGCAGATTTGGAAGCAGTGTCCAATGATTTGGAAGCAGTTTGTGTCACATGATTTGGGAGCAGTTCCGTGCAATTTTGGGAGAAGTTTGACATAGACACTAGCCAGCCAGCTTGAGTCCTTGATAAATCTCAGAAACAGGGCCGGTGGCAGCCTGCCAATACCAAATCGTAACGGGCTGTGATTCTCACCGGTCAATTACCAGTGGGAGGTAGATTTCAAATGGTGATGATCGACTGAAATCAGATATGCCCTACTGGGAAAAAGGCTTAATTACAACTGGTCATTGACCACATGGCGTTTTCAGAGTTCGATTGGAGCTGAGCAGTTTTCACACACGGTGTGGCCATTTTGCGAGGGCGTGCTTCAGAAAGCACACAGAAAAGGTAGCAGGTAGCAGTACCAGGTAGCAGCATCAAGCATTTTATGCAGATCATGGTATGAATAAATTAATAAATTGTACAATACATTTGAAAACAGCACCATGGCCAAGACCAAGTGCATTGGCATTTCAATTTCACTTTGCGCTGCGCTTTCCTGCGTTGTTGCGATGGTGGAATCTGACTTGGGAGATCTGTATTTAGAACAGGTGGCACAAACAAAAGAGTTGCTGCAAGACACCCACTCTGCGTGCTGTGCAAGATCGGATTCTGAAGAAGACGAAGAACTGTCACAATCTACTGGCAGCAGTTCACAACCAAGACTGAGGACACTTAGACTTAGTTTGTTTGTTTGAAGGTTTTGTTAGTTTTCGTTGCTGTTGTTTTGCAGGCAACATGTTGTAATGTTGTAGTTGTAACATGTTCGCTTTTTTCGGTTTGCTGAGGTTTGCTGTTTGCTGTTTGCTTTGCCCAAACTTGCATACAAATAGAAGGACAGCTAAGCTGAGAATCTGCCAATGATGACTGATTGATTAGATTTTGATAGTTTGTTCATGGTTCATGATTCATCAGTGACCATCAGTGTAAATAAAACAACTCAGGATTTGGTGGGCGAAACTACTGCGACAAGCTGTTCAAAATCTCGGGCTTGAGTGGATTGTGCCACAAACCACTATGAATATTGTTTCTGCGTGCACTGGTTGCAGTGCAGAGTCCGCGGTCATGAAGGCGTGTTATGTTGGATTTGTGTGACTTAGACTTAGACTTACACCCAAGGATTTGGGATGTTGATGTTGTTGTTAGGTTTGGTGTCACCTTTCCTTGAAACTCAACTCAGCAGGTGGTGTGTTGCTTCAACACTTTTACCCGCCTTTTACTTGGGGTTGCTTGTTTGTGAACAGGAGTTGGACGTCGACTACAAGGTTTTCGCTGCCAGCGATTTGAGATCCTGCTTTCGAGACTTCTGTGAGGCCAATTACCCTGGTCGGATATTGCATTGGTACAGCAGCATTGCGCTTCAAGCTGCTGGGGACACAGTTTGTGATTTCTGCCAGCAACAATGCAGCATTCTGGGCAAGTGTGATCCTGTCAGCGACCTTCAAGGAGAAAGTGTGAACTTGATGGTAGCTGGATCACCATGCAACCCTTTCTCACAACAGAGAACGAAGAGGTTCCTCGCTATTGCGCACAGTAACTTTTTTCAGGAAAAAACAAAAACCCGATAGATATTCATAAAATGTTATCAAGCATTTTTACAGTTTCATAAATTATGTTTATGTTATGTTATGTTTCAGGTTTGCAATCAAAATCAATATTTTTCAAGAACCTGTCAGCTAACCAATGAAAATGAAAACCAAAGTGTCATAGTAAGAATGGTTCATAATACATACTTACCAAGTTACTATTTATTAATCCAAACTACAAGTAAGTGTATTTTTGGTCTGGTGTGGTGGTTTCAATCTGAGGTGGGCATCTGGCGATGTGGTCCATCATCACCTTTACTCAGTGACATCGAAAGATGTTGTTGACCTCCTACATGTGTATGAGCCAGAGCGTCTTCTTTTGGAGCAGGTCCATGGATTTACACTGCCAATCGAGTCTGGAAGCGCAGAGACTCCAAAGCAAAGGCTTGGGTTTGGTTTGGTTCAGTTGAAAGATATTTCACAAACAAAAGGTTCCAAAAGGTTAAAAGGTTTACCAAATGAATTCAATTCAGAACCAAATCTAATCAAATCAAATCTCTTTGTTTTTTAATGTTTTTTCTCTCTCATCCTTTTCCTGGATTCTGGTGTTTGTTGAGTCTGTTGTTGATGAGAGCTATCTACTAGCTGGTTCCTTGATCTGACATTATGACTATGACATCATTATGACATACTATGACTCAATGACACAATGATCAATGACAATGAGACATATCATATCACATATTCATGATGCAGGTAAGTCATGTGAACAATGACTGATATTATTATTATTATATACAATATAATGTATTATTATATACTTAGTCTATTAGTTGGTTCTAGCTATGTGATTGACACAGCATCAACAAATTCAGTCTATAGTTTAGTATTGCATGGGCTCCTAGCCCTAGCCACTAGTTAATGCACGATATGGTGAGTGTTGTGTTGTATGCTTGGTCTGCCCAATGCAGGTTCATTCAAGCTTTGGGCAATGAACAATGGATCCATGGTGGCTACTGGTTGGTCTGCCATACAATGGATGCCAGCATCTTCATCAACATGCTGCGGACGAGGTGCCTAGTCTTGGGCAACACACTGCCAACTCACTAGTCACTAGTCACTCACTAATATCACTGAATTTTGAGTTTTGTTTTTTAGAATTTAAAATGGGATTGGGGCGGTTGGGGTATCCCATGTGCCATGACGCCAAATAAGGCAGCAAAAGGTTTTAGATTTGACCGTAAAATCTTAGAATGAATCCAGAATTTAGATGACAAACTGTTTCAAATCAACCCCAAGAAATTCAGACTCCAGACTCCAACACATTGGTAGTTAGTCATGGTTATGTGTTGCGATCCAGACAAAGATTTTCATTAGTCATTATTTGGCTGCTGTGTTTCCACGATTGACACCAACCAAAAGATTGTTCTGTTACTATGGTACTATGGTTTGTCAGAGAGTCAACATGACATGACATGAAAACCAGACAGCAGTATACCGACTTACTTACAATTTGTGTTTCCAGCTGACGCAAGACAAGGTTGACTTCATGGTCCAGTTTGATTATTCTATTTTCAACACTCTGGATTCGGTCATAGGTTCTTCTTCCATGTTCCACGAGGTTCACCAACATGACCAACATGGCAAGAAAACTTTTGACTTATGGGTACAACTATCCGGGTTGAGGTCGGCCACAGCCACAGCCAACTTCACTTATCTGCAGCCGTTTGGGAGTGACATGTGACTATGTGACCAGCTTTTACCAAAAAGAAAACATCACTATCAGATCAGGCAAAGGCCCTCAACCGCTGAGCCTAGCTGTGAATTGAACATTACTATCAGATTCAGATCATTCTCCGCAAAACATAAACATAATAAAAATGAACCAACCAGTAAGTAGCCAAAAAGTCACTAGCCACTATATAGTCAAGTGACTCCCAACACTTTTTTATATCTACTAAATATCTACTGAGCATGCTTTTGCCTTGGGCCTGGGCCCACAATGGATCCTGATACTGATATTGATGAAGATGAAGAGTGCAACTCCGACTCTCTTTTAGATGATTTGTTTCGAGATGCCTCGGCCTCTGACTCACAGTCCCATCAAGCAGCAGCAGAAGCAGCAGCAGCTTTGGATGATTTGTTTCAAGATGCCTTGGCCCCTGACTCTGACTCACAGTCCCATCAACCGGCAGCAGAAGCAACAGCAGCAGCCAGTGTTGATCCTCCTGCTGCTATGCTTTTCCAGCAGCAAAGGAAGCGAAAACCGGGTGGTGGCAGGCCAAAAGGAACTTTTGGCAGTGCAGTGTTGAGGCAAGTTTGTAGGGAAGCTGCAGCAGGGGACAGCACCATCCAACCAAGGCAGCCAGCGCCAGGGAGCAGCATAGAATACGCCAGAAAAATTCTACAAGAAAAAAGAAAACGCAGGGAAGATGAACTGGCTCTCTTGTCTGCCGCTACAGGAACACCATCAAACATCCCCAAGCATGAGCATGATGCGTTGAGGGAGTATGGTGATTTTATCAGCACTCATACAGTGGGTTCAGAGCTGCAGGCTAAACTTTTTCAAGCAGTTGGCACTGCCCGCTCACAGAATATCTGCACTGATGATGCCGTAGTTGACAATGCTTTGAACGGTAGCATGCAAACCATGAGCTTCAGAGCCCTACAGTCCATCACAAAAGAGAGCAATCTTGGAAGGAGATTGGTTGCCATAGCGAGAGCTGTGCTGGAAGCAGGTTTCTATCTATGGGCATTGTTCTTTGTTTTGATCATGAAGATGTGCAACACAGACAATGCAGCTGGCGGCGACTCACGCTTCAAGCTTCTTCTCTGCTGTGTGGTTCTCAGGTATGATGAGACTCCTACCCGGGTCAGAGTTGATGAAAGCAATGACTTGAACTGCTTGGACTCAGACCTCTTGCAGGAGCCATCATCCACTTCCGCTACACACGCCAAAATTTTGCAGGTTGAACAAGGTTTTGGTGTGCTTCTGGTAGATTCTTCAACAGGCACTTACTCCTTTGTGAAAGGGCAGGTGCCAACTGGTTTATTTGCCCTGAAGTCTACTGATGGCAAGACAACATCCAAAGCGCTCTTGCGTGTGCTGAAATCCATCAATGGTTTGAAGGACATTGGCAGAAAGTGCAAATTTCGAGTCAGGCACTCTTGCACTGATCAAGCAAAGAGCAACTACAGTGCAGAGCGTTTGGTGACAGCTCAGTTCCCTGACTGGCTTTTACATCACACACCTTGTGATGTTCATCGCTTGTACCGCTGCACCCGCACGGCAATGTGTGGTTTGGACCATGATGTTTCTGGTATGTTGAGCTTTGCGTTGGCACTGGGTGCTCCTGGAAGCGCCGCTTCATTGCGGAACAAACTGTCGCAAATCATTGCTCGAAGGCTTGCCGCTTGACTCACTTGACTCGACTCTGACTGTTTTGAAGTCGGTTTTGTTTTGTTTTGAAGTTTTGATAATCTGATAATCATCTTGAATCTTGAATCTTTGCTTGAATGGGAATGTTGATGATGTTGACCTCTTTAAACTTTGACTTCGGTTTCATGACATGAATTTATTCCCCACATTGACGTGTGGGTTTTTTGTTTTTAGTTCTGTATCCGCGCCTCCTCCTTCTCCTTCCCGTCCTCCCTCCTCAACACTCACTCACACACACACACACTCACTCACACTCACTCACACACACACACTCACTCACACTCACTCACACTCACTCACTCACACACACTCACACACACACACACTCACTCACACTCACTCACACACACACACTCACACACACACTCACTCACACTCACTCACTCACACACACACTCACTCACTCACACTCACTCACACTCACTCACTCACTCACACTCACTCACACTCACTCACTCATTCACTCACTCGCTCACTCACTCACTCACTCACTCACTCGTTGAGTCTTTGAGCCTTTGAGGTTGTTTACCATTCTGCTCCAGAAGTTCACGCTGATTCTGATCGGTACCGGAGACAGCTCTATGACTTGTTTCTTCCTATAGATCATGTGGAACCCAAAATTCGGAAGAGGAACAAAAAGAGACGCTTCATCCTGTCCTACTACCTCAATGGACGGTTGGATCAATGTGAACTGCAACACTGGTGTGCATTCAATTGCTGCAGCAGTTTTGAGCAGACATTGCAGCGGGTCAGTTCTGTGGTTGCTTGGGCACTTGTGCCCACAAAGCCACCTCTTTTCGCAAGAAGCAGGTGGACCAAATGGGACCAATCTCTCGATTATGTGGGGCTTCTTTGTGGTGTTCACAGGCTTCTGCCAGAGCTGGTTGCAGAGTTTCTGGGCCCTGAGAAAACCAAGGCCAAGGCTGAGACACATCATCCCGATGTACAGCCTGAACATGGACCCACTGATGAGGATGGAGAAAAACAGCTCGAAGATTTGTTTGAGTCTTCGAAATCGAAAGCACAGCCTTTGCAAAATGCACAGCCACAGCAGCAAGATGCAGAGCCACAGCAAGAAGATGCACCAATACAAGAGGCAGCTGATGATGTTGGGTTGGATGGGGGCGGTGTGGGCGACGGCGAGGGCGAAGGGGCTGAAGCAGCTGAAGCCACTGAAGCGGCTGAAGTCAATCAGATGAAGGGAAAGTTTGACTGGCAAGAGTTCAATCGCCAGCAGAAAATTCTGACCAGGAAATGGGCACAATCAAACCCTTTCAATCGGTTGTCCTTGATGAAAGAGTGTGCTGAACCATTGCTGCACCTGATGTACAAGTACTTGCTATACAGCGGAAATGGATGGGAGAAAAGACAGCAACTGCTATCTGCAAGAGGACGTCGCCGGGCATATGTGATTTCCGAAAAAGCATATGGACACGATGCTGAAACCTGCATTCAAGAGCTACGACGCTTGCTCTCTCGTCACCCCAAAGTTCTGCTTCAGGATCAGTCTCAGCCAGAGGCTCTTGCACTTCTGAGGTTCAGGGCTCTTTCCAGTGCATTGTGTTCTTTGCATGCTCTGCTCCGCTTGCCACATCAGAATTTTCCTTCCAAGCTCTTCAAGCTCTTGCTTTCAGATGATTATGCTGAGGAAATTCTTGCAGAGCCTTCTTGCAAACGGGATGCATTGGCGACCCTTTTTCTCAGTGTCTATGCAACTTGGACAAAACGTGACTACGGTAACTACTGTTTTGGCACACAAACCCTTCCAGAACTGAACTGCAAGCTACAGTAACCAATACTGCCGATACTGTACTATTGAACTATTGGTTGTCAAAGTCAGGGTCTCTTAAAAAGCTTGTAGATATGTCTATGGCAGTGGTCTATGGACTTCAGCGGGCTGTATGTCAAAAGATGGAAAATAATGAGTAATAAGTAGTAGCATCAACAGATGGAATTCAAGTGATTCATGTGACGATGATGATAACAATGATGGGTGGCATTTCTTTTTCTAATTTGTTAATTACTTTACTTAGAGTTATCCCCACCATGACATCTATAAGTTTTGCTACTGGCAAATCTTCTGGCATTCTATCTGACATATCTTCTGGCATTTTATCTGGCCTATCTTCTGGCATTCTATCTGGCATATCTTCTGGCATTCTACCTGGCATATCTTCTGGCAAACATTCTGGCATATCTTCTGGTACTCTATCTGGCATATCTTCTGGCATATCTTCTGACATTCTATCTGGCATTCTATCTGGCAAATCTTCTGGCATATGTTCTGGCAAACATTCTGGCACTTTATCTGGCATCCCTTCTGGCATTCTATCTGACATTCTATCTGGCATACCTTCTGGCAAACATTCTGGCATATCTTCTGGCATTTTATCTGGCATATCTTCTGACATTCTATCTGGCATTCTATCTGGCATATGTTCTGGCAAACATTCTGGCACTTTATCTGGCATCCCTTCTGGCATTCTATCTGACATTCTATCTGGCATACCTTCTAGCATTCTATTTGGCATATCTTCTGGCATTCTATCTAGCATATCTTCTGGCATTCTATCTGGCATATCTTCTGGCATTCTACCTGGCATATCTTCTGGCAAACATTCTGGCATATCTTCTGGTACTCTATCTGGCATATCTTCTGGCATATCTTCTGACATTCTATCTGGCATATCTTCTGGCATTCTATCTGGCCGTTGAGGTCCAGCGGTGCTCACTGAGCTCGGAGGGTCCCAGGTTGAGGTCCAGCGGTGCTCACCGAGCTCGGACGGTCCCAGGTTGAGGTCCAGCGGTGCTCACTGAGCTCGGAAGGTCCCAGGTTGAGGTCCAGCGGTGCCCAGTGCGCTCAGACCCTTGCAGTTGAGGTCCAGCAGTGCCCACTGCGTGCGGAAGTTGGCGAAGAGCTTGGCGAAGAGTTGACAAGGCGGAAGTGAACATGGGAGTGGATGCAAAGGTGGTGGAGGAGAAGCTGGAGGAGAGCGAGGGGGAGGAGAAGGAGGTGGAGGATGAGGAGGAGAAGGAGGTGGAGGATGAGGAGGAGGAGGCGGAGGAGGAGAACAACTGTGATAAAATCTAGCAACCCTCACCTGGCAGGTGAGGAAAAAAGGAATGGTCCTGTAGAGATACTTTCTTTAAAGGAACCAAACTTTCCAAAAGAATTCTTCAAAGACACGATCCGTCAATTTCAAGAAATGTGTTCACTTGAGAATGCATGCTTTCTCTCAAAAACGCAATGTGTGTTTGCAGGGAAGCAGCTACCATTATATATATATATCAATAATGCACTATTCATGCAACATTCAACATTTCTTATCTCTTTAATAGGATATCATTATTCAATATTTTTCAATCACATACTTACATATAATGACCAAATGACCACCTGGGCACTGACTTTTGCATATGGAATGAATTATATTGATATAATATGTGTATTATGTTGTGTTAGGTATTTCAATTTTCCAGCGAACTGAACATTTCTTTCCACGGCTCAGGACACACCATTGAAACTCTGTTCTCATGAAGCAAAGGCTGTCCTGGAGTCACTGGCATCGATGGTGTGTACAGACATTGCCCAGATTGAAGCTCGTCATGCCAGCAACCGAGAGGCCTCTTTAATGAGGGCAAAAGGTTGGTTAGCCAGCTTGGCAATGTTGAGTTCAAAGTTTGTTCTGCACTTTGCAAGAAAGCTCAGATCCTTTGTTGGGCCCAAGTCCATGGGAGAGCAGGCAAAACCAGAGCAGCAGAAGCAGCAGAAACGTCGTTCACCACATGTCTCAGGGTATTCGCTTGACAGCTGCTTTTCTGAGCGATCTTTCCAGGCAGTATCGGAGATTGACACCAGAAGAGAAATTGCGATATGTAGAGGCAGGGGAAGCTGCAACTCTTAGCCATCGCATCGGCTTCAAGTCTTTTCCAAATCACGTCAAGAGTTCTTCTGCGCCTTCTGTGGCTGAGCCCATGATGCAACCAGGGGATATCACTTCTACTGGTGCTATGGTTGCTGCTGATTACAGCCTGGCACTCCAGCAGGGGCTCTTGCAGTACACTGGCCCTGATTTTTTTCGTGAGCAATATTCTTGCTTGAAATCAGAGGTTGGGAAGAGAGGGGTTCGACGAGATGAAGATGGTTTGACAGTGGAGGAACAAGAGGAACTCGAACAATTCAGGGGGAGAGATATAAGCAGCAATGGCGTTGTCTCACACCTGCATGAATTGGAACACACACAGGTCACAGGAGCTCTTGCAGCATCTGGGTCCCAGTTGACAAGCCTCAATGTTCTTCACTATGTCCCCCCCATGCAGGAGGCAGCAAAAGCGACTTGGCAGCTACTAGCTGCTAAGGGGCCGTTAAGGTTCTTGCAATCATTTGGTCTGGGCGAGTTATGAGTTGCTATTTCAACTTCCCAACAAGGGGAGGGGCATGGTGAAACAAAACATTCCTTTCAATTACAATGATGCCACCATGTGTTATGTTATGTTTGTTGATGGTGGGTTCCCCATCTTGGTAAGAAGATGTGATGAGTGTTTTCTTTGGTTTTCTTTAGCAAAGGCAAGGAAAAAGTAACATAATAATTTGTTACTAAAGTTACTAAAGTTAAGTACAGCCAGCTAAACTTGAAAGTCACTGGAGTGAGGCAGCAATGTGCTCAGCAAATTTGGAAAAGCGGAGAAAGCTTGCCCTGGACAGTGAATTGACCAACGTTATGCTGAAAGATTCTCAATTGGTCCAGCCGGAAGGTGATGATGGCAAAGACACATCTGAACCAGCAGCTGAATTTCGACCAAAGCCTTGTTGTACTTTGGGGATTTGCATCTGCCAGGGTGCAAATAAAGATGTGGCGTTTTTCATTTCCAATCTGAAGATGTACTTTCGAAGGCTCTTTGCCTGTCGCAACAAGATCAAGACTGAAGCAAGGAAATTGCTTGATCAGTATTCCATTGTTTTTCAATTGGATTGGGCGAAACCAAGGGCTGAAACATTTGACACCATGACAGACACGGCACCAGGAGGGGAGATCAGCAAGAGTGCTGATGATGATGATGTTTCTCCTGAACTGGAAAGCCTTTTCCGTGATGCATTGGCTTTGCCTCCGTCAACACCCGAGCCTCAGTTTTCCTCCCTGTATTTTCACATTGGTTGGATCAATTTGCAGACTGTCCATTTCTCAGTGCTGCAGTTGTGTCGTTTGGACAACCACCAGCCGTCATCTGATGAAGGTCTGAGTGATGTACAAGTACTGACGCCTGTGCCTATTGATGAGTCAAACGATGGAATCTACACTTTTACAGAAGCAGTTGTGAAACTGATGGATCTTCATTTTGCTTGGAAGGTATCAGTGCTGCAGTTTGTGTGCGAATATGGGGGCTGGTGTTTGCACCATGATGGTTCTGTGGCTGTGGGGCCTATTCCGGATGTTCCTGCATTTGTGGTGTGGCAAGGATCTGCTGCTGAGTCTCAGCGCAGAGCGGTTACAAGAAGAGTATCTGCGAAACAGGCCCAACCAGGAAATCGGAAAAGATCCCAAGCTCAACGTGTCAGACAACCAGTTTCATCTTCAGCTGTTGTTCAACAAGCCAAGAAAAGAATGAAGACAACTGACTCTGGAAAGCAGCAACTTGAGGCTGCTGCTGACCGTGATGAATTGCTTCTACTGATTGAAGAGATTAACAACCAAGAGCAAGGGGAGGCTGGCGAGGATCTTGATGATGATGATTCTGCTTCCCTGGCTGTCGATGTTGGTGGTGATGGTGCTAATGACGCCGCTCAATTAGAGGATCCTGGGCCAACCAATCTTGATTTTTTTTTGGCCCCAAGGACTACCTGTATCTACCCTGGACCTTGATTCAAGGACCTTGAAAAACTTCAAGTGGTTCAAGGGGCTTAGCAGACTTAGGACCTAGGGCTTAGGGTTCCCTTTTTCATTTTTTTGGGTCAGGGCAGGGTCTTAGTCAAGTCTTAGTCATACTCATTTGTCCTCTTTTGTTGGCCGTTTGGAAGAGCAACCAGCTCAAGTTCAGTTCAAACCCTCCAAGTTTTATGTTGGTACTGTTCAAGGAACTGCTGTCACTGATGGTGATGTGCTTTCTATTTTTGGGGTCTTAGATTAGACACCATAGATTATAGATTATAGATAATGATATAATAGCAAAAATATTGTAACTAGCCTACTATGAGCAGGTCAATTTCATGCGCAGTGTGTCCACCATCTGTGTGATGGATGCACCAGTCAGAAAACCGGACCAGTGTGCTTTGTACATTTTGACTTCGAAATGTGCTTCCACAACGGCGTGCACTTTTTCGACATTGCAACTTCCAAAAGTGCTCTCGTGGGGTGTTTTGTACATTTGACTTCGAAATGTGATTCTCGCCACAACGGCGAGAACTTTTTCGACATCTCAACTTCCAAAAGTGCTCCCATCGTGAGGTGTTTTTAGCTTTTTCACTTGCAAATGTGCTTCTCGCCACAACGTCGTGCACTTTTTCGACATCGCAACTTATATATTATATATTGTATATATTATATATCTTTTAACACATATTTTATCATACTTTATAATATATGTTGATGGCCGTTAGCCCATCTGTTGTTCTTGGCCAAACAATGAGGAAAATCTTGCAGAACTTGTCGGTCCACCTGGAGGAGAGGGGCTAGCAGGTCTTAGCGATGATGATGATGATGATGAAGCTCAGCTAGAGCTGGAGCAGCAGGAGGCAAAAATCATCCAACAACTTCAAGGTGAATGCTCACCTCATCCTTCATTGAATCAGAATCAAAGCACGTCAGGGTCCAGCAGCAGTTCATCGAGCAGCAGCACCAGCAGCAGTTCATCAGAAGACTCTGGCAATGAGGCTCCAGAGGATGCAGCTCCAGCTGGTGGTGCGGCAAGGGCGGCAAGGGCTGCAGGCCACCGTGAATTTGACCAGGTGGAACGCATCACACTTCCAAATGGATTGGGTGAGCTCAGGTTCTACCACAAGACAGGTTTATTGGCAGCAGCCTGTGCCGAGCATGCATACGATGATTGCAGGCGCTCTTCCACCACACGGCCAAAAGCCAGGGGTTCGGGTAGGCCGATCGGCCATTTGGTGGCATGGCTTCAGCAGCAATGCAATTATGATTCGCAGACCACCCATGTGCATACATGCAGACCTTCACATTCTCAGCGAGTTGCAGCACGGACATTCTTCAGCTCTTTGCCGGAAGCAGCAACATGGTTTGCCTTTGAAAAGGCCAAAGCACCTGGTGCTCCAGATGAACCAGTCCAACTCTAGAGCCAGACTTGAAGTCTCACCACGGAAGGAAAAGGCTAAGGTAAGGATCGGATAGGGTGAAACCAAGGAATTATATATCATCTAACTAACTGAGGCCTGAGACTTAAGACACTGAGACTGAGATGGAGAAATGCAGTTCATCAACAAACATGATCAGGTAACCAGATACGATACGGTCCACTACAATGCTTTTTTTTGATGTCAAGTTAAGTCTGTGACCTATCAACAGATATTGCACTGGATCATTCACTGCCATCACTATCCAAAAAGCCTTGGTAGTCACAGATAGTCCAGTTGCAATAACCTGTACGATGTATAATGTATGCTGCGCCACTTCTCCTGACAGGTGCTATTTGGTTCTCTTTCGCAAGGACAAGTACAGCAAAGAGATGGTCCAGCAGTACAAGAAAGCGTTTGAGGAGCACAGCACAGTTCACAGTTTCAAAAGGTGCTGGTTGCTCCATCAATTGTGATTTGGTTGGTTAGATTCAGATTCGATCATAGTTTTCATATGCAGTTGAAAATCAGATGGATTATAACATTATATTCCTATATATCCATATAACAAACATTATATAATTATATAGACCGGATCAGGTTCACAAGGGATGTCAAAGGACCTACAATATGCTGTAAAATTATGAAGGAAGAGCTGAACTAAACTTGTAGTTTGTGACTCTTGGCAAACAGTTTGACATAGGACATATTATGAAAGTTTGGGTGCTTTTGAAACATCACATATCACATATCACATATATACCAGTACTCAGTAGTAGTACTTCACAAGGCGGTGGTGGAAGTTTCAAAAATAGGAAACCTATAGGAGAGGTTGGTTGTTGTGAATCATGGATGGCAGAGCAAAGCCACTGATGGACCGATGGTTGAGGTCTCTTTTCTTTCTCTCTCTTTCTGTCTCTTTCTCTGACTATCTACATACCTACCCACCTATCTATCTTTGTATCCATCTATCTCTCTGTCTGTCTGTCTGTCTGTCTATCCATCCACCTGTCTATCAGCAAGCTTGAAATCTAACTAAGCCTTTCTGCAAGACTTCCTGAATTTTTGAACTTAACAATGTCAAAAACGAGACAATTTTGTGAGACTTCTTCATTTCTTGAACTTGACAACATCCAAAACGAAGCAGTTCTGCGAGACTTCCTTCCTTCAAGAATGGAAAGTTGAGTGCAGGGCTGACAGCCTCGTGCCAATGCGTTTTGCGATTTTTCCACTCCACCTGTCAAAAGTACTGCGCCTGCCAAGAAAAATTGATGCCAGGTCATACGAAGTGCTGCACCTGTCAAGCAAAATCATCTTAGCAAACCTACAGATCTGATGCTCCAAAATGCAACCCCTCTCAGGAAATCAGCGCCCTGCACTCCTAACATCTCTGAACATGTCTTTTGTACTGCGCCTGCCACGGAAAATGCATCTTTGCATTCAAATGCACCATGCCTGCCATCATTTTTGGAAATGCTACAAAACCATCACATTTTGACAAGGTGCACAATCCCTTGCGCCTGCCACGCGATACGAAATCTGAACGTCCAAAAGTGGTCCGAACATGGCGTGCTTTGTACATATTGACTCCGAAATGTGCTTTGCGCCACAACGGCATGCACTTTTTCGACATTGCAACTTCCGAAAGTGTTCTGGACGTGGGGTGTTTTGTACATTTGACTTCGAAATGTGCTTCTCGCCACAACGTCGTGCATTTTTCGACATCTCAACTTCTCATCTGGCCAGCTGGCTCCACACCCACCGCTTTAGCGAGACTACTTTTCGACCCTCCAGACATTCGACTCAAATCAGTGGAAAAACAGAGTGTTGCGCGAATTTCCTACCTTTTCGCACACCTGCATCTTCTTTCTTCTGACTCTTTCTTCTGATTCTTTCTCCTCTCTGATCTTCTCTCTTCTGCTCTTCTCTCTTCTATATACTCTTCTCTTCTCTCTGACCCTTTCCATATCTTCTTTTCATCTGTCAATATTGTCAGAAGTTTGACTTCTAAACTTCCTTCGGTGAATTTTACATTCCACCAACCAGGACCAACCAACCACTCTGGTTGTTACTGTTGTGGTGGTAGCGTGTTTTTGAAAGATGCGTCGTTTGTCTGTTAGGCCTGTTTTAAAGTTTAGCAACTACTAATTATTCTTCTATTCCTGCCGCTGCCATCTGCCATTGGCATTGCAGTGCAGGACATTTCTGCGGAAATTAAGCGCATTCATCAACCTCTTCCAGTTCTTGACTTGCTCTTGCCAGATATGAGCTCTGATTTGGAAGCACAGCTCGAACGTTATCCCAAATGCGATCCACAGGCTGGATAGAGTGTGACTGGCTGACCCACTCACTCAAGAGAACACTGGTGATCACTGGTGCAACACACCCAAACTAATCGCATATCATGCTTTACTTTGCATATGCTGTATTATATCATGTGTCATGTGTCACACATCACACATCTCAATCGCCTTTTTCAAAATGAATAAAACTGTGTATATTGATATGGTCAGTTACAAGTTACCTACTGTGACTATACCATTACTATTCACCAATGGCTATATATAGTAAAATAGTAGTTAAGAAGTTTATATTTTGTTTAAGTTTAAATACTACATACCAAACTTGCACAGGTGCTGATAGATTTAAATTTTATAAATGAATCATTGATATATCTTATGAAAATAAGATTTGATTCAGAGAAAATTATCACAAAGATGGATGATGGGTCCAAAGAGTGTTTTTGTTGGGAAGTATGCATTCAAAAGTATTTCAATTTAGATTTTATTTTTTTGTGCTATTCATTAAAAAGCATTGAAATCATGATTCCAGTCAGACCTAGTTGCAAGATCATTATACTTACCTACTTCAGTCAAGCTGAGTTGATTTGGTCCTGATTTTCACATCTCATGATTATTGCAAACCATTGGCTCCATTCAATTTCAGGGCTTGCAATATCAAAAATGAGTTCTTTAGCTAGTAACTAACTAAGTATATAAATATTATGTCTTATTATGTCATCAAAGACCCAAGGCCACAGATGAAGACTGAAAACTATAAAAACTGAAAGAAAAAAGGTTCCCAAACCCAAGCAAACCAAAAATTATTGCCCACCCAAAATGAAAACTACTGTACTAGATCTGCAAGAAGTGAAAAAAGAAAAACAACATCATAAACAAAAAAGGTAACAACAAAATGAATAAAATAAATAAATATAAAATTACTTTACTTCGAGTGATCCTCACCCTGGCATTGCAAGTCATATATTCTGACATATCTTTTGACATTTTACCTAGCATTCTATCTGACATCTATTCTGATATTCTATCTTGCATATCTTCCAGCATTTTATCTGGTATATATTTTGGCATTCTATCTGGCATATATTCTGGCATTCTATGTGGCATATATTCTGGCAGTCTATCTGGCATATATTCTGGCAGTCTTTCTGGCATATATTCTGGAATTCCATCTGGAGGTGGTGGAGGAGAAGGAGGAGGACGAGGAGGAGGTGGAGGAGACAGAGGAGGAGGAGAAGAAGGAGGAGGAGCCGGAACAGCTGTGATAAAAGGGGAACAAATGAAAAAAAAATGAAAAAGGAAAAAAAGAGGAAAAAAAATGAAAAAAAAATGAAAAAAAATGAAAAAGGAAAAAAAGAGGGAAAAAAATGAAAAAAAAATGAAAAAAAATGAAAAAAAAACGAAAAAAATGAAAAAAAAATGAAAAAAATGAGAAAAAAAATGAAAAAAATGAAAAAAAAATGAAAAAAAAATGAAAAAAATGAAAAAAAAATGAAAAAAAATGAAAATTTCCTCGGGACGTCTGCCAAAAATTGGTTTTTTCAAGATTTGGGAAAAAAGGCCCCCAAATTGTCCCCAAAACCGGCTCCAAAATGGACTAAAAATTGGTCTGGAAAATTATCATTTTGGTTTTCATTTTGGTTTTCATTTTGGAAAAAAACATCATTTGAATCTTCGTTTGAATTTTCATTTGGATCTTCATTTTCATGTGGGTAATGGTTTGCATCTTCATTTGGGATTTGCTTGGCATAGCAAAGGATGCCAATTTTGGTGTTCAAAGACCTTCGTTTAGTTGTTTAGTCAACAAATCAACAAATCTTTAGTCAAAACTTGTTGCTGCTCCAGATATTGTTATTCTTTTTGTTCTGGCTGATTCTTGGCTCTTCTCTTGTTGTTTCAGTCATGTTATTTTAGTCACGTTCCAGTTATATATATATAAACAATATCAAATATATATCATATGTATTATTGAAATTGTTTTATTTTTTACACTGACACATGAAAAATTATTTGGCTAATACTGTTCTAAAACATTTTAGTTTAGTATATTATAGTTTTAGTTTAGTAGTAGTAATAGTTGTTAGTAAATAGTTGTATATATACATATACATATATACATCTATTATCTATGGTTGACGTTGTTAATATTATATATTTAATTTTTACACATATATATATAATGCTGTTGTTAGCTGTTGCTGTTGCTGTTGCTGTTGCTGTTGCTGTTGTTGTTGTTGCTCATACTCATACTTACTCAGCTGCTTGATAATTCTGCAAACACCTGGCCTTCTCACTGTCTCCCCTTTCCCTCAGGTGGCTCAGTCTCAGTACTTCACCACTTCCTCTTTGGTTTCTGGAGATGCTATGAAATGGCAGGTTCAGATCATGAACTGGCGTGATGAGCTGGGCATTCCAAAAGGCAGTGATGAGTCCAGCCTTGCATGTCGCCCTTGGACTCTTTCAAAACAAAGGAAGTACAGGGGGCTCAGTGTAACCCCTCGTGTGCTAGCTATCCTTGATTGCGTGACCATTCAGATGTTGGGAGGCTTTGAAATGACAAAGTCTCTTTTGCAACAACCAGATGCAACACTTCGAATTGAACATGCCATGGAGGCAGTCATTTGTGATGTCAGCCAGAATCCTGTGCGGCGTGCATTTTCGAACAGTCAGGGAATTGCAAAATGCCAAACAACTTCCAGCATTTTGTATTCCTTTGGTGCAGACAGAATTGTCACTGCATATGAACAGATGCTCCTTCAAGGACACAGTCGCAGCATGCAGCTTCCGGATAGCATGAAACAGAAAGATGTTTCAGATTTAGCTGGGATGGGAATCAGTCTACCTTGTTTTGCTGCGTGCATAGTGGCAATGTTGTGCACTTGCGGTGTGTAAAACACATCAACTAGCCACTAGCAGCCACAGCCAGCCATTCCCGCACTGCCGACAGTGCAACACTAAGTGAGACAGGTGACAAATGACATACTGCAAGTAAGTGTTGGCAAGTGAAACAACATAATATTTTTGTGTGTGACTTTCATGGCAGCAGTGACACTGTCGCCAATCTCCCATGCCCATGCTCACGTTGCAGTCAGATTTTTGAGATTAGGACTCGGATAGAAGGAGGTGTATATAATTAGAACTGGCCGACAGCTCGCCATGTAGATATGCATACCACTGACACCGCCGTTAATGTCCTTCAGGCCTTCAGTTCAGATTGTCACTTCACTAGCAGCTGAGAAATGGTCACTGGTGAAAATGGACACAGCAGGCAGCAGGCAGAAATTGAGTAGAAAGAGGAGAACCAACTATCACTTTATAATACTGTAACATCATGTGAATGTTGAACCATGTGACTTTGATACTTTGACTGATGGTCACTGACTGACAGCTCTGCAGATTTGCGCTTTCCGATTCCGCTTTCTGATTTCTGAGTTCTGCTTTTCAGATTTGCAGTTTGTATTCTGTTATCAACAACCTTCTCACAGTCTGACAGTGTTTATATAGATTTTAGATGATGATGACAATTCAGGAGTTTGAAGTTCTCTTGGGCATTTCATTTTGAATTGCGACAGCCATTTGGCCTTGTTCAGGACACCTGATTTTTTCCACAAAACTTGTGGGCATCCATGTCCAACTCGTCTCTTCAGACATCCATGGGCGCCGCCAGCGACATCTCTGACTCTGACATTGACTTCACCAGCAGCAATGACTTTGATTGTGTCCGCATTGATGAAGATGGTAGTCCATTGTCAGGGGGCCCTTCCAGTGGCAGCAATGGAGTCAGTGTGACTGAAGTGGCTAGGGTGCTGAATGACCGTCTTAGTCTTAGTCAGATGGAGGTTGAGTCGGTCCAGAGTCGGAAGAGAGCTCGATTGGGGCAAGGGCCCAACTTGGGAAGTCAAGGTGAAAATACTGACATTGAGATGGAGGTGGTTGATGCTGCTCATCATTCAGGTGGCAGTACTACAACAGCTGCATCATTCCGAAACTATCGATTGAACACACCAACAAGCCAACTCAGCAGTGAAGATGGCTATGGTTCTGATGATGCAGATGGCTCAGTGTCAGCGCAACTACCAGCATTGGGGCATCATCAACATGATCCCTCTACTCCTGGTTTGCCGGCTTCTATCAGTACCATGTCACCACACTTTGGTCCCAGTGGCAGGGTTGTGGCAGAGGAGGCAACGGCAACTGGAGATGGCACACGTGGACCTGGATCAGTGATTTTTGGGGGCACACCAGATGGACCACCGCCTGATTCTGAGGATGAAGGCATGATGGTGCCTCAAACACCTCCAGAACTCCTACGTCAAATTCAAGCACACCGTGGTAGGGTTGATGCTCCTGAACCAGAAGCAGAACCAGAGCCAGATGTGATCGTGATGGGTTGCCCGAAATGCAAAGTAGCTTTTTTGGTTAGTCGCTGCAGCGTGCTTAGGGCTTAGGCTTAGGCCTTAGGCCTTAGGCATGAGGTTTTGACTCCAGTGGATGACTAACGCAGTCTTGAATCAACCCAGATTTATGGGTCAGTGAAAGTTGCTGGGTGTGTTGTACTTGACTCTGCCATGCACTGTGTGATTCATATTTTCTGATTTTCATTTTCATAGTATAAATATTGATTATTGGGCCTGAACTTAGGCTAACTTAGGTTTTGAGTTGTGTCTTTTGAGTCTGAGCAAACAACTTATCGCCTGGATGCAACTTTCTCCAGCAGCAGTTGGTGTTTGAATGCGATCAACTGCTTGACATAGCAACATTTTCTAGTCATGGTCTCTTAGTCTTAGACTGAGACCAGTCTTGAATTGAATTGATAGGAGGCTGTGCCCAGATAATTAGCTGGATTGAGACGCGCTCCTCCATCGACATAAAGATAGAGAAAAGAAATCACGGTCCAGGTCGATCACTTGGAACATTTGATGCTGATGTTGCCAATGCATTTCACTAGTCACTGGGGCCTAGAGCCTAAGGGGTCTTTCATCTTGAAGCATCAGACTTCTCACTCCTTGCCAACTTTTCCAAACCGTTTTTCTTTCCAGAGCTGATCTGACTACTCAAGAGTGAGTTCCGACTTCCAGTTTGGCTGCCCTCCGCTCGTACTCTTGCTTGCGGCAATGCCGCCAAAAGGTTCGAGTTCTTCTAAGAAAAGAGGTGGCGAGGACCAAGTTACATGAGAGAGCCATACTTTCACCCAGCTGGCTGTTTGTTTTGGCAAAATTATCAAATCAAATCGCAGCTTTGATGGCTGACTTTTGAGTTTTGAATTGAATCTTGGTTTGACTCAGCTCTGACTCTGACTTGAGAATGTAGCGGCCTAGGCTAACTAGCTTGTCAGCTAGTTGAGTTTGGTGAAGGAAAGGCGTCTGGAGTCTAGATGTTTGATATATATATATTATATGAGTATATAACTATATATGGGTTATATTATATAAGGTATATAATGTGTTACAGTTACAGTAATTAATTCAAACTTTAGCTGTTTTGCATGCCTTTTCCTGCAGGATGGAAATGATCATCAACAGCCAAAGGCAGCAAAGAAACCCTCGAAAAGATTGTGCACATGCGGTTTCTGCGCCAAAACGTCCAAGGACTGTGAGACTGACACTGCATGAGTCATGAGTTAAACTACTGCAACACTTCACTTCACAAACAAACAGGCTTCAGCTTTTCTTGGATGTGTCAGTGTAGTTTTAGCTGATTTTAGCTAGGCTAGGCTTGGCTTTAGACTTTAGGCTTAAGGCTTTAGGCCTGAGACTGAGAAGACGTGACAAGAAGTAAGAAGAGTCAATCACTTTAAATCGAGTCACGTCAGAGGAAGTGGCATGGGGCAGCTATGATGAAGATGGGCTCCCTGTCTTCGACATCTGTTGGGCATGCTCAGACATTTGTCAGAGGATTGCTCCTGACAAGACTACTGACAAGTGCCTTGAGCTCTACAATGGCCCTGAACAAGATGGAGGTGGCTTCAAGACTGATTTTGACAAGAGTTCTGAGATCATCGACGAGGATGATGAAGGAGGTTTCCGTCCCGGTGCTCATGCACATCACTCTAAGTGCTGGAGCTATGATGTCTTTCAGGACCACGCTTTGCTCACTGAGACTGAGTTTACACGCATTTGCAAACAGACACCACAACAGGCCAAGAAAAAGCCTTTGAGCATCTCTTTCAGTGGCATGAACAGCAATGAGAAGTACTACCCAGTTGCAATGAAGGGCATGTCATTGGAAGACATGCTGTCTTGCCGCAAGATTCGCTTGAAGATGTCTGACACTGCAACTCCACTGCGCTTATAACTTTTATATCGGCAATGATGGAACAAATCTATATATTACATAATATCATATAATACCAGTAGTACTGCACAAGGCAGTGGCCGAAGTTTCAAAAATAGGAAACCTATAGGAGAGATTGGTTGTTGTGAATCCTGGAGGGCATAGCGAAGCCACTGATGGACCGAAAGGTGGTTGAGGTCTCCTCTCTTTTTTTTCTCTCTCTCTCTCTCTCTCTCTCTCTCTGTCTCTTTATTTCTTTCTTTCTTTCTTTCTGTCTTTCTTTCTTTCTTTCTCTGACTATCTACCTACCTACCTACCTACCTACCTACGCACCTACCTACCTACCTACCTACCTACCTACCGATCTATCTATGTATCTTTGCATCCATCTATTTACCTATCTATCTATCTGTCTGTCTGTCTGCCTTTCTATCTATCTACCTATCTATCTATCTAGCTACCTAGCTTTCTAGCTATCTAGCTTTCTAGCTATCTGTCTATCTATCTATCTATCTATCTAGCTATCAGCTATCTATCTAGCTATCTATCTCTCTATCTATCTCATCTATCTCATGTATCTCATCTATCTATCTATCTATCTATCTGTCTATCTATCTATCTGTCTATCTAGCTATCTATCCATCTACCTACCTACCTACCTATCTATCTATCTATCTATCTATCTACCAGTCTATCTGCAAGCAGCTTGAAAACCTAGCTAGGACCTAGGTATTCTGCGAGACTTCTTCATTTTTCAAAGTTGACAACATCAAAAACACAGCAAGTCTGTGAGACTTCCTCAATTTTAGAACTTAATTAACAATACTTAGAAGCGTCAAAAACGAAACAATGCTGCGAGACTTCTTCATTTTCAAAGTTGACAACATCAAAAATGCAGCAAGTCCGCGAGACTTCCTCAATTTTTGAGCTTGACAATACTTAACAACATCAAAAACGAAACGATTCTGCGAGACTTCTTCATTTTCAAAGTTGACAACATCTAAAAAGAAGCATTTCTGCGAGACTTCCTCAATTTTTGAACTTAACAATACTTAACAACGTCAAAAACGAAACAATTCTGCGAGATTTCTTCATTTTTTGAGCTTGACAACATCTAAGAAGAAGCATTTCTGCGAGACTTCTTCAATTTTTGAACTTGACAACATCAAAAACAAAGCAATTCTGTGAGACTTCCTTGACTTCCTTCAAAAATGGAAAGTTGAGTGCAGCGCTGACAGCCTCGTACCAATGTTTTTTGCGATGTTTCCACTCCACCTGCCTAAAGTACTCTACATCACAACTTCACTGTACTGTTAGTTAACTCTGTATGTCGAGTCTAGTCTAACCTATAATAATACTATAATCTTCAACTGATCACTGATGTAGAATCTTGACTCTCGACTTGACTTGACTGACTTATCTGAGGCAACACTTTCAGAGGTCTATGTCACCCCACAGGACCAGCTTCTTGCACAGCAAGGCCAAACTATGCTAGCACATATCTTGAAGAAGCAGGGCACGCCGTACACAGCTGCAGTGGCCAAGGCAGACAAGGACAACAGCAGCAAACCTTTGCTCTCAGCTCCAGCTCCCAAGAGTGTGCAAGACTACTTGAAAGAACACAGTCAGAGCCAGACTGCTGAAGAGCGCAAGAACCAGGAAGCAGCACTCCACTTGGCAAGAGAGGCAGAGAGACGTCAAAATGCAGATGCACTGGATGATTTGATGCAAGACTTGCAAGATGAAGAAGAGTCCGAAGATGGTCCCAAGATCAAGCGTCGCCGCCAACCAGGCTTTACTGCCAGCTCACTGACAGGACAGGCATCAGCACCGAAGGCCAAGGCAAGCAGCATCCAGAAGAAGACTTCTGCAGCTGCACCCACTACTCCATCAACTACGGTGCCACCAGCATCTGAACCAGTTGGTGAAGATGATGTGAGTTCAAGGGGTGGTACGAAATGGTCTTTGGACAAGGACAAGGACATGAAGATGGTAGCTGATAAGCACTTGTCTGAGAGTGCTAAGGGCAGCTCAGCCAAAGCATTGGTTGGTTTGGTGCCTGCTACCTTTCTCGTCATCTCAGAGAAGCGCTACATGCAGAGTGCAAAGTTGCGTGGAGTCTAAGGCTTAGTTGCTAGCTAGCTGAAAGCTGCCACAGATCAGATCTGTTAACTGAACTGAAACTGGAAGTTGAAGGTTGTCTATGTTTTCGACTCTTGACTCGAAACCTTTACTCCTCTTTTGAATTTTTGATTTTTGCTTATGGAGCTGAAACTCCTGGACATATGCAAGGCCATGGCTGTGTGATTTGTGACTGGTGGTATTGAAATTTGTGTTTAGTCACCCAGTCATTCTCGGCATCCCTGGTTGATTATTATCCAATCACTGTTCTCACTCAATGCTGCAAGGCAAGATCTATCCTGGAGAGTTTGAAGCAGAACGATCATTCGAACGCTGCTTCTGTTCTGCAGGATCGAATCGCAGCTTGTGAGAGCTGTGAGGTGTTTGCCAGCAAGAACATCAAGACCATTGAGGAACCGAACTTCCAAGCTCTGGTCCAACAGGTTTTGACGCAAGGTGCAATCACCTTTCCTTTCGAGGTGCAGTTCAAGCTGGCTGAACGATATACTTTGATTCACAAGGCACGTCCCTGCAGGCTTGCGTGGGGCAAGGACAAGGACATCGAAGAGGCAGTGAAGGATTTGAAGCAGGTCAATCTGGGAATGGCTGGGTTTGCTCGAGCTCTATGCCCAGATCCGATTGATGAGTCTGAGTGCAAGTTTGATATCCTGAAGCCTACCTTCTGGTTGGTGCTGCATGGTATGGCCAAGAAATGGGGTGTGATCCAGACAACCACCATCGCAAACCAGGGTTTGGCCGAGGTGGACACAGATAGACTGATGCAGGACGTCCTGGGCGAAACAGGTAGTGGACAGATCGTTCCTCTTGGAAAGGCAAAACCGATGGCTTCTGGTGATGATGAATGTGATCCTGCATTGCATGGCACAATGCTTGCTGTCAGCAAGGACTTTTTGTGGGTGGTGGTGGGGGAAGATGAGTTTTTTGATTCTGATGATGGTTATGATTATGGTTCTAATAATATATGATGACTGTGACAACATTGACAACAAATTACAAGTTTCGACAGGCAGACAGACAGACAGACAGACAGACTGACTGACTGACTGACTGACTGACAGACAGACAGACAACAACACTGTCACTGCAGCACTGCGTACGTACGGTAATAGTAGTGAATAGTGTACTGTAAGCTGTAAGTTACTAATCACCACTTCAACTTGCAATAGTCCTGCCCCATTTTTAACAGCATCATGTGCAGCATGGACATTTCTGATATATGATATGATATGTTATGTTACATCAGCATCATGTAACATCGATGGGGACATCTTTGATTTCAGCTCTAGCATCAAAGACCATGAGGACATCGGTACTACCATGGTGGAATTGCTGAACGAGGATGGGTTCCTAGACCTCATCAGGTATGTTCCTCACACACGAGAGCCGCTCCTGATGTTTTGCAGCACTTTCTTGGACAGAGTCAGCAATCTGCAGGACAACCCGTCTGACAAGAAGCTCTTTGACCATCCTCTTGGTGAGCCTATCAAACATGGACTGGACCGCATCACATCCATTTGCAGGGCTTGCTGCCACTTCTTTTGTGCTGAGGTCAGTGTTGGAATGGAGGAGACCACTGACAAGGACGTCATTGATTTCGTGCAATCGGCTTGCACTGAGATGCCTGAAAGGTCCATCAAGAAAATTTTCGCTGAAAAAGAGTCATGGTGGAACAAGGAGTACGAAGACATGATCAAGAAAGGTGCCACTTCAGTGCTGACAACTGAGAAGAGGCAAGAGCTCCAACAACTTCTTCAAGAACCTACCCCGAGCGTGGCTGGCATGAAACGAAGTATTGAACTCATGAAGGAAATGCACAACACTATGCGCTCACAGAGGTTGGCTTCACTGAGAGACAAGTTCAAAGTGACTTTGCTGTACACTGGACACTGGCAGTCACTGGTAACCACTGTACTTGTCATGTAACATGTTGTATCAACAACATGACAACATGTAACATTTAGCAAACATATTTAATAATTACTTTACTTCGAGCTATCCCCACCATGACATCTATACGTTTTGTTACTGGCAAATCTTCTGCCATTCTATCTGACATATCTTCTGGCATTTTATCTGGCATATCTTCTGGCATTCTATCTGGCATATATCTTCTGGCATTCTACCTGGCATATCTTCTGCAATATGTTCTGGCAAATCTTCTGGCACTATCTGGCATATCTTCTGGCATATCTTCTGACATCCTATCTGGCATTCTATCTGGCAAATCCTCTGGCATATGTTCTGGCAAACATTCTGGCACTTTATCTGGCATACCCTCTAGCGTTCTATCTGATTTTTTCTGGCATACCTTCTGGCATCTTCTGGCATTTTGTCTGGCATATCTTCTGGCATTCTATATGGCATATCTTCTGGCATTCTACCTGGCATATCTTCTGGCATATGTTCTGGCACATCTTCTGGCACTCTATCTGGCATATCTTCTGACATTCTATCTGGCATACCTTCTGGCATTCTATCTGGCATATCTTCTGGCATTTTATCTGGCAAACATTCTGGCACTTTATCTGGCATATCTTCTGTCATTCTTTCTGACATTCTATCTGGCGTTCTATCTGGCATATCTTCTGGCATTCTATCTGGCCGTTGAGGCCCAGCGGTGCTCACTGAGCTCGGAGGGTCTCAGGTTGAGGTCCAGCGGTGCTCACTGAGCTCGGACGGTCCCAGGTTGAGGTCCAGCGGTGCTCACTGAACTCAGGAGGTCCCAGGTTGAGGTCCAGCGGTGCCCAGTGCGCTCAGACCCTTGCAGTTGAGGTCCAGCAGTGCCCACTGAGTGCGGAAGTTGGCGAAGAGCTTGGCGAAGAGTTGGCAAGGCGGAAGTGAACATGGGAGTGGATGCAAAGGTGGTGGAGGAGAAGGGGGAGGAGGAGGAGAAGGAGGTGGAGGATGAGGAGGAGGAGGCGGAGGAGGAGAACAACTGTGATGAAATCTAACAACCCTCACCTGGCAGGTGCACTAATTATTATATAATAAATACTACTTAGCAAATACTCATTTATTCATTTCATATAAATTCATATAAAATGTAAAAATGTAAAATGTCGTGTGTGTGTGTGTAAATCTAGTCCATGTAGGTCCATGTATCTCATAGCTTTACAATATCTCATTACATAATAAGATTTACATATTCACATATCACATATATTATATTTAATGATACAACTGTAGTCTACATCAACTGTAGTCACTGTAGTCAACCCTCAACTATAAAATTAACGTTAACTTATCACACTGAATGCCTAACTAAGTCTAAGTAAGTAACTAACCATGTAGACTGTCATATGATATGGACCCATGGACCATCAAATCATCAGTTATGTAAGCAAGTAAATGTAAATATGAAAGTCAAAGTCCCTAAGTAACTACCACGGTACGGCAACATCGCAATTGCCTTCAGTAACTTCAAATTCAAACATCAATTTTCAGAAGTTGCTGTGCACTCTAATTTATGAATAACAAAAGAGGGCCTGAAAGAGGGGTTACATATGTTTTTGTGACTGTGATTTTCCTGAAAACAGGTGCTGTTTGTTTTTCTTTATGTTTTGCCTGATGCTTGTTTTTCCTTTTTTAAGGCGAGCATCTTCGCCTTCGCTCACAGAGTGATGACCAAAGAGGAGGGCATCACACTCACCAACGAGCTTGTCGGCAAGATCTATGAAGGCTTGGAAATCATCAAGGACCTGCCTGGAGTTTCTGACTTCACCAAACAGATGAACACCTTTGCCTCACAGCAGTCCCACAGCATGGCTCTGAACGACCTACTCAAGATCACTGGCAGCTCTGGTGCTGATACTGAGGTTGACATCATCGGAGCTGCAAAGGCAATGGCAGCAGTGACCAAAGGTGGAGTAGATTTGGCTCAACATGTTGACTTCCAGGAAGTGATTGATTCACTACTCAGCCGTTGTGTGCGACAGCTCTTCTTGAAGGCTGGGTTTCGCTTTTTTTCCAAAGTTTTCCAAAGCAAAGTTTCTCTCACTTCTTTTTTGTGCTGCATTATGGCTGCATTGAGATTCACTGATTCACTGCACTCAGACTCAGACTTACAGTACTTCCTTTACAAAGTAACAGTAACAGTAACAAGCAATAACAAGCAAGCAGCAAGCAAGCAAGCAACAATGAACTAACTAACAGTTAACAAGTCACTTGTATAGCAATGTGATGAAAGTTGAAAGCAAGCAAAAAGGCAAGCAAACTTGGCATCAGAATCTTTCATTTTTTGTTTTCAAATGACTGATGGACTTACTGACTGATGTTTGCGTCAGGCTTCTGAACTGGAACCTGATGGGACCATCATCCAACGGCACGTCAATTTCATCACATTGCTGGCAGCCAAGCGGTCTGATCTAGCAGGAGGGGGAGATGGAAGCAGTGTGCTCATGAGAAAGATGGTTGCCCTATTCATTGATGTGGTCACATATGGGCAAAATTTGGTCAACACCAATCGGAAGTGTGTGGCAGTTGCTACTGGGGACATCGATGCTCACTTGGCCAGCGAAGGGCTCAAATTACTCAAGACTGTTCTCACACTTCGCAAAGAGGTTGTGAAGCACTCCTCAAAGATCACACAAGTAGCACAGGAAATCCGGAAAAGTGGATTTGCAGTAAGTGCTGACCTTGGGGACCTGCTTGACTGGAAGCTGCCTGCTCAATTCGAAACCGAGCTTGTTTCCGAAGCTTTTGATGACATTGCTGCCAAGAAGTGTTCTCAGCTGATTGAATCTCTGATGGAACGGATGGGATCACTTCAGAGTGCTTTGCAACGACATGTGAAGGACAGCGAGGATGACACTGATTACTTCACTCTTTTCAGTGCTCCTGGCACATCATGGAAGAGTGAGCTCACAGAATCCTGCTCACCGGAGGAGATTCTGCAAGCAGCCAAGGGTTCAGTCTTGGCAAAGCTACCCATCAAAGAGTTGAAAGAGTTCAGCTCATCCATTGAGAAGGAGCCATGACAGCCATGCTGTATGTCAGATGTCAAGTCAACATTCATTTCACTGTAATACTGTGCTGATGATCTGATGACAAATTTTGATAAACCGATATATATATATATAAATGAAATGACTAAAGTTAGACCAGACAAGACAAGACAAGACAAGACAAGACAAGCCAAGACAAGACAAGACAAGATAAGAAGATCTATAGATATATTGATATATTTTAACAAAACTATGGAAAACACAGCATTTCGCACACATTCTACCCACCAAAATTACTTTACTTCGAGTGATCCCCACCCTGGCATTTCAAGTCATATATTCTGACATTTTACCTAACATTCTACCTGACATCTATTCTGATATTCTATATGGCATATCTTCCAGCATTTTATCTGGTATATATTTTGGCGTTCTATCTGGCAAATATTCTGGCATTCTATGTGGCATTCTTTCCCGCATATATTTTGGCATTCTCTGTGGCATTCTATGTGGCAAACATTCTGGCACTCTATCTGGCATATATTCTGGCAGTCTTTCTGGCATATCTTCTGGCATTCTATCTGGCCGCTGAGGTCCAGCGGTGCCCACTGAGCTCGGAAGGTCCCAGGTTGAGGCCCAGCGGTGCCCACTGGGCTTGGAATGGTCCCTGGTTGAGGTCCAGCGGTGCCCACTGCGCTCAGAACCTTGTGGTTGAGGTCCAGCTGTGCCCACTCAGATCGGAAGCCGGCAGTTGAGGTCCAGCAGTGCCCACTGCGCGCGGAAGTTGGCGAAGAGCGAAGAGTTGGCAAGGCGGAAGTGGACATGGAAGTGGAGGCAGAGGTGGTGGAAGGAGGAGGACGAGGAGGAGGTGGAGGAGGAGGGGAAGGAGGAGGAGCCGGAACAGCTGTGATAGAATCTAACAACCCTCACCTGGGAGGTGGGGCACTGCTTGATGCATGTCTCACATCTGTTCTGTGACATCTCTAGACTCTAGTTACTACTTTCTCACATCTGCGATGCACACATCATCTGCCTGCAACTCTCAGTATAGTCGGAAGTTAGGCTTCTAAACTTCCGTCAATTATGATTAGATTGGATTAGATTAGATGATGTTAGTAGTTAGTCGTGGTTATATATTGTATTAGTATTATATATTGAATATATTGTAAGCCTTCGATTCTATTGTAAGGGCAACTTCTTTGTGTCTGATCACTTCAAGGGTAAAAGTTTCCATCGGCTGTGTGTGCTGCTTGTTTTCTTCCTTGCAGTGCAGTGCATCTATGCACCTTTAAAAGTTTCAGTTTCAGGTTCATCATCTTTGCATGTGCATAATTTTAGACTGCAAGAAAGTTGAGCTACTCGACTCACTTGACTCTACTTGACTCAACATTTTTCAGCTCACTGTGTGACTGTGTGACACATTGCAGGACAAAGTGTCAACCGACCAGTTCATCATTGACTACGCTGAGGCGGTTGGTCCCGTTGCGAGCGAATTGTTTGGCAAACTCAGCAAGGCTGTGGAAGTGGCTCTTGAAAAGGCCAAGATTGCGAAGATCTATGTGGTGGAACTTCTGCTCACTAAATCCATTGTGAACTACCGCAGCTGCTACAAACTTGGTGATGAAACTGGTGTGATTGAAGCCAGGGGTGTGATCAAGCAGCAGATGGATCTCTTTGCTGGAGATGGCAGTGGCAATCAGTTGGGGTTGCGTGCAAGTGACATCTTTGAGCCGCTGCTGAATGCTGAGAAACATACCCATGGATGATGTTGAGACATCAGCACCAGCGATGCATGAATTGCTAAAGTAGTGACCCTAGGAAATCCGGAAGTCTCACTTTTTGCCGTTGGTTCTTTTCCCTGGACAGTAAGAGCCTCTTTTCTGCAATTTAAGATTTACCTGACTCTGGACACCAGGGCTGCTACAACATCAGCCTTACCTGACTCCCTGTCTTTTGTGACGAAAGGACTGGTCACTGGTATCCAAAGGATGCCACACTTCCACGAACAGTGGCACATCGGCTTCCAGTTCCAAGTTTAGCAGTTGATCAGCAACAAGCAACAGCTACATAGGAATCTGTAATGTACTTACTTACTGTACTGACTGTTACTGACTTGACTTGACCCGACTTTATTTCTAATAAGAGCGCTACTCTTGTGTGACATAGTTTTGAGTGATGTGTTCTTGCTGCTGTTGTATCATCGAATGGATGGCCACTGACTCCTTTGTGAGTGGGTTCGCGACTCTTGCAGCAACATGCAATGCAATGAGTGCAGTGCAATGCAAGTGGAGTGACACAGACTGTCATAGACAGCAGGACAGGACAAAAAAGAAGCACTGGGCAAACAGCTTGGCTAGCTCAGATTCATCGGTCACTGGAGCCATGAGGGATGCGGAATTAGCAACAACTGCTGCAACTGTACTGAAGTTGATTTGAGATTCATGGATTCAAGGCGGTTCATGCTGCTGTGGTGGGTTGTTTCGATGTCGCACTGTCACACCATCAGACACACTAGGTTACATAATCACATACATTGACATAATATGTATACATCTGGGTAAATTAGATCAACATATTTAACTTCACTACCCTGAATTAAGGCCATTTTGGGATGATTCCCCTTACTAAATATGATTATAGTGAGGTCACAGTGAGGTCGGTATAATTTACCCAGATACATGTACAATGTGCAATGTATATAAATAAATATATATGTAAACAAAAAATAAACGAGCCACAAGCCCAATCCAGAGATACTGTTGTGCCATTGTTAGTGTAAGTTCTCTGTGAAAGAAAATAAGCGCCTTAGTTAGTTAGTTTTATAGTTTTAGTGTTTTTTAGTTAGTAGCCACCAGTCTCTCATAATTGAAGTGAATTTGGCAACCAAACTTATCTTAAGCCTTAAACATATCATAAGCAAAACAAACTTGCTGGCTTGCTGAACTGGGGCATATGATCCTGATTCATTTTTTTTTGAGGTAATCATGATGGTGGTAACAACTGACTTGACTAAACTTATTTTCTAAACTCCTGCAAAGTCTAGTGGCTAGTGACTACTAGAACCTAGATTTAGACTATGTCAGTGTTGCAACTGTTGTAGTGACTAGTGACTGGTTGCAGGTTCAATGCAAGTAAGTAGAGTAGAGTAGAGTAGAGTAGAGTAGAGTAGAGTAGAGTAGAGGAGAGTAGAGTAGAGTAGAGTAGAGTGTAGCGTAGTGATAGTTTACTGCAGTTTCAACATTTGATTTTGCTTTTGAAGGTAAACTTAAACTAAACTACTGGTACATGTTACATGTTCAAATTCAAAGTTTGAAGTTCAAACGTCAAACCAAATCTGAATACAACCAAAGTGTATTCAGACTGCAACAAAGCCCAAAGAAAGAAACTACAGTAGTAACCACAGTTGCAGCTAACTTGACTCAACTTCACTAATGGCTAATGAGGTACAGTAACTGTGACTGACTAATTTACTCCAAAAGAAAAGTTCAGTTGAGTTCAGTATTCTTAAGCAGCACATGCACATGGTTATTTATAGATACAGTAGATGTTTCCAATATCTAAGTAAGACTCTCTAAGACTCTACTGACTTGGTTAATCTATGAATCTATTTTTGTAAAACCAATGGACCAATAACACATATTTGATTAAAAACTTAACTTAAACACATTTCATTATTCAAAAATTGCCAAATAACCAAATAAAAGATCACCATTCAGTGAAGCCAGCACAATGGTAGTGCCAAAATCCAAGTTAAAAACTTATTGCTCATTACATCATTACAATTATAATTACAATTACAACCAAAGCCGCCCCTGGAACACTTGAAAAGTGCAATTTATTACATACAGTGATTTTTATTGAAAAGTGCAACTTATATATATGTATATATATAGTATAAACTAAACTTATCCAACATATATACTAAAATCACCTAAAATAGCTGCAACATCATCTAAAGTAGCTGCAAAATAGCTGACACTAAAACAAAAAATATGAAGTTTGAAATGAAAAAAATGAAGTTTGAAATGAAAAAAATGAAGTTTGAAATGAAAAAAAATGAAGTTTGAAGAAAAAAAAATGAAAAAAAAATGAAAAAAAATGATAATGATAATGATAATGAAAATGAAAATGAAAATGAAGTTACAAATGAAAACCCAAATGAAAAAAAAATGAAAAAAAAATAATTTTAAACATTTCCAATCTGTGGCTCGATGCGAATCATATAAGTCCAATACTATAAGGTACTCTCCGGTAATTTAACATAGCTATTGAACATTGCCCATTTATGAGTGATTTACCCAATAAAATGGTGATTTTCCATAGTTATGTTATGTTAGTTTGCCAGAGGGTATGGGATATTCCCACTATAGGTGAATATCTCCACTTTCTGTCGCCTTATCTTGACGATATCTTGGTGAATATTCCTACATCTTGTTGGTGTATCCATCACCGGCACTAGGTTTCTTTATGAATGATGGTTTCCCTCGTTCGTGTGCTTAAGATACCCCACAAAAAATTGTCGGTCGTATCTCGGTTCTTCTCATTTGTTGCTTGGTTCAATCCCCCCATTCTCACGATTTTCTGTCAAAAGAAAAACACCTTTTTAGGGGTTCCCCACTCTTATGATTAATGTCATATCCCCTATTGTCCGTCTATCTTCCCATCAGTATCATTGGTTGTATCAGTACTTTTGCTGGTAGCATTTTCAAGAACCACCAAACTAGATCTGACTAACATAGCTATAAAAAAATGTGGCCCATTTATGGCCCATTTAGTTCAATGCTTTACTTGGCGATAAAAAGCCAAGATGTTCCATCGCAAACTGTGAAACCACACAGCTCCAGCGCCGCGCCTTGCCCCCCAGGTCTTTCAGGTCCAGCCCCGTGGCCACGGCAAGCCTCGGACGCTATCAGAGACGGCTGAAACCAACCTGGTAATGGGGATACGATGGAAATATGTATCTCCGGAAACTATGTGTATATATATATATATATGTATATATAGGTATGCATATATATATATATATGTAGGTATATATGTAGGTATATAAGCAAGATTTTGATGATTTGGGTTTGTCTGAATATGCTGTATACCCTAATTGACCATTTTAGTTGGTAAACTGATGATTAACCAATGGATTTAGGGGTGCCCTATTGTGAAACAAAGCCACGTCAAGACTGGGGGTTTTGCTTTGAACATCTTGGAACTAGAATTTCTATAACCATGTATAACCATATATAAGTTAGCTATCCTTGACAATCGCAAATCCTATGTCGTGATATGTCGTGTGTGAAAAAATCTTTGAATTTGGAATCTAATCATGAAAAAATAAATTCGAACACTGAGTGACTGCTAATGTGGAAAATGGGCAATGATTTGAGCAAAAAAATCGGAAAAACACAAAACGGGGATTTGACTGTGAAAGCTTAGCGGCCATCGAAACTGAAGATGAATCGTGGAACGTTGGATTTTAATCAACAAGAACAGGAACCATGATTTTACTTGGATTTACCCTCTGGTAAACTAACATAACTATGGAAAATCCACCATTTTTAATGGGAAAATCCACTATAAATGGTCATTTTCAATAGCTATGTAACAAATTACCGGAGGGTAACTAAGAAAAAAGGAACTCTAACCATGAGCTTCGGTCGAAACTGCAGACCCATTTTGGACCAAAAATGGGCCGGTCCATGTTTGATATTGTGTAGCATCCCATTTTCTGACAACGAATCTTAGCATTGTTTTGACCCATACCAAAATATCTGTGCAAATTTGGGTATGTCATTACAAATCTCGCAAAGCTGAAATAAGCTACATTCATAGGCTGATTTTCCCGGTACCAACCCCCGCGTGCTCAACGTCCCTACCTCCAAATAGTAGTAACCTGTCTCCATCACCTTTGATTCCCTCTAGTCTATATAAACGGTCGCTACCTGGGTTTTGCTGGGTGCAAACACGTATAGACACATATAATCACATATATAATCACACATGTACGTTAGTATGAGTCCATATGCAGACCTACAACCCAATGACCCCTATCTCGAGTCCATTCTTGGATGGTATGGTGCAAAAACATATTCTACTAGGAACTATCTTATAGATTATCTTATGTACTATTGATACCAAAGGTCTTGAAATATCAACCCCTCCATATTAGAGGAATCTACCCTCCAGTAAACGGACATAGATATATGGAAAATCCACTTAAAGAAAAAAAACAAGCATGAAACATCCGTGAAAATCCATGAAAAAAAAACGTAAAATCCATGATTTCCCCAGCAATTTCCAAGGCGTCAAGGGATGTCACCTCCCGTCGAAACCATCGCGGGACCAAGGCACGCTTCACCTCCGGCCCGCTGTAGGTGGGGCCCAGGCTCCAGGGGTCGGAGACGGTCGCATTGTCCCAGAAATGACCTGGGAACGGCTGGGATCGCCTACCTGGAAGACCTGGCGGAAAAGCCCGGGGCCCCGGGGCCATATGGGGATTTCCATGGGATTTTGGCTATGGCAGTTGGGTTTTTTGGTGATGAAAAAATTGCTGAGAAATCCCCGAACGATTTCTGTGGGTGTTGATGGTCAACGGTAAAATCATGGATTTTTGATGAATTTTGGTGCATTTCTATCGCCAGCTTTGATTACCAGATGATCATCTCAAGTGGTTTTCCTGCCAAAATAACCTGACATCAAAATGTTTCAAGTATTTTATTGAATTTTGTTGCAGGGAAATCTTGATTTTTGTCCAAACCTCGTTAGTAGACCGGTCTTTACAGCAGATCTTGGTGGCCAAAACTAGGGCTCAATATACGAACCACATCCAAATATGGCTGACAATCCATGGGTATGTCGTGGAGGCCGCCTGGGAGCTGATGCAATCATGGATAGCAAAGGGTGATGTTGGGATTGCATGGGATTGCCATCTATGTTGACAGGGACACCGGACACTATTAAGATGCATCGGAACAAGACATGCGTGGAAAGAAGTGCAGTGATTGTCAACGACATTATTTCGCTAACGTCAGAGAACTGGAAAATTGATGAAAATTGAGGGTTCATGGGAAATTGACAAGTAGAATCCCATTCTCGATCCACCCAAAAATAAGGGGAAACCTTCCAGGGGTCGGAGGTGATCTCAGCCATTCAGCTGGTGTGAAACTCTCCATCAGTGATTAGGTTTCGCGCCTTGCGCATCGTCGCAACTGCTACCTCTATGCACATGGATGCCGCAAGCATTGGGCTGGGAATGGTTGGCACCTGAGCCGCCAGCGCAGCCTATAGGATGATCAAGGTGATGTCCCCAAGATTGAGATTCGTTCTATACACCAACTGAAAATAGAATCAGACTCTATGTTTTGTCTCAGTTGATTCATCGATTTTTTTTCATCTTTTTCCTGGGATCCTCCAGTTGCACCCTTGGGGCCCCAGCATGAAGGTGGTGGAAAATGGAAACGTGCAAGGGCAAGGGGTTCTTAAAATGGAGATCCCCGAGTTACCACGGGTTTCAATACTAAAATGATCTGTTTTAGGTGACTCTGGCAGAGCGGCTGAGTGGCTGAGTGGCCGCGGCAGAGTGGCTGGAGCAGCCACTCAGTCACTCAGAGTGGCTGAGTGGCTGAGTGGCTGAGTGGCTGAGTGGCTGGTCCAGTCGCTCTTACCAGAGCGGCTGAGTGGCTGAGTGTCTGCCCCAGCCACTCTGGCAGAGCGGCTGAGTGGCTGAGTGGCAGCCACTCTGGCAGAATGTCTCAGCGGATGAATAGCTAGTGCAGCTAATCCAGTGGAGTGTAAGCAGTATTACCCTGACCTAATTTTTCTTAGGTCTGAGTCGTATCTCAAGTGAGGTTTTATGCTAATTTAGGGTTCCTTCCTTTATCCATGCAGGCACTGGGGCATATATTTTTATGGGTTGAATGGAATCTGAGGCAAACAGGCAAACATCTGTGTTAAAGAGTTGTGAGAAAGAAGTCATTAGTCATTTGTGTTAAAGGGGTTCGCTCTGTGGGTCTCTGCGGATCATCATGGCGAAAGGAATGAGACATTTGGTTAGTTTCAATGTTTTCATATATGTATGTTATTAAAGAAATTATGTATGTATATATATATACGTATAGCTAGACACAAACACACCTAAGTTCATATCATCCACCTCCATCATGTCATCATTTACCACAGTTCATGTTCACAACATTTCATATCCTTTCATCACAGTATCAACACACAATAAAACCACATAATTTCATACATCATCATCCCACATCATTTCACCATCATGCATCATCAAATAAATTCAATCATAAAGTTTCATCATAAGATTTCATCATAATATTTTATCAGAATATAATATCATAAAATAATATCATAAATCTAAATCATCCATCTCTAACATTCCTATGTTCTTATCATATATTATGATATGAAAAATTATGGGGTTAAAGTATTTTAAAGTTTTTTGGTGTAATGGTTTTCCAGATGTGTTTCAATTTTGCAATTCTGGTTTCATCATCTTTTAGTATTCCTCCATCTCTTTTTGTTTTTTCCCTTCGTCCTTTTTGAGTTTTTCCTTGTTGGAATGATTCCGTTGGCAAATGTCGCAGAATACTTCCTTTTGATTATATACTTTTTTACTCTCCTTTTGTTTGTCCAAACATTCAATACACATTCTATTCATTCCACTATGTGCACTTTCTACTCTCCATACTATTGTAAGGTATTATCCTTTTAATTTTAAGTGTATTTCCTTATATCACAAAATTTCATATTATTTGATATGAAAATTTATGGGGCTCAAATATAAATTCCTTGTTGCATTCTTTCATACAATTTGTCAAACATATTCTCGTCAATAATAGTATTTCCAATAAACTTTTCATTGTCTTTGATATACAACAATATTTTTCTTAAACAATCTATAAAAGTTTCATGATTGAAGTTATCATCCATACAATCAGCATCATTAATATTCATTTCTAGCATGCAGAATGCAACAGTAGAATATGAATTGTTATAACATATTTTCAATCCTTGTCCATAATCTTGATAATGTCTCATTTCTTTTTCATTTAATATTAAATTCATTTTATCATCTGGAAATTTATTAACTAAAGTATAAACGTATATTTGAATTTGTTCATCAATATCATCATCGTCACAAGGGTTAATATCAAATTCAATTGAATCAAAATGACTCATTATATTTGAGCAACTTTTACAGGCTACATATTCACAATTTTTATTACCAATACCATCGGTAAAATTATGTTTGATAATTGATTTTATTGTTGCATATTCACTACATTTACGGCTTAAGATTTTTTGTTTGATGTATTCTTCTTGATTGATTTCACTTTCACTACTTGTATCACTGAATGACATTTCACTAATATATATATATATAGATAGATAGATAGATAGATAATATGCCTTTAAGTAGATGTCCTATAAATGGTAATTTATATTTTCAGCAATTCATGCCTTAATAGTGGTCTATTGTATCCTTCTAATGTATAATATGTTTGACTCAATTTCTCATCAATGGACTCTGCTGTATACTCACCTTTGAAAAAGTGTGAGGTTCTCTCCTTCTCCGTTGTTGCTTTCTTCCTTTTGATTTTTACTTTGTCTCCACAGATAGTTCAGGATAGAGCCTCTGTTTCTTTGCTGTCATTGCAATGTTTAATCTTGACTTGAATTCATTGTCTTTATCTCTGGCTTTATACTGTGTTTGTTTGACCAGTAGCGGAATGCACATCTTTATTCTTGTAAGTTAACATAATTTCATCTATACAGTCTATCCATTGTATATGTGTTTTTTATTCTGTTCATCCTTCTCAACTCTTTTGCATAATTTGTCTTTAAAAATGTTTATAAAACGCTCGGCAAAAGCAGGGTGGCCTCTTGTCCTATACAATTCAATGCCTTCGCTTTCTACATACGCTTGGAATTCACCACGTGTTATAGCCTTCTCGTCGTCGGTGTATATGATTTCAGGCTTCTTGCCCATCTTCTCTATCGCTTTCATTGTTCCTTGAACAACACTGCCTGTCTCTTTCCTTCTTACTGGGACTACGACAGCATACTTACTCAAACAATCAGTACAGACTAATCCAGCTCTGTATCTGTGTTTTACCTTTAAATCTTTTTTGGAAAGAAAGAATATATCAACTTGGTACGTATGATTGTTATGTGGAGCAACAAAGCTATTGTAGCCGCTCGGGTTCTTTTTTTAATCTCTACACTCTTTTTTAAAAATTATTCAACATCTTTCATAGTAATAGATTTGTCTTTCTCTCTTGCATCCTTCAAAGTAGTGTTTTTGGAACCAAACCCTGCTTTATCGAAATATATGGTTCCTATGATTTCTTGCTTACTCATGTTAATAGTCTATTAAGTTTCTTATTTTGAAAAATAAAACTTTCAAAATAACAATCTCATGTGAAGAAGAATGGCAGTGGCAACACTAAGCCTCGCAGTTGTCAATAGAATGGCACAGTCCATTATCAACTCTCTGTGCCGTAAAGTTACTTGACAACTTGCCACCTCTGGTATCAAGATTAAATTGAACTCCACAGTTTGCACAACAACCCTTGAACACCTTCAAACACCAATGTTCATCAATGTATTCATCAACTATTTCTCTTCCTCCTTTTCTGTCTTGTCCTTTGTAGCCTTCAACCTTGTTTTTAAAATAGTTAACTACCAAATTCTTAAACATCTCTTCGTCGGCTTTATCATGTTTGAAAAAATATACATTATTGAAATCTGTTGCTCTGGTTACAGCACACCAAAGCCATTCTTTGCTCACCAAATAGTCTTTGTTCCATTCGTGAATTGCTATGTTGTCCTTTATTGTTGTTCCTTGTCTGCTGTGACAAGTTGCACAGTAAGCATACCTAAGGTTCTTGTCTCCTTGCTTTTGATGTCTTGAATGGTTACATGTCTACCCTCCACTTCTACAACCTCCCACCTTATGTTTACATTCAATTTACCCTCTTCGTCCTTTTTGTAAACCCTGCATCTTAAAATCTCCCCAAGTTCATATTTATCTTTTTTGTTTAATCTCTTCCTTACCTCATTTGCTACTGCTTGGCACCTTTTGTTAGTGTATGCTATGTTATTCTTACTTGTCATTACATTCTTTGTATATCTAAAGTGCTTTTCAATCCACAACTTCCAATCTAGATCTTTTTCCCAAAAATCATCATAGATTTCATTTAACTTGGTTCTATTCCTTTCTCCCTCTTCTGTATCTTTACCTCCTACTCTTTTGCATATCTGCAAAAAGATATTGTATTTGAAAACTATGTCAATGCAACTGTCAACATACTCCTCTCCCTGTTGGTTGTTGGTGAAGGGCTCTATGCTTGGAAGTTGTTTGACATCACCTGCACTTATTACAATCAAATGAGGGTTTTCATTGCAGAAGACTCTTATTTTATTCAAGATATAAGGACTTGACATTATAGATTTCATCCAAAAAAATTACATCATAACCGCTGTAATCATACTTTGGTAGCCTGCTTTCCCCCTTACACACAGGAACACTGAAGAATGTATTTTGGGTGACTGCATCGCATGGAACATCTTGTTTTTGCATATTTTGAGGAACAACAAAAAATGTACTATAACTTAGGTCGTTGAAATGATTTCCAATGAAACTCTTACCACTTCCTGCAAATTTTGCCCTAATCATGACTCTCTTCTTCCTTATTACTGTTTTACAAATTGCTTCTGTGTCCCATTCATCTTGAACCTCAAGCCTTTCGCTTTTGTAAATCGGTATTTTTGGAATCTCATTGTGTTTCCTTCCATAGACTTCGGGAACAGGAACAACTTTCTTATCTTCCACTCTCCAGCCTCCTATGTCGTTATGAAAATTCAATATGTTTTTTGTTTTCTTTGAATCCGTCTTTGCTATGTGAAAGGCATCAGTCTTTACAGCGTAAACATTGATGTTTGCCTCCTTCAACTTCTCATATGCATCATACATATGAAAGTTATGTTTTTGTAACAGTAGCTCTTTGATATACCTAAATCCGTTCATCAACTGCCTTTGGTCACTGACACTGACTATAGAATATGTGGCGGTCTCGCTTTTCTTCTCTATCTTTTGGTTGGATGAATCATTTTCACAGTAGTAAGTTTTGCGATCCTCGACTTTATAATCAAAATCTGTATAACACGCACCGCCATTCACATGTCTAAAAAAGGTTTGTTCCTCTCATCAACTTCGATAGTCCAATCTTCTTCTAATTCTCTCCATCTATAATATTTCTCATACTCTTCTTCGTTCATTACGTAAATCCTCCCATCATATTTTTTCTGGTGCTGTAATGCCTCCTTAAGATTATCAAAACTCCTACTGACCGTTTTTCTATTGTAAGACTTCTCAAGCAAACCAAATGCTGCATTAGCAATAGTGTTCAATATTTATTATTCTCAGGCTTGTCATTACTAATCACTGTTTTATATAAATATTCAACCGCTTTTTAATACTTCACTCTTGGAATGTATGAAGGTATTTTGTAAAATTATATCTTCATTGCCACCCCTCTCTTAATCAATTCCTTCAGGTGCTTCCCATACACCAGATTATATTTTTGTTAAAAAAGATGTTGCCCTGACATGCCCCCACTATGAACAAGGTGTAGTTATTGAATTTGTTAAAAGCATCTTTTTTGGTGTATGGTTTCCATACATCAAACTCTTTGAACACTGGAATGTGTGTAATCTCTGTTGCTTGGTATGAGTAGGCTTTCCGTGTGTCGATGCTACACATATCTTCAGGGGCAAGGACAAGTTCATCGCCCTTGCTATCATAGTCTTTGCCTTTAACAACCTTCCATTAGGAACAATGGTTCTGCATTCATCCAATGCTTCAAGGTCAGTTTCGTTACAGTATGACTTATGGTTTTCACTGAAAATGGACTTTTGAAACTTGAACATCGTCGCGCTGACTTTGTTGTCCTCTGTTTCCACCAAGATAGCATCATTCATTCTATCATGGTCAAGGCGGTGTGTTACAATGCTGCAGGTTACCGTTTTCTGTTTCTTGCAAATCTTGTGTGTTAAATCAAATTTGATTTCTACTGCCCTACCTGCTGTGTGCCTAACCTGTGGTTCATATCCTGCTCTTTTCATTTCATAAATTGCTTTGTCCAAATCATTGTCTTTTAAAACTAATCTGTATTCCTCTTCATCTTTTAAACTCATCACATCGTCGATACCATCAATCATTTTGTATTTAAGAGGCTCTTCCCTGTTGTTGATGTAATAGTTGCTTCCAATCCTGAACTTGTAGAGTTCATCACCACTATCTTTCCTTTTAAGTGATTTCCGGTTATGGTTCAAAGTGTGTATGTGGCTGTTCTTAGTCAATCCGTTGAAGTTATGTAGCTATGGCAGTTGAAGTTTACTTGTTTTTGTTTGTAAATCAAGTTGCTGTCAATATCATATAATCTTGCTTGGATATTGAAATTTTTAAAAACTTTATCCATTTCATTGATTGATGACTCTGCCGCAGCCACTCAGCCACTCAGCCGCTCTGGCAGAGTGGCAGGGTGGCTGAGTGGCTGCTCCAGCCACTCTGGCAGAGTGCTGAGTGGCTGAGTGGCTGAGTGGCTGCGTCAGCCACTCTGGCAGAGTGGCTGAGTGGCTGAGTGGCTGGGGTGAAAATTTCCGCCATTGCGCGCTCAATCTGTAGATAGATAGATATATATATATATGTGTGTTTATATGTATGTATGTATATATATATATATATTATGTATATATATATATTATGTATATATATATATTAATATACATTGTACATATAAGGTAAATGTGCCAGATGTGGCAAAAATGATGGCAAACCGCTGGTTCATTTTTTTGCGACAAACCCAAAACTAAACAGTTTTAACAAGCAAAAAAAGGTAGAGCTTAAAAAAAACGCGAAAAAAAATCCCAGCAAAAATTAGGTTCAGACAAAAATGCAGGTTAGAAGGATAGGATAGAGCCAATTAACTCGTGGGATGTGGACATGGCCACAATAAACAAGATGTTGTTTTCTAGCGCTGCCAATTGCTGGTCGTCAGACCACAATGCTTGTCATTTTGGTGTGTCTTCACATCGGCGACCATCGGCAACCAAACTTGTGTCATTGGCATGGAGTTGGCTAAGTGATGCTAAGTGGTTGTCTAACATCGAAACCATGTCAAAGAAGGCGCAGAAAAAAAATCACCCCTCGAAAATTGGATCACAAAGATAACTTGAATACTGGATATTGTGAATCTACAGTGGGTTGGAAACCTTTCAGAGCAGCTTGGGGTACCCACATTTTAGGAAACCTCCAAGTGTTGATCACTGGGGTAGTCCAGTCTTCTCCTTGCCCAGGTCTCCGGAGGCTAAGCTTTCGCACTGCCGCACTGCGCGTCCAGTCCATTGAGGCTGAAACTCACGGTCTGCAGTGGCTGGGATGTCACATAGCTATGGAAAATCACCATTTTTAATGGGAAAATCAACTATAAATGATCATTTTCAATAGCAAACTAACAAATTACCAGAGGGTAATCTGATGATGTCATAGCAGTACATGAACCACAGGTTGCATCAACAAGGCTGGGATGCTTTACTCAGGATTCCGAGGATTCCGAGGATGCCTTCCTCGCTATCCTCACTGTCAATGGAGCCATGTTCAACAGAAACAGATGCCATCCAGGATGATGGACAAACAACCTTTCGGTAGATGCAGAGTCAACCAAGAATTTCAAAGAGAAATATCGCCAAAATCAAGGAGGGGTTGGAGCGCAAGAATTGACCCACTGCCTGGATACCAAAAGTGGCGCCCGAAACGTTGACAGTGCCCTCCACCACGAGACTGCCAGCGTAGCCTGCATCATGAGGCCCCCAGATATACAGTCCAACAAAATGCCGAGAGTTTGCTAAACAGAATGGGATGTGATTCACAGGTGTACAGTAACCTGCAACCAATCAAACATTGGAACATGTTGGAAATGTTACTATAAATGGACTCAGCTCCAAGAACTGGAGAAAGATCCACCTCCTTCCACCAGAAGAAATTGTTTCTCAATGGAGTCGCAATGCCGCAGTTGGAAAAATGGCAAGGAAATGGGTTTCTGAACGTGATAACATGCGAAGTTTCAAGACATCCGACCGGAAAACCAAACAAGACATACTTTTCCAACATATTCTTACCATTGTGAATAGAGGCGTCTATGATATCTCAAGTTTTTTCGTCAGGCAAGGTCAGGTTTTTCATGCCCAAGATCTCATGTGACAAGCCCCTTGCCACATCATGGGTTGTAAAACGACCTCGGTCAGCGAGAAACTGCCACATTCTCCATACTGCTTCTGTATAAGGGGTAAGGGTCAACCCACAAATATGAGGGATTCCTTACAATGGCTATTTTCATCCCTAATGGGGGGATGACCATCCCCGGTGATATGGATGTCCATCCCTTGATGAAGGATCCATACTGAGCCATCCACATCTTGCGGCTCATATCTCAATGTTTGACGGTCATACCAAGTCATACCAAAGTCATACCAAAGTCATACCAAGTCATACCATCATCTTGGATCATCTTTGGATCATGTTGGATCATTCTTGGATTTGTAACCAGTTTCAATCTGTTTAACCCATCCCCGTATATGATGATATATCACCGTACTTGGTGGATGAAATTTGCTTAGTTCTCACCGATTCTCACCCCATGTTTACTGGGTAGATCCCCGCATAACCGCCCTTGTTTCCACCAATGGCCCATCCCATCGGCCTGGATAAGCTTCAAAGCGATTCGCCACCAAGACCTCTCCTGCAGCACTGACCTGGGAACTGATGGGATTTTCGGGTCCAAACACCGCAGACTGCACCGCTGAAAAGCGACACAACGAATGATTTTGTATAGCAATGTCATGGACCAGCCATATGGATTAATGTTTAATACCAACCATTTATGGTAAATTTGAGGATGGTTTACAACTGCTTGACTAACATTATTGAGAATATTGAGATGTCGCCAACGAAATGAGAAACTGAGTGATGATATCACCAAGCAACAATATGAGGATGGTGAGTGGAGCACATGAAAGTTCTTTTCTTGGGTGTTTTTTTGAATAGGATAGTCAAGGCCCGAAAAGTGACCAAAATGTGCGCCCCTGGGTGTGAAAAATTGACGCAGTCAAATGGGGTATCAGTAACCACAAGTTGGTCCTGTTGTCGAAAGACTTTCGTGAAGTGTAGACACATACAGTATAAAAGGGCAGTTGCAATGGTTGTCCATTGCCCCTACCTTGCAGATGAATGATGAATGAGTCTTCTTGAAAATCAGGACAGTGAGCCAATGTCAGTCCTCGCGTCGTTTTTTATTTCTGCTTAATACATCACTATACAAGTTGAAGGAACAAAGACATGCGCTGCAATACAATCTTACTTTGATACATAAATATACAATGTCAAAGTATGTCATATTATATAACATGACACCATGATATCTCACCAATTACCATCTGGTCATCTGGTTATTTAACATAGGCATGGAAAATCACCATTGTTCATAGGTAAAGCAACGAACTAAATGGGCCATGGCTTCCATGGCGAGGCTCTGATTCAATTCACCAAGTGGCCAGCAGCACACAGCTGCGACAGCGCATGCTGCAGCACCAGTATCGAACTATGAAGTGTTGCCCATGCAGAACTTCACGAAATACGCAACTGTAGGCATTCAGATATATGGGAATGGGTCAAAACCTTGTACCCCTGGTGAACATCAAAATAGCTGGTAAATGGATGTTCATCCCATTAAAAATGGTATGTATAGGTATTGATCCATAGCCATATCAATATCTATAGTTCGATCGGTTTATTGACCAACTTAGAACTCAAGGGAGAAGTTTACTGTTAGTCAAAAACACTTGGGAGTTCAGTTGCGGTTGGAGCTGCACCCCGCGTGATCCTGCTTTCACTCATCACCTCCAGTTGTGTTTGAGCCAAAGGCCGGATCTTTTGCATGATCATTTGACCTAATCCCTGTACCGAATCCCTTGCTTCGAAAAACTGGATCTTTTCATTTTTGTTCATTCTGGGGTCCCATAATAATTATCCATGATGAATAGGAGGCAGCCATGAATACGGGGTTATTGTTTGAGGAAATTGGCTGGGACAAGCGATCACGTTTTCAGGATCCACGTTTTCCGGAATTTCGGATGTTGGATGGGGCACGAGGCCGAAAGGCCGAACTTCCACTCGCCACTGGCAGTCTTTGGGCAAACCCAAGTTCATTCACCATGGCAATTGGAAATCCGCTATTACCATGGAAGCTTTGAAGGGAAAATGGTGCATACATGGTGAATTTTCCAGTGCCATGTTTGATGACCGGAGGGTAAGCTATTCTACGTGTGCTTATGAAATCCTCTCGGGGCACGCAAGAATCAATCCGCTTTTTCAGCGACGAATCAATGTAGCATCGGATGCGCGCCAAAGATTGAGGAATAGCGTCCGTCAACACTGGCTATGATTGTCTGTTTCCTCCAAAACACGACCCGGGGTGCATTAAGTATGCCTACAAAATTACGTGAGTCAAACATGAACCATTTAGATGTTCAAAGCCCCCAAACATCCCCAAACTATGATTTAAACAGGTTTCAACTGCACGAAAATCTACAGATCCAAATCCCAGTACAAATCGATGGTGTTCTCAGCCGAAGCCCAGTTGGTCGGTGACTGCCTGGAGATTGGGACGTGCTTTTTTCGCGTGCCCAAACCATGGGGAATTTCACAGGAATTTCACATGGCTATTTCAGAAGGATTTGACAGGGATTTCATGGCAGAATTTCAGAATCTTAATAATCTTAGTTATTCTTAGTTGGCAGTGTGTCAAAACCTTGTACCCCTGGTGAACATCAAAATAGCTGGTAAATGGATGTTCATCCCCCTAAAAATGGTATTAATAGGTATTGATCCATAGCCAGTTCATACAGTACAATCATCTTCTATATCTTCTATGTAATTGAAATGAGTGAGCTACCCCCCAAATGACCCATCCCAAGAGTATGAAGGGTCAATTTTTGGCTGGAATGTCAATCTGTCGTCGACGTTGCTGTGAGGTTGTTTGGGTTCACAAAAAATCAATGGACACTTCAAAGTCCTGGCGGCTGAGAAGACCTTCCTAGACCCTTGGATGCTTAGTGTCACAGATCAAAGCTAGCCATGCCAAGGTTATGAGGGCGAACTCAAGCCCATTAAGAGCCATTTATGGCAGAGCATCAACGAACGTCCCTAATCGACATATTCTGGCTCATTGATGCTGCTAGTATCCATCTGGACCAAAGATCTCGAAGTAGCAATGGTCACCCTTGGAGGACATGATGCGATCCCTGCTCTTGTTCTGCGGCAAAGGTGATGCAGAGCGGTGCATTAGAAATATTGGAATCTGGAAGTTTGAACCAAATGATCTGGAAACATCAGGAAGATCAGGAAGTATTCTGTTTAGTACAAAAGCCAGGATTGATTACTGTAAAAACATGTAAAAACGTTGGGAAGCTTTGATAAGATTTCGTAAGTTCCCGATAGGACCTTGGTGCGAGAACAAGGGATCCCCAAAAGCACCGCCAAGTCTCTTGATGATCCATTTGGCATCATTTGGCTATGCCTCAAAGGTGTTTGACCGGAAAAAAATATGGTTTCCCATCGTAAAATATAATAAAGATGATAGCCCAATATATAACCCATCGTAAAATATGGTTTCCCATTTTAAAAAATGATAACCCAATCGTAAAATATAATAAACCTCCGAACTTGGAGGGTTGTGATACTTCCCATTTCATCGAGGATGGCCTTGCGAAAGAGTTGAAGATCCAACGGTAGGCGTTGCGCCTGCCGCAGCGGCTGTTGGGATTGGGATATGATTCATTTTGTTTTACGGGAACTGCAAAAAAAAGTGTAATTCGAAAATGAAAATGTAAATAAAATGTGTTTCATCACTGTTTCAGTAGGCTTTTACTTGTTCTACCTGTAATATTTGTGAGACCGACATCCAATGGGGCATCTGGATATTGACTCCTTTCGTGGGGAGAAAATAAATGATGGAACTAAAATGGGAGATCATTTACCCTCCGGAAATTTAACATAGCTATTGAAAATGGCCATAGAAATAATGGATTTTCCCATTAAACATTGTGATTTTCCATAGTTATGTTAAATTACCAGAGGGTACATGGATAAACATCCATAAACATCGGTGAAACATGGATCAGTCCCACTATCACCCATGATGGAAAAACACCAGGATCTCAGATGTTTAGCGTCCAACGGAATTGTAAGATATGGGCGGTTCCATAAATGGGGGAACCCGGGGAACGCCAAAGTGGTTAGTTTATTATAATGGAAAATCCTATAAAAATCGATCCCCCATTTCAGGAAATCTCCATATATATCTTATTTCATGTTGTTTCAAAGACCTTTCGCAAGCAAAGTATGCGATTGGGACGACCCCCCGTGCGGATATTCCCCTACCGCTGGCATTTTTCTTTCGGCTGGGCATCCTAGATTCATTCCCATACAAATCGTGAGAAAAGCCGCGTTTCATCCAGCCGGGCTCTGACTTCATTTCCGATACAGAAACGCAGAAACACGTCTGGTAACTTGTGCAAACCTTTTTGCAAAAGCTTTCGGGATCCTTTAGTGTTACATCTACAACCATTTGCCATACCAGTTGCAAATGGCGTTTCAACCCCATTCGATTGGCAAATATCCCTAGTTGCAGGTATCTAATAACCACGTCTATACCAACCTGAAAATCGATATGGAAGGCTCACCCCAGTCTTCACATCCCTATGCTTCCATTGTATGAAGATGTTTCATTTCAAATCGAACCATATTCAACCAACGAACAGAAGTGTGAGTTGCGGAAAAACATAAATTTAAGATGTTGGCTTATCATCCCAGTTACAATTTGGGTACATATTCTGCTTCTAAATGCGGAAACTAAGCCTATCAAGTGGGATGCTCCTGCCGTTGATCCCATAATAGTGTCAAACCGCGCTTAAGCGCGTTCCATAAATCATCATGAAATCATCCAAGAATCGGGGGAACACCAATTTTTTTGGTTCCACACCATCTTCCTGTGACGATGAAATACAAAAAAAAACAAAAGAAAAAAGATCGAACAGTTGGAAGCCATTCAGGGAAAACATCATCGAACTAGCATCCTGGAAAGATTGTTCGGCATCTTTTTTGGGGGGTTACATCTAATATCTCACTATAAACCATCCCAAAATATCCCAAAATCATCCATAGATCCAACCAGCCTGGTCACCGAGCTTGGTCAAAGAGGCTGTCGCAAGCACCTCCGACTCTGCTTGATGCAGTACGGAAGCGGCCTCGAGGCCAAGGATGCCACTGAAGAAATGACCACAACGTCACAAGGTACTGAAAAAATCAGAAAAATGTGGAGATTTAACTGATTTAACATGAGTTAACCTATGGAGTTAACCATCAAGAATACAGATTTAGCATGTTTTGACAGGATTTGACATGATTGAGCCATCAGACCTGGGGGGCAACATTAAAACAAGGCCAGCCTTGGGCAAACACTCCAGAAATTACTCAGTATGTGCGGTACTAAGAATTGACTTATAACTTTTTTCGGGATGGACATACCATGTTCGGTAGATTTTAGGCTCCAAGATTTGACAGACATACAGACATCCATGCATCTGAGTTTATCATCCAAGATTTGACCACCTGAGCCAAAAGATCGGAATTCCAAAAATGCGAATTTTCATCACCAAAAGCAGCCAAAAGGGACATAAAAAATTGGATGTTCCCATCGATTTTCCCCACTTTTTTGAGACCCGCTGGCAGCTTCCAACTTCCGTCCTCAAAGAAAGTGTGGCAAATTGCTCATGGCCAGCTGTGACTTTGGCTTGCCTCTACGAAACAAGATACATCTGACGGTCATCGCTCACGCTGCTGCAACTGCTGTGATCGACGGCGGTAGTTCCAAACGCTGGACCAAAATGTGGGTCGAAGCGAACCTCCAGGGTCCATCAGCAACCCGCCCATGGCTACATTGCGTTGCTCATTCCGGCAACATAGGGAACAGGAAAAACGTTTGATGCGGGATTCCACAGATTCTCCGCAACATGAATGTGTCAGAAGAAATGGAATGAATGCCTGCATGTCTGCATACAGCTGGTGTTGAAACCCTGTACCCACCATAAGCCCCGAAAATCCTAATTAATCATGATTGTTCGTCTGCACTGCTAGGAACTTGCTAGAACTAAAAAAATGGTTTGAAGATGTTTGAAGATATCTACACACTTCGCCACCAACACAGCTGGTCCGTGCTGAATCCATGGCTTTGGTTTTCCAGGTCCGATGTTCGACCTCCATGCTATCAGGCAAGCGAGGAATCCTGCCGAAAAGAACCCCAACGATGGAATAAACGCAATCAACGGGCTGAAGACTGGAGAGAGTATAAATGGCAGTGTGTCAAAACCTTGTACCCCTGGTGAACATCAAAATAGCTGGTAAATGGATGTTCATCCCGCTAAAAATGGTATTAATAGGTATTGATCAATACCCAAAAAATATTAAATAATGTTCCTTCTTGAAGAATTCCGTGCCAAAAATGATCAAAACCCTGTCTGGATAACCAACAATCCCGACAGCATGGGGATAATTTTCCATCAACCACAATCTACAGACAACTTGGATCCGCGGATCCTGTGAATTTAGTAACCAACAATCATGTAGACTCTGTAGACCTTGCAAATATGGTTTGTGGAACGTGTAATAGAAGGAACCATGTTGAACTACCATTTTTGCTGATTGACTCCCAATTCCTCTTGGCAAAATACCAACTGTTGCAGGTGAAGATTTCCTGGCGGCGAAATCCCTTTCTGTTGGTGAAATCTCAACTTGTGTCACTGAAATCCACTGAAACACCCATTGTTCTTGATGGTTCAATCATTGAATCCCTATTTTCGTACTTCAGTCCAAATGTACCCTCCGGAAGTTTAACATAGCTATTGAAAATTGCCATTTATAGTTCATTTACCCATTCAAGACTATGATTTTTCCATAGTTTTGTTAGTTTACCAGAGGGTAGATGATGGAAATTCACAGTTTCTGTGTTTTTTTTCGCTGAAAAAAAACGTCATTTTCCCCGTCGTCCACTCCTTCTCCTTTCCAGCCGCGGGTAGTTTGGGTCGGTGCCCACGAGGCACCAGATTCACTTCTCCCAGGTACTCAGCGAACTCTTGGAGCCTCAACGGATGTTGATTTTTATGGGAAACTCATGGATGTTGATGGGAAATGGATTGATCCTCATGGGTCCTCATGGATGTTCATGGGAAAATTTTGTAATTTCACTGGAAATTGATGGATTTGACCCTGCAAATTAAGATATGGAAAACCCTGGATTTGTAGATCATGTTCCTACAGTTAGTCACCACGCGTTTTCCATATCTATCTTGATTTACTGAAGGGTATTCAGGAAAAATTATTGTTATATTGATTTTGGATATATTGATTTGGGAATGCACATGGAATTTGATAAGCAAAAAATGTGCAGTTGAATTGATGTCACCAATAAACTTGTGTTTTCACTGATGAAAACCAACATTGAATGGGATTTGAATGGATTTTCCAAGTATGTCTTGCAAACAGAATTCAGACACGGGAATTTCATCAGCATCTATGGTGATGTTTCTTCGGAAAAAAACCTGCCTTTTATGCATTCGAAATTGACCCATGGACTTGGACTCTAACAAAACATGTTGAACCCAATCAACCAGAAGATCGAAACGACAAAAACGCCACAGTTGGAAAGACCCACAGCAGTGGGAGATCTGGCAGTGTGTCAAAACCTTGTACCCCTTTTGTTCACATCAAAATAGCTGGGATTTATGGATGTTCATCCCACTAAAAATGGTATTAATAGGTATTGATCCATACCCATCTAACGTCGGATTGGTGAACTTTTGGAACTGAAACTTGGTTTTTTGGATACGCCGGGTACACTTTGGGTCACGGTCAATGGTTTATTTTGCGGGGAAATCATGGGAAATCTACAACCTGGTCTTTGAGGAAAAAACGTTTTTTGGCTGGGTATCTAGGATTGGCCATGTCCCTTGCAAGCCTTCTGTGCCTTTCTTGATGTTCTTTGTGCTAGAGGTTAGGGTTTATTCGATTTCAGGCAGGGAAAAATGATCCCGGTTAATCATTCAACCGCTGATCGGCATCTTTGGCGCTTCAATGCCACTTTCATCCAAATAGTTTTGTTGTTGTTGTTGTTGTTGTTGATGATTTGATACTGATGGTTCACCGATGACCATTCGTGGAAACAATCTTCAAGTAAACAATCACCTGATCACCAAACAAAACGGGGTATATCAGTAGAGTTGCAAGTAGTTCGGTAGTGCAATACTAACCCCATGTTCCACCATCAACTACCAGGGACCAACTCAAAAAAGAAGTTGACGTTGAGCTTGACAGTCGACTGTCCCACCCAAAGGTTGACCCTATGGTGGTTGAATCTGCTTCAAAAGATCCCCTGTTTTGCTTCAGATCCTCATGTTGCACTGGATGGTGGTTTCCACCCAGCTCAAAAAGAATAGACCTTCCAAATTATCATCCCAGGTGTGGATGGAAACCCGCAAAATTTGGGGGCACCAAAAAACTGGGGGTGGGTGATACGTACAACAAACCTTTGCGCGATAAACATGCTGCTTAGCTGCTGGTTACTTGACACAATCTTACACAATATACCTAGCAAACCCAAGACCCAACACGTCAAGCCATGTTCTAGCTTTTTGCTCGGAACCTCGGGTGCCTCCCCTCAAACCCCGAACAAATCCCCACAACAATCTCGTCTCTTCGTCCGAAAAAAAAAAAAACATGTTTACATATATCGGTTCTCAAAAAATCTTGCCACCCTCCAAAAAAAATAATAATGCTTCAGGAAATCCGCTGAAAGACTAGCCCAGCATCGAAGTGTGAATATTGGCGTGTTTTCATTGTATCATGGTTTGCACAAATGATTCACAGCTTGTCCCCCAAACAAAAATGCCTTGGAGGATGATCCCACTTACTGGTTAGTGGAGTTAGTTCACCCACTTCTTCAACGGAATAATCATGGTCAACGAGCCTCGGCATCGGGGACTTCCTAAGGCTTATGGTGGCTCATCCCACTAAGTAGCTTAGTTCACCCTGGTTTTCTGGGAGGAGTAGGGTTAATCATGGTTGATCCACTTACCCTCTGGTAAACTAGCATAGCTATGGAAAATCACCTTTTTTAATGGGAAAACTCACTATGAATGGCCATTTTCAATAGCTATGTTAAATTACTGCAGAGGGTATACCTGGGGGTGAACTACCCCACTTCGCCACGGCACTGGAACTGTAGCACGGGGAAGGTGGCGGAGCCCTCTCTGGGCAGCTCCTCTGCGGCGGACGCCAAGATCTGCCGGGCGAAGCCAGAGGATGGAGGGTATGAAAAACATGATGAACCACAAAAAGAGGGAAAGGTTCCACTGAAATCACTGAAAGATACTGAAAGTTGGAGTCATGTAGATTGAATATGATTGAATACCAAGAAATCTGGATTTCAATCGAAATTTTGGAGATTTGAGTAATAAGGATTGGGACTTAATCAGCAACAGTTATGATTTAAGTGTCCAGGATCGGAATTCTCGCGGAAAAAAAAAGATTTTAGCAACAAGCATGGGTATTTGAACAACAAGACTTGGAATTTAAGCGACTGAAAGTGGCATCTAAACCAACGCAAGTTGGTGTTTCAACAAGGATCATGGAATTAAGCAACACAATTGGGATTTTACCATCGAAAGGTGTGATTCAAGCAAGAAAATCGGCATTTCACCAAACAACAAATATGTAGATCTAACCAACAACCACAAGATGGGGAGGGACAATTGTGTGATAAACTCAATCACAAAGCTTCACAGTTGAAGGTTTATTACTCTACAAAATTTGAAGAGAAATTGCAAAATAATGCGCTGCGGTATGACCGGTTTGAAGTTGGGTTCACCACAGTACCAAGCAAAACTGAGGAGTTTGGTACTCCAAGAGTCTCGAGAGTAATTACCTCAAGGGAGGGGAACCTTAAAAATGATGTGTCTCCGATGTTCTTCAATAAATTGCTGCGAACTGTAGCTTATGTGTGCTTCATGAATGTCCGGGCAAAATGAAAGAGGGCCACTTCACCGTCGTTTAAACCAAAAAAACAAGGTCTCCATAGGAGTTTCCTACCTCCTGTGGTGAAAATGCATGGGTCAAGTGGTTGGATGCCCCAAAAATGACGTTGGTTAGCGCCTAAAATTGTCTTTGCCTCTGTCGATCCTAGGACTTCCTTATGTTTCCAAAATCGTCCGCCCCAAAGCCTCAGCCAAGGCGGCCAGGGTCTCACTCACGAAGTCGGACTCCTACCCGGGGTCATCTGAGGCTGACTGCTGGGACTGGGACCAGCGATTTTTTGCTACCACTACATCCAAGTTAGCTTCAACTAGTGATCTCCTTCGGCATCCAACTTCCATTCACTTCATTGGTTGACCCAAGGGGACTCCAAACACACTTGCTGGTTGGTGGTTTCAACCCCTCTGAAAAATATGAGTCACTTGGGATTATTATTCCCAATATAAGGAAAAATAAAAAATGTTCCAAACCACCAACCAGCTTCGATCATGGTTTCAAGGGGCCCCAGCTGAGGCCAACCGGAATCGAATGCTCCTCCGAGTCCATGAGAAGTTGGGCGAGTTGGTGAAGTGCCACCAGCACCGTCTGCAAACCCATGAGTCCCATGTCACCTCAACAGCGCTGGGTCCCAAGGATCAACGGTTCTCTGGCAGTTTCACACCAGAAATATCTGGACATATATGGGAAATATATGGGTCTGTCTGAAAATCGGGTATACCATGGTAAACCTCCAAATGGTCTTTTTTTGGTAGGGCCAGCGGAGAATGATGATAACCAGCGGAGAATGGGACCCGAGACGACCCCCCACGAGGACGATCCTCCCAGATTTTGATCGTCCCCACATGTTTATCCATGTCTGATGTTTAAAATCCCAGGTTTTGAGAAACAAGCCCCCTGTTTGATGGTTGAGTCCCAAGTTTTGAATCCCTCTTGGCTAAGTCGTCCTTGAACCCACGTTGCCTTACTTGAGATCTCCATGTTTGTTGCTCCCCGAACCGAAAACCTCCGGCGCCGAGGGGCATTGCACGCATCGCTCTTTGGCTTGGGCCAAAGTCCGCAAATGCTGCCAGTAGGTGGCTTGCTTCTCGCGCCGCGCCACCTGGTCATCACCACGGACAAATCCACCAGATGTGCGTCATGGGTCAGATGGTATATGGTTTCTGGTCATTCATCCAAGGGAATCCAAAAAACCCTATGAAAATGGATTGATCACCATTCCCCAAAATTTCTATACCAACTTTCGATCGTGGCACATGACGTAGCCCCGAAATAGAAAAGTTATTCCAGGAAGGTGAAGGCGATCCCCCATCAACCAGGTGTCCAACGATTCTATCTGAGGGGTGCTATGATAGGTAAATCATCAAACTAAATGGGTCATGTTCATACATGTTCCATAGCTATGTCAATTTCACTGAGGGTAACTTGTCCTTCAAAAATGAGACTCTGTTTTATGGAGGGCCACTAAAATTATGTTTTTTAAAGCAACCTTAGTCAGGAGATCATGCGATGGAAAAAGGAGCAATTCCGGTTGGTGGTTGCGCCAAGCATCGCAAAATGTGTGAATACCGCAGCTGTATCATCATCCCAACTATGGTTGAAAATGCAATAGATTTGGAACCACCCAGGAGAATTCATGGGGAATATGAGGTTTCAGGCCACTGGATAGGGGTACCCCATTCTTGGAGAGTTTCGCATCTGTGATCGGCAGTGATTCGCTGAGTGATCCATCTGATATGGGATAGCCGATTTGTTCATCGCCCCTTCCAAGTTTGTATGAGGGGTGATCCGGTAAACAAACCTGATTTGGCTGAAAAAAAATATGTTCCATCAGGAACCCTTCTGAATTTCTGACAGATCTTGCCCGGTGAGCAGTGCTCAGTTCACCTTCCTGTCATCGGTTCTGGCTGATTGATCTTGGTTCCCAATGAATAGAGTCGGGTTTGTCTTGAAATTGGGCCATTTAAATCGCCATTGGAGGGGTTACCATATACCCCATTTTCAGACATACCCAGTACAATCATCCCAATCCACCAGTCTACTGGGCACCTATCTCAGGAGACATCTTCTTAAGGTGATTTCGTTGCATTGTTCGATTTCCAGTAGATTAATGTAAACCCTGCCCTGCATTGCTAAACCGTTGTCGATTGTGTCACTAGAGGACTACCTCCCCAAAAAAAAAGCAAAGGCATCTGCCGTTCACATGGTACCCCGTCAATCTTCTGCCGTTGGCGACCTTTTGGGGGGTGACACTGCTGTTCGGGGGTCCCACCTGCTCGCGTAAGATGAGCAGCTGACACCATTCATCTTGGACGCTGGCAGCTGCCAGTTGGGTTAGCTCAGCTGGCACCGGCACAGGCTGCACAGGTTGCAGGCGTTGTGGAATATCCATAGCAGGGTGGTCCTTTTGAAGGGCCCTGGTGGAAAAGCTGATGGCACGTAGGTGACATTGTGACTAGTGACTCGAAGATCGTTTAAAAGCATTTAAAAGCTGCTTACAACAAAAATGTATATAATCACCCTGATTAGAAAATGGCGATTTACCATGATTTACCATGATTTACCAATTAAAAATTGTGATTTTTATGGGATTTACCATGATTTACCCATTAAAAATGTGTTAATCCCACTTTCGTAGAGTCTAGAAGCAACATCCTCTCAGCAGCTGGGATTCGCTGCTTTTACGAAGTGGACGTCTCTTGATTTCATGCAGCATGCAATGCCAGGGACTCACAAAATTCTGTGCAAATACAGATGTAGCCTGAATTTGTTTGAAAGGTTTCTCATGGATACCTGTTGGTATTAGAATGCCCATCGACAACCATAGGACGACATAAGTCTGATGCCAGTCTAAATCAATTGAGCCAGCTGCAGGTGTATCTGCTGTCAGATTCCACCTCACATGGATGAAAAACCGCTGCCCCAAACTGCCCCAGGAGACTGCTACTGCTGGGCCCCACACCAGATGGCGAAGTTTCTCCGCCTTGGCCGCGAAAAAATCGCCGCCCCCGATGTCACTGGGATCTTGGAGATGTAAATAAAACACCCCGGCTTAATATGAACTTAGTTGGAATGATAATTTTGGAATGTGAAGTTGATTCCAAACAAATAACAAAAACATAAGTATAACATCAGTATAACAAAGTTTACATTGAAGTCTGGGGCTGTTTCGAACGTCTGACCAGTGGGCCTTCGCCCAGTCTCCCCTGGTGAGTTGATGTCACCAGTTGAGCATTGGTTTAAAAAATACATCAATCATCCATTTGGCTATGGGTCAAAACCCTGGCAGCTAATGAACCCTAAAATAGCTACTAAATGGATGTTCATCCCACTAAAATTGATAATAATAGGTTTTGGCCTTGGCCCAATCCCATTTAAGTCATCAGGTGGGTCTAAGTCGAAATTGGGAACTCCAACAACAAAATAGATCATCAGATGTATATAATTAATCAGATATATTCAGATATACCCAGATATTAAACTATCAAACGTGTCACGAAAATGTCTCTTTTCTGGACCAAAAAATTGGGAGCCACAGCTTCCACCGCTGGGCATTCCCAACATCCTCCTCCGGTAGCTGCTTCAGGCGACTGCCACAACGACGCAGCCTGGAACTGGAAGCAGCCACCAGCAGGTGGTTCGAGGTCCAGAAATGAAGGGTACCCCAATAGCTGGATGGTTTATTTCATGGAAAATCCAAAAAATTGGAGGATTTCGGGGGTAGCCCCACTTATGGAAAGCCCATGAAATCCATATCTTAACTCAAAAAGAAACCATGGGAGTTGGAGAAGTCGACCCACCTGTGGATTACTCGGATTTACCAGTTTTCAATGAGGTTGGCCAGTGATGTTCCTGTAATTTGCTCATCACCCACGAACTCGTCAGAAACTTTGAAACTGCCAAATTCTGTGATGCTTAAAGCCCCGGTCAAGAGTCAAGACTTGGGACTTCCCGGAATATACAAATTGGATCAAATTGGATGGTACGTGTCCTGAGTTCCTCACCTTCGTGCTCACAAAACACCACCAATACGTTTGAGCATTGCCTATTCCTTTTGAAATTCTGAAACCCCAGTGTCAAGCTTTGAAAACACAAGAGAGTCAGATGTTCCAGCACGACTTCCCCCCAAAAAAAAACAAAGCATGACTGAACGTTGTGGTCTTCAACCCGGAACTTCTGACCCAAGTAAACTCAAAGTACTGGCAGTTGAGTAAGGAGGAAAACTGCTTCGCTTGGGCCATGGGAGGGCTACCAAAGCGGTGTGCCCCAGCAACTGAGCTACCCGGCAAGGATCTCACCGCAGTGCCACGCACTGACATGCCTGTCATTGCCAGCCACACACTCATGGGATGGAAAATAACGATGGCATTCACCGTTTTGGCCCGACATCTACAGCGTTCAATGGCTTACCCCCGAGTAATTCAACCTGGCAATGGGAAATCACCGTGTTTAAAGATAAACCATCTGTATCTCTGGTGGATTTTCATGCTATGTTGCTACTCAGACCATGTACCACTGGTCCACTGAGGCAAAGTAAATACCCCAATTGTAAGGGGCCCATCTATCGGATGCTATACTGCACTCCATTTGCCTTTTGCCATTTCAGAGGGTTACAAAAGTCATAGGCACAACGAAGGTTGATTTATGTGTATATATATAATAGTTACATACAGGTTTGCCACCATTATATATGTGCATATGTATATATCATATATATATATACTCCCTGGCAAAATAACATGGACAATTGTTATATATTGTCCATGTTAATTGGGGAGTGTTTCTGGTGCAAGATGGTCCAGGTTAACATAGGAAAAAATATAGACCCCATGGGGTAGACTTTTTTTCCATGTTAAGATAAAGCCCTTGACCGCAGGTGCCATGTTAAGAAAGGGTTTTTGTTCGTCTTTCGAGGTGTATGTTATTTTGCAAGGGTGTATATCATATGTACATATCATAATATATTATAGGTTATAATAATATATATAATATATAATATATAATATATATAATATATATATATAATTACTGTATATTATACAAAGATTACAAGATATACAAATATAAACCCAGTCGCAACTGGCGCATCCCATCGATCACGATGGCGCGCTTAGGGGCCTACATCGATGGCACCCTGTAGAGCTCGGGTGCAGCTCTCAGGAGGCATCTCGGGTGCGACCTCGAATTGGTTTTCGCCTTGCGAACGGGAAAAATCCAGCATGTTTAAATAAAGGTAAATATATGGGGATGGGTCAAAACCTTGTACCCCTGGTGAACATCAAAATAGCTGGTAAATGGATGTTCATCCCCCTAAAAATGGTATTAATAGGTATTGATCCATACCCATATAGGTAAATATAGGTAAATCCTCTATAACTGCGTTAAATATGTTAAATATTGTAAGCAAAGGGTAATTTTGAGAGGAAAAGTAATGAGAGTGGTATTTTCTTCATGGTAAACGGGTGTGAACCAGATATCTGCCTGTAAAAACACCAGTCCACCACGATTGTAACTCAGTCTCCAGCACGCAAGAGGGCCTCGACAGCTGGACAAGGAAACAATGATATATGTGGGTGTGGTTCAAATGAGGGTCTGCCTAAAAATTGGGGTTACAGTACCTCAAAATTGCCATTAAATCAGGATAAACATGGATAAACATGGATAAACCATATAAATGTATATGCATACATGTCAAAGTAAAACTCTCTCAACTTGTTGATAAAGTGGTTGTTATGGGTTTGTGGCAGCATTCGTCAAAGCAACTTTCCTGGTTCATGGATTTCACCGCCATGGCATGATGTGTTGATAGTCCCGCGGTTCGACCGCTTCAGATTCCTATTTTGCTGGCGAAAATGCCCCAAAATCTCATGTTCAACAATGCTGTTGACCGCCAAAGTAAAAACTAATGACCAAGAAGCGAGTCCCGAAAAAAAGCTGGTTGATATACCACCATTTATGATGACATACATAACTGACATAACCATGTTTGACTGTAAAGATGGCTATGTTGGAATACATATACCACATTGTCAGACAAAAAATTGGATATTTCACTGGACAAGCCCGTCAAAGAAAAATGGATCTAATCCCATCAGCCGAAAACGGATTAGTGTTTGTTTCTTAACCTGTTCAAATTGTTTAAACCATCATTTTCCAACCATTGATACAAAAGCAATGTTGGTCAAGTTGCGTGTACTCAAACCACCACTTTTGTTGGTTTAAGACCACCTTTAGACAAAGCATGTTTTGATCGTTAGTATTCCGGAATATACCCAGCTATTGCTGATTCAGATCCAAGCATAACTCCAACCATATTACCAAAGATAAAAATCTATTCTGATGCTGAGTATGTCTTAATCAAGTTGGATCTAGTGAACCTCCTGATTTTCGAGCCACAGCTACTGTTTGACGGTTAACATCCCAAATATCCTTACCATTGTTGGTTCATGATTAACCTACAAGTTCTTTTAATGGTTCAAGCCCTCACTTTTCAACATATGTGCACTGTGCACGATCATTCCAACATGTTCAATGCTTATGAATGATATCCCAGACTATGCCCACACATTATCCCCACTATCTACGTATCAAACCATGTTTCCTATGTTCCCACCAGTTGAGCAGTACTGGATAGTTAAGAACGGGGAAATCATTTCATGGATTGTCATAATTCCCAATACAGCAGTACAACCCTCTAGAATCATCAACCAACCATCATTCAGCAGCTATATCACCACATGTTTGATGAAGTGTCCTCATTAAGTAACTGCTCACCCACCAAAATCCACATTATATCCAAATATAATCCTGGTCATGGATCATAGCCCATTATATCAACCATTATATGCATTATATGTATATGTATATGTATATGTATATATATATAATCAGTTATATACCCATTGTATCCACGTTATAATCATCAACCAACAGGGGTTTAGATCACTCGATACCCACATTTTATACCCATGATACATATCCATATCTATTGGTAAAATAATCCTCAAATCATGTTGAACTAGTATATCAACTATGTTACTCAACCATCATATCAATTCTATTCAGTTATATCCCCGTTAAATCCCATTAAATCCCTATTGTCGATTATTAAATTCCCCATGTTTATCATGTTTGATGAGGTATTTTGCTACCCCCAAATTCCGTTCAGCATTTCATCACCATTTAATTGGGAAAATTGATGATAAAGCAGAAGATGGAACGGTTTTGTGCCATAATGTTCAGACAAACCCCGTCAAAGTCACAACATTGATTCTTTATGATTCTTTTAACTTAAGTCAATGAATCAATGAATCAATGAATCAATGGATGAGTGAAATGAGTTAAATGAGCTAACGAGTCCATTCAACATGTCATCATTTCATAAGGAATTCATGATAAACATTGATCAACCAGAAATCCCATGCCTCACGTTGCTTCCCCCTGGGCATCCCTGGGCAACCCTGGCATGTTCCAGCGCCGCTCGCAGCAAAGGCTGCGCATAGCCCAGCTGTGCGAAGCTGTCCAGGAAAGCAGCCACCTTGCGATTTGTTCAGCACATTTTAATCCAAAAAAATGTGGATTTCTTTGCAAAAAATCATGTTTTGGTGGTTCAGAAAGAAAAAATAATATGGTTGATTCTTGAAAAAAAAACAGTATTTTACTGACTCATATGACTGAAACAAAACCGTCAAAAAATGGGATTTGATTGGATTTACCCGACAAAATCGGGACACCTTGGATTTTACTTGACGTAACTTGATGAATGCTGTGACCATCAAAATCGGTGATTCAAGTGCTGCATTTGATGAAAAAATTGGATATATCTCGGGGTTCAAAGCAACAAACATGGGGATGTCAGCCGTACCTGGGTCAAACTGGGCTTCGGCCAATAGAGAGGGATTTACAGTATAGACATATACCATCTGGTTATTTAACATAGCCATGGAAAATCACCATTTTTAATAGGTAAAGCATCTATGAATGAGTCATTTCCCATGGCTATGTTAAATAACCAGAGGGTATTTGTAATTATATATATAGATATGATGAAGAGTGCCTAGAATGGCCATGGTCAAATCATTGGGTTACCGTTGTGGACCAGGCGGAAAATCATCGAAGTAAATGGCTTGTTTTCCAGCAAGCCACCACACAAGAGGCTTTCCGCTTTTTGGACCCATCGCAAGAGTTTTTCAACATAAAAACCCACCATGATTGCGAAAAACGTTTTTGACAACACGAAAAAGACATTTTCGATCATTTTAATAAAGCCGTCCCATATCCAAATGTCTTCAAGCCCCGAAAACGAGTGTTTCTTCCTCGGCCTAAAAACTCGGTGGGGGGTTAACCCCTATATTCTGGCAATTCGAATGGGGAAAATTGGGGGGTTCTCCTATTTTTTCGGATCCAAAGTCATATAATCACATGGTTGGTTACTCTTTATATCCCATAATGTATATCATTCATTGTCCCCAGTATATCTTCATTATATCCCCAAAAGGTTCCCTACACGACATTTTTTGAGTCCTCGCCTCTTCGGCTGAGAGTTCCGCATGGCCTGGCTTCAGAAACTGGGACCTTCCAGGAAAAAAACATAGATATGGAAAAACAACATAAAAACACCATGGATGTAGACCATTTCCTAATGAAAACCTAGATTTTCCACACGTGTGGTATAGATGGCCGATTCAGTTCGATAATTTACCAAAAAGGATCTTTTCCATAGTTATGTCATGGGTTTGCACCATAGTATACAAAATCCTAAAATGAATTTTTGGCTTCATACTTTCGGGTCGAAACCTGAAATTTCATCTATCACCATGGGTCGATGATCCATGGGTCGGAATTCAACCCATGTGATGCCGCAGGGTGCCTTAGGAAATCTACCTACCCTCGCATCAGTCGGTCAACACCTGGATATGTTCATCCATTTACGACTTCGACCCGAAAATATGAACCATCTAAACCATCCAAGGATGCATGTGACAAAAAAAGGATGCAAGAACCTTATCTTACGCAGAAAGATGGGACTCAACTCAAGTTACCCCCCGGTAGTCAAACATGGCAATGAAAAATCCACCAATAGATGATTTTCCTAGAAAACCCATGAAAAAACCCTCTCTTTTATAGTGGATGTCCCATTGCCCACGTGTAAAATTGTTGCTTTCAATCCCAGTTATATAATAACTGGTGAAAACTCCCATTGTTTCATGATTGCCCTCTTGCTGGAAACATGCTTGGAATATACCCTCTTGTAATCAAACATGCTTGGAATATACCTGTAATCAAACATGGTTTGCTGAAAAATCCACGATTTTCGGGGAGAACTGCCAGCTAGCTAGCATCAGCTAGCCATGTGGCTGACCAGAGTGGTTTCACTGGGAAAATGACCAAATAGGGGGTTCTCCATAACTATCTTAGTCGTAACTAGATGGGGTACCCTCTGGTAAACTAACAGTTTGCGAACTGGAAAATCACCACCATTTTTCGTAAATCAACTGTTTCGACTAGGCCATGTTCAATGTCGCAAACTGTAACAAAGTACATGTTTCGAGGGTAACTCCCCATGGTTTTCTGTCAGAAAATCACCATCTCATCCTGCAACCTGCTGATTCACCAAGTCGCGACGTCCCTCACAGAGCCAGCTGGTGACGCCCTTCAACAGGGCTTCGTGGCGAAAATCCTCGATGCTGAGTCCACTGGGAGGATCATCCCCATGTAGTTCATAGTTCATACCCTCTGGTAAACTAACATAGCTATTGAAATGGCCATTTATAGTGAGTTTTCCCATTAAAAATGGTGATTTTCCATAGCCATGTTAGTTTACCAGAGGGTAATGGTTAGGAATGGTTAGTAATGGATAGTAATGATTAGTACTGGATAGTAATGACTACAGTAAGAATGCTGAAAATATCTGAAAATAGTGGTCAATACTGATTAATAATTTGAGTTACATGATGTTACATAACCAAGAATAATAGATGGAGAATGGATAACTGGAATAACATGGGAAACCCCATGCCATAAACAAATACCAAATTTGGGGATGGTTGGAATGGTCGGTCATTGGATTTGATCATTGATATAAATTAATGATCAATGAATCAATGAATTAAGATTATATGATTATAATTATCATGGAATATTACAACAGATGAGCATCAATATCATAATTATGGAGATCATCATGACATTTATATGCATTTATGGCTTCCCCATTGATGAATGATAATCCATATAATTCCATTGATGATTAAGATCACATACAAAAATAAAACTCTCAATGGGATGAGGATGGTCATTCCATAGTAGTGATGAAGTGGTCAAGTTGTAGGACTAACCACTGAATCATGCTTCGATCATGCTTCGATCCACTCGTGGATTCGTGGATATGCAAAATGGTGAAAGCCATCTTGATCCCTGGGGATGTAACCCATAACTGGGGTACGTTATCTGGTTAGTAGCCACCTACAAACTGGGCACCCAAGAAGAACGAAGGATCCCTGAATCCACCAATGTTGCATGGGTGTGTCTCGGAAAAAGTAGGGGATGGTCCCGTAGGGGATGGTCCCGTAGGGGAGTTTCAGCTTCCAATTTTTATTGCGACAACCCGATCCTAGGTTTGGATATGTTGTTTTGCGTGACTCTTGAGTCCAATGTCCGTGGGTTACTGTCAGCCATTTTGCTGTTTAATTAGTGTTGATATGTGTTGATCCTATTTGAATTGGTTGCGGGGTCCCTGAACTTCAATCTCCAGTTGAGCTCAAGACCAGTTTAGCGCAACCCACGACCAATTGAACGCATTCCTGGCGCAAAGCACTGGTAGAGGAACCTCTTTTTTGCATCCTGATGCCGGGGTTCCCGTTGCAGGGAACAGCACATATTTACCACGAAAATGTATGCTTGGGGATGCAGGTCCAATTATAAGTCGATATATAACCATAGCATACCATAGCTATAGGAGGTGTGTCCCAACTCTACAACCAGCAAGAACCAACTGCACCCCTAGTTGAGCTAGTTAGTTCATCTTTTGGGTCGAAAAAACCTCACCCAACACAATGACAGGGCCAAGTTCTGTGACTTTTGGGCTCACCTAATCTGAATTTTGAAAACATGCTTGTGCATCCAGCTTCTTAGTTGGAGGCCACGGAAACTTGGGTCAGCACCAGTCTAACAGCACCTTTGGATGATGCTTAATTTTGATAAGGCCCAAGGACCCAACGGAAAGGTAAAGAAATAGGCAGGCAGGTGGGAAGGCAGGCAGACGCAGAGGATAACACGACAGATTGGATACGATAAAATAACATAGGATAGAAGAGGAGAGGAGAGGATAGATAAATATCATTGCACAGCCTTAAACATCTCACTATTATGCACTCCGGGAAACGCCGCGGCCCTCATGGCTGGGATGTGTTTTTACATGTTTTTACAAATCCTTCCTGTGAGGAACCCCGAAACGAATTTACATCTTATAAATACATGTGTATATATATATATATATTATATTCGAAGGTGTTTCCAGGATGTTGCCAAATGTTGAAACTATGATTTACCATTTACCTCATCGCGGCCGGGCGCGGGGTTCTAAAACATTCTAAAACGTTTATTTCATGTTCTATCTATGATGGTATCGTATACTTTAACATAGCCATGGAAAATCACCATTTTTAATAGGTAAACCATCTATAAATGGGCCATTTTCCATGGCCATGTTGAATAACCAGAGGGTACCAACCAAAAAAATGCTGTTCTCCAGTTCCAGCGGTTCCAGTCCTCCCGCGAGACATGCACAACAGCAGGTGGACCTGCGCCAAGTCGAGTTGTCGATGGATGTTTGGCCAATGGGTCTGTCTGAAAATGGGGTACCCTCAATTCCGATGTTTCCCATTTGAATGGACATAAACTGGGGTTATACCCTCTGGTAATTTAACATAGCTATGGAAAATCACCATTAATAGTGGATTTTCCCATTAAAAATGGTGATTTTCCATAATTAGCTATGTTAAATTTCCAGAGGGTATATCCCATTTCTGAACAAACCCATTCAGAAATCCCAAAAACTTTGCTCATACGAGTACTAATTCCATCTCATTCCACATTCTTCCAATGTGTCGCTCCTCATCCCTGTTAGAAACATCCAACAGTTGGAAACTGTCATGGTTTTTCAACTACTCCAAAGCTTCGACTCCGCGGGAGTTGGACATGATATCCCTATGGTTTTTTGGATGCTTGAGAACATATCCCCAGAAAACTCACCTGCAACGCCCAAAAAAATGACGCCATTTTCCATACGAAAAATCCGGAGTCGGGGATGCCCTAACCATCCCAAAAACTCCGTGTTTTTGGGGTATATGACATGTCCAAATAGGGTACCCCAAAGCCGGCGCTTCATCATTCTGTTCCTGATACACACCCAAATCATATTCCTCCATTACATCCCCATAAAATGGTTGATCAACGGCTCCTCGCACCTTCCAACGGCTCCTCTTCTTCCGCTGTGGGCACGGCAGAGCCACGCTCTTTCGCCCTGCGACGCAGGCGGAAGTGCCGCTGCCTGGGAACGACAGGAAGGCACATGGGGTGGGATGGGGGACGGATGGGGAGAATGTGAGATGAGATGATGAGATTCAAAAAAAAACTAGTTCTGAGCCATAAAGCCAAAAAGCTTATTAAGCAAGTTATCATACGTTCCACACATGCGGGATACTAAGCAGATAAAAACCATGTGTCCTTTTCTACGTGCCAATCTTACACCATCTTATACCTATGGACTGTTCGATGTCCAGATGAGAGCCACAAATGGGGCATACCCCATTCTGGACAGTTTTTTTTTGAGCAACAAAAACAACGAAGGACCCAAAGATGGGGACATTGACGAGTACATGTTGATCAATCAACAAAAAATGCAGCCAACACAAAGATTGGTGTAACAAATCGTCAGATTGACTTAGAACCTTTAGCTAGGCAAACCAGCAAAATCAGGAGCAACAAATAGCAACATGGGCAGTCTGAACCAAAATCGGGATCTACTGCCCAAAGATATTCCGGGTCATCCGCCAACTGGGATTGGCACCTCATCTGCTCCCACCAGAAGTCGTCCTTGCTTGCAACAAGTGGGTTTTTTCAAATAGCCATTGTCTTCCAGGTCTTGTTGATCTGCGCTACAGCTGCCCCTTTTCAAAAGGCTCGGCCCGTGGGTTGTAACATAGGCATCCGCAAAATGTTTTGCAGTGCCAGCCTAACTTTGCTTTTGTTGAAACACCCTCGAATCCACGCATGTGGTCATTTTCTGTAACTGCTCGGCCAGAGGTTAAAAAACTATTGTTGTCCGTCATTCAAGTCGAAAAGTGCTGCCTACGCAACTGATTGGTGTTTTGAGCCACTCAGGCTGAGAAACATGCACCTTTCTTGGAATGTGCGCCCCAATCATCCCAATGGTATGGTATGTAAAGTATTCTTTTAAAAATATTTGAAAAAACAAATATCACAAATATCTGAAACTGCAAGCCAAACAAGATTTGAAACAGGACCTGCCCTGCACGACTTCACAAATTGATTCACCACTTTTCACGCAACCGGCCCAAGCACAGCAACACAAGCACAGCTGTGGTAGTCGACCAAATTCGCAGTTTGTGAGGTGTTACGCCATTTTCAAATAGATGAAGATGTTTAGTTGATTATAAATAATGATAGATGATGATACATGATGATAGATGATGATAGATGATGATAGATGATGATAGATGATGATAGATGTCTAGTTGATTAAGGTTTATGATATTCTGTGCATTACTCAAATGTTACGTTGATTCTGAGCCGCGATTTGCAGTGGTGTTGCCGCATCGACGGTTCTGGCCCTGTATATGTCAGCACCACTATCAATCAGCAAACGAACTACTTCGATATGACATCGCTTAGTGGCGATATGCAGCGGTGTTGTCCCGGTCTCAGACGTGGCTTTGTCGATGTCAACCCCAGCCTTGACCAGCAACTCAACAATTTGCAAATGGCCCCTCTGAGCCGCCACGTACAACGGTGTTGCCCCATCGATGGCTCTGGCCTTATTTCTGTCAACACCAGCCTCAACAAGCAAGCAATCTTGGTGCGGCATTCCTGAGCTGCAACGTACAAGGGTGTTGCCCCAGTCTCAATTGTGGCTTGATCAATATCAGCCCTAGCCTTGACAAGTGAGCAACATGCAAATGCCCAACAAGACAAGCGAGATACACCGGTGTTGCCCCGTCGCGGGTTCTGGCCTTGTTTCTGCACCAGCCTCAAGAAGCAGACGAACAACGGCATGGCCATTCTGAGCAACGATGTACAACGGAATTGCACCAGCCTCCACCAGCAAATTAACCAATCCCAAATGGCCAGAGCTGCGAGGTGAAAGGATGTTTCTCCAGTGTCTGTTCTGCTCATGTTTCCATTACCAGCCTTGAGCAATCGAACAGCTTCAAGATGTTCCTGAGCAGCGATATGCAAGGGAGTTGCTCCTTGGTCAGTTGTGGCTCTGTCGATCTCAACTCCAAGCTTGACAAGCAAATGGATAACTTGCAAATGGCCCTGGCGTGCTGCAATGTGCAGCGGTGTTGCACCATTAACGGTCATCCCCTTGTTTTCGCCAGCACCAGCCGTGCTCAGAGAATCAATCACTTCCAGATGTGCATTCTCAACTGCGATGTGCAAGGGAGTTGCTCCTGTGTCAGTTGTGACAGTTGTGGCTTTGTCAATCTCAACCCCGGCCTTGACCAGCAAATGAACAACTTGTAGGCGGCCCCTCCGAGCGGCCATGTGTAACGGTGTTGCTCCATCACCTGTTCTGGCCTTGCTTTTGTCAGCACCCTTCTCAATCAGCAAGCCAACAACTTCTGCATGGCCTTTCCCTGCTGCTATGAACAGTGGCGTAGCCCCCTGAGATTCGTTGTTCCGGGCGTCTTTTAAGGCACCTGCTTCAAGCAAAAGCAGCGTAGGCTCGAGGTGTCCAGCTGCAGCCGCCTGATGCAGTGGCATGTGACCGTTCACATCGAAGTTGGGATTACGAGGGCACTTAAGCAACTTCTCAAGCCCTGTTGAATCATTCTACAGGCAGCCATCATTCGCCGGTCTTCCTCAAAGTCAGGCGGCCAGAATTCTGAGAGCACCAGCTTCATCTTGACTGGTTGTAGGGCAAAAACCTCGTCATCTTGAATTTCTTGGGTCCTATCTTCCAAAAAGAGCTTTTGCCGAAATCGTGGCACTCCGATCTGACTTTGCAGGGACTGCTTCATCTCTTTTGCACTGATGCCTTCATAGGTTTCCAGAACGGCAAGTGGCTCACCTGATACTGTACTGCTGAGTACACAGAGCACATCGGTAGTGGCTCTGTTGGCAGGGCCTGACACCGTTGCCCACCTACAGATTCTTGGGCCAGAATTGAGAAAGCCAGGGTGGAAATTTGGAAGGTTCTCCACTGGGCAAAAAAATATTGAACCACAGTGGTTTGTGTGTTTGTGTGTGGGTTTGACGTGGTTTACGACATGGTTTGCCTTCTGGGAATCAAACATGGCTAGCTGGGGAGTCCTGCACAAATGATTAGACATGGAGGTTTTAATGGGAAAATATGGGAAAATCGTGGAAGGTATACAAAACCAACAGGCTGCTCCGCTGCTCCGCTGCTCCTTGGAACGAAACACGCGGCCATCGGTGGGCAATTTGTACCTGCCGAAAGACGTTGCTGGGTGGGTTGGTCCGTCAATGTTTTTCTGGTCAGTGATGTACCAGAGCAACGGAAAGAGTTCAGGTGCAAGGTGGTGCCCCCTAGATAGCTAAGTTGGTTTATAACTCCAATAACTATGGTTTATAGGTGATATATCTATAGTTAATGGGATTGTAAACCAACTTATAACTGGGGGGCACCACCTTGTGTGAATCTGAAACCATCTACAAATCGGCGATATCGGCGACTCTGCATTGCTAGTTTAGATAAAAAAAAACGAGGAGCTCACTTGAAAATTGCTCCTGCAGGAAGCCGACATTCTTCCAAACGTAGGAGTGAAGGCATTTCATTGGTCCGTTGAGATCTTGCGAATCATGGAAACATCAAAAAAAAGGTTGGCTGAACCCACTCTGCCACCTTATTCCTGTCAGGGTGTCTGAAAAACCCAACCTCGCCCCATGGCCCAGCGGTCACACTCCAGGCTTGCAAAGCAAATCGGAAATGCGTTCCAACCTGTGCACATGGAGATAGCATCAACACCCGGAGATCACCAACGAGATCTGTCAAGAAAAATGGCGAGATGACAAACCAACTCATTTGGAATAAGGATAAATATGGGTTAACTGGAGGTATATCCAACCCTAATGGAGGATCTTAGCCAAACAGTCATTGGTATACGGTATACTCCTAGGATTTGTTGGGCAACAGACATGGACAGTGGAACATCAGGGGATCTAACTCCTTTTCAGCTGCCTCAAGTGCAGTTCCGATGATGCTGCCCATACCTTTCTTAGGATGGTCCAAAACAGTGGGAGTTCCCCCATACCGCAATGTGGCCGTCACTTTAACGCAATCTTCCCCTTCAGGTGTGATCATCAACAGCATTTTTTGTGTTGCATACTGAAAACCAATGACCAGCAACCACATATAAAATCTCTTTCGGAATCATTTTGGTGCAAAATCCATGGACCAAGAAGAATGACCCGGGTGTTGCCACAAAAATCTCCATCCTGGGTCACCCCAACATTCGTTCTTCTACCTGCCGGCAGATCATCGGGTATGGCATACGTCCCGATGACCGTCTTCAGACATGGTGGCCTTAGGGCCTAAGCCATGCCATCACCAACTTCGCTTCATGTGAACACCTCAGGACACTCGGCCAAAAAACATTGGCGTATGGGGTCAAAAGCCCCTTATCCTTCTGTTCACAACCAAATAACTGGGATGTGTTCATCATTGTTCATCCCCTCCATTCCAAATGGTAGTTGTAGGTGTTCACCCATCCCCATGTGTTGCGGGCGATCGAAGGTTTTCCGATCTGCCCCACCTGATCCTCATCTGGTCCAGTCTGGTGTCCAGCAAGTGCTGCTGGAAGCGCACACCTCATGTCTTGAATGGATGCCTTAATGGTTGGTGTTGCTGAAAAAGCCCGTGAACAGTTGTTAAAAATCAACTTATTTATGTGTGTACAACATTATAAGTTGATTTTAAACAACTATTTTGTAGAATCATGCAATCATGCATTCTAATGTTGTGGAACGATTTATTCTTAAAACCAACTTGCTTTTTCTAGAATGCATTATCTGTTGTACAGTGTCAAGTGGAAAGCCTGGTTGAGCCTTGACTATCAATAAAGGATGGTCCGTCAATGGGAAACTCCATGAAACACAGGAATTACAGTACCCTCTGGTAATTTTTCACATAGCCATGGAAAATGGCCCATTTGTAGTTGGAGCCCGACCCATAGACGGCCGTGGTGTTTTAAGAATTTTTTGGCATGTTTTTGTTTTTTGATGGTCTTTCATGTCAACTAGCACACAGACGTCATGCTACGTTATGGTTATCTTGGGGTGGGGTTGGGTGGGGTGGGGTGGGGCAATGACGTTCATGTCAACTTGCACACACACACTAGACAAGAATGGATCATTATATGATCCGGCAGGAACTGAATCCTGAAACATGCAAACCAGCCTAGATCGTTAGATTAATAAAGGAGCCACATGAGGTACTTCTCGAAAACGATGTAGGGCATCCAATATTGTCAAACGTAGTCATAACCAGAGTCCATAGAGTTTTGACCAGCATGTTGAAAATCCAAAATAATGTTTCGGCGATTGTTTCCCAAAATGACCCAAAGTTCATCGGCGACATGATCTCGGCGAAAATATATCAAAAATTCAAAAACACTGTCGGCGAAATGGTTTCGGCGAGAATCTGAGGAAGGTTCTGATGCATAAACTACAGATTGTGGCAACCGTGGAAGAATAAAATCATGGTGGTTGGGGTTCTGAGCTTGGCCCCTTGCTATGTCGGAAAAAGCAGGTACGTGGAGTTGATCAGACTCCATATCCTAGTCAACTGCATGGAGCTTCGTTGGCGACAGCCATGCAGCGACCCTGTCGCCCCCTGCAAATATAAACAGGTTTCCTGCAACTGTAAAACGGTAAGAGTCAAGGAAGTTTTACATCTGTTCAGATGTTACACACACACACACCCCGCTTGTAGCGGGGTTTGATTTTTGGAAGACCATCGCAGCAAATGTCGACAAAATTAGACACATAAAGCTTATCCGGAGCTAATGTACACAACTGTATGCAGTCACTCAGAAGGTAGGCTCGTCCCAGCTTGAAGTGTTTCGATCGCGTCACGGAAGCTCATGTCCTCAAGCGCTCTCCACGTGTCGTTGGTTTCCCCAGATGCCATAGCAGCCCTCAAAGTGATTGAAAGTTGTTGGGCCAAGTCCTGGATCATCGGAGTAAAGCGGGTTGCCTCCGTAGGTGCAGTGGTCTCAATGGGAACGTTGTGAAAAGGGTGATGTCCATGTACTAGAGGAATTTCAAAATGATGTCGCCAATAGTCCGCTGTGCGCAGGGACCATTCCCAATTGCCCGAAAGACCATAAAAGTAGTGTTCAGGATCACGACATCTGGAAAGCCCTGACAAGGGGATCTCTTCAATGAATAGCTCCCTGGTGTTGTTGGAGTGGGTAAAGATCTTGAATTGGATCTGGTGAACCACGCGGGAAGAGAAGTGAGCACGATGGAGGTAGTTGTGTGTAGAGCTTGGCTCCGTCGGAAACGGGACATCAGGAGGTGCAGGGCCCGAATATGTATCAGAATGGACCGTAGTTCCAAGGTCAGGAGCTGTACTGTCGGTCGCCAAAGGTGCCGAAGTGGTGTTGGTAGGAGGGTCAGAAGCGCCAGAATGACAAAGTGCAGCAGCCTGGGTGTCTGGTACAGGAACTGGGTTGGTAGGAGCGGGTCCACGGGTAGGGTTCGAAGGCCACGCCAAGCCCGCCACGGTCGCGTCTCGTTTGTGCTCCATGGGTGAGACGATCAGAAATGCGAGAAATGGTGCAACAAAGGCTGAGGCATCAAAATTTTCATAAATAAGTCCAGCCCGAACATGAGAAACCTAATAATAATGATAATAGAAGTGAAGTCCAGTCCTCAATCAAGTGGTTCAATTGCGACGTAGAAGCCAAAGCTCAAAGTCAAAAAAGGTAGAAATCAAAGAATCCTTTGTGTTGGTGAGGTGTCAAGAGAGAATAGAAAACCCTGCAGCATGGTCTTTTTGGCCGGCTAGCGTATCAGGGCAAGATCACACCGGAGCTAATTTTGTAGCATTGCAGGCGTAGTACGAAAGGCTGTGTGGTACCCGGGATGAGCAAAGAGGATTCGCGGGAGTTGTACTTCCGAAGTCGCCATTCAGGTCGGTATTCCTCCAAAAGCTGCAAGATCGTCATATCATTGGAGACTTGGAATGTATCACCGTCCAGGTCGCAAAAGCGAAACTCCAAATTCGAGGGATCAAGTTGGATGTCCCATTGGGACCTCAATCTTTTTGAGATACAGAATCGTAGTTCGCCAGTTGGGATGAGGCCGGCTTCAACTGGTTCCATCTGACGCGACCAGGTAAACAGAGCCTCAAGTTCGTAGCCACTAACATTTCTGAAACTGGAGCTGGCCATAGCCATGTAGTGTTCACGGTCAGGTTCGCTGCGGTGAGTCAATGCCTGTAGGGGAGAGAAGTCAACCAAGATAAGAACAGGTCGGTTTGGAGGAGGGTTCACATCACCAGGAAGGCCTCGAGGTCCAGCAAACCATCCAAAGGTTCGTGTACCCAGCGGTGTCTCACTCGTGGATGTAGCGCGATATGGATGGGGCCGAGAAGAATGAGCCACGGCGTCGAATATCGAGTGTCGAGGATAAAGCGGAAAGCCCAAGCTGCAAAATAGGTTGATAATGACCAAAGAGTAAAGCTCAAAGTGTTGGAAATTGAAGAGAAACGGTGTACCTAGTAAGTGGTCACAAAAAGACGGTAAATCACTGTTCTTTTTCCGCCGACAAATGATGTGGTATATTACACACTGGAGTCCGACATATCCATAGGGTCCATATCGTTCGCATCCAGTGGACCATGTACTTGTTGAGGAGGGACGGCGGGGCGAGTGAGATGTACCGTACGTTGTAGTGTTGCCGGTGGGGAAGAAGGTGGTGTAGACCGCCAAGGTGGCCAATATAAAGAGGTGGTGGTTCCTTGAGAGTGGTGTTGGGCAGAGCGTCCCCAGCATGACTGCAAAATATGGAGGTGGTCCGGTATCGCTTCGTACGGCTGGGAGACATAGACGTTGGAGTGTTCAGGGTGTGGTAGAACAGGAACGGTAGTTGCCGTAGGGGAGGAGGATGATGATTGAATTGGTACGTCATAGTATCGGCGCCAATGATTAGCTGTGGTACGTAGGGTCACCTGATCATTGGTGAGGTGCATGTTCTCCAGAAATGTTTCCACTGGTTTCCACGTTTCAATACCATCAAGTGTCCTTTCCACGATCCAAAGTTCATCTGGATGGTTAGACAAAGGATAGCTCAGCTTCTTGATGAAGACGGAATGGACAGTGGTAGAGGTCGGAATCGTTCGCGCTGCACGGGGAATATAGGATGCCGAAGTAGGATCATCAGGTTGCATATGTGGGACAAGGCCATGTACGGATGTAGGTGGGGAGCGGTGTGAGCAGTATCATCCGTGTTGGAGGTCATCATGTACAATAGCAAAATTATGATCTCGAGATAAACTGAACTGAAGCCAAAAGGCCGTGGGGAAGGTCAATGAAGAAGAAATAAATAACGAACATCACCAAATGGAAAAAGAGAAGTGGATGAGACAAAGGAAACTCAGAACCGGGGTGGCGGACATCATAACGAATGTCTTTTCTTTTTCCTCATAGACGTGAGCCCCGCCAAGATCTATCACGGGGGCTACTCACTCGGCCGCTTTAGTGTATCTGGTGGCCGTGACGAATGGATGCCCACGGGGAATCACTTGAACATGTACAGCGAAGCCTGTGTCTTGTGCATCTGGATGGGGTGTCAGCAGCAAAGGTGAACACTCACGAGTCGTGAAGGCATCGAGATGTTGATGAGTTTTCCATCTCGGGTAGAACCAGTTCAAAACATCCAGAAGAGAATGAGGGAGGTCGTCAAGCATCTGAGCTCCTTGATCGGTGTCAATCATCATGTAGAAATCTGACGCTGGTAGGTGTATCGACCATCGTTGTAGCAGCGTGTCGGTGACCACAGTTTTGAGGTCTGAAACGAAATGACTGCGAGCATAGTCCGGGTAGATCACCTTGAACGTCTGGAACAGGCTATCATAGGTGGCCGTAGGGAGGTTGCCCGCGACCTTGGGGGTCAAGATGTTGTAATAAGGGTTGCGGACGGCAAGTTGCTGCATCGGCTTCAGGTCCAATTGGAAAATAACCGGTCGGTGGGGTGTCGTAGGCGAAGTCCGGTTGGGTGGGTGCTGAAGTGACGAAGAGCCCACAGCGGAAGACGATGTCCTTGTTGGAGAGCGTGAGCGTCGTGTAGGTGAGATCCTCTCGTGGGACATAGCTCGCAGTTGGCAATAGCGGTCCAGGTGAATGCGGAGAGACATAATAAATGGCTGGCGGGTTGTATGATACGACATGTCAAAATACAATGGGGCAACAACGCCCGTGGTTGTGAAGATCAACAAAAGGAACAAAATTCTCAAAAGAACGGCCAACTGGTGGGTGAAGCAGTAATACAGTGCCGCAAACTACCTTTTTCTTTTGGTTCGCATATGTCGTTGATCAGCCAAGTTTGTCTTTGATCTTATTCCACATAGAGCGAACATCTTCCTCGGACTTGCCCATCTTGGTCGAGATCACCTTCCATGAAAATCGAGACTTCTCGTCAGCCTTCAAGGTGCGTAGTTTCTGTTTGTCTTCGGAAGTCCAGAGTGACAGTGGGCTCGAGGAGCGGGATCGGGATTGGTCACGTCGGCGACGACGCTTGGCAGGCGCCTTTGGAGCGGATTTGGCTTTCTGTTTGCGATTCGGCGGTGATGGTGTTCTGGTAGAAAGCTTCGAAGGTGCAGGTAGGACATCAGGTGGCGGAGCGGCAACATGTTGGTGTGGCTCAGGGAGATGGGTTTCCACCAGTTCATCCATAAGTGTCTCTTCCTCCACCATATCCGGCGATGGGATGGGGGCATTGTCAATGAAGGCGTTGGTCTGGTCCGAGTAATGTGGTCGTAGCCCATCAGGTTGATTCCATACGTCTGTACTGGGAAGAGGAGTAGGTTCAATGTTGGGAATGAGCGTGGGTGGTAGTAGCGCCATTGCTCGATGTAGTAGAAGGTAAGCATGGTGAACATCATGAAGAAATTGAAGAAACACTGGTTCTTGAATCGGAATTGACGTCGTAGGAGACGAGGAAGCCATGACAATGCGTCGAATATGGGCCAACAAGTAAATGAAGCCGAGTTTGAGGGTAAGCCAGCTGGAAAAGCACTATTCCAAGATCAAATAAATTCTAATATGGTCCAAATAGGTGAAACGTTCAGCAAGATGTGAATAATGAAACGTAAGCGCCAGCGGCAGGACGGTTCAGGATTTTACCACAATGAGGAAACGTGCAAGTATTGACGAATCGGCTTGGCGGCAGCGACAAGATCGGACTCGGTAAAACCTGCAGATCTGTACAAACGGTGCAATGCGGCAAAACCTCGTGTTCGTTCGTGCAGGGTGCGCGCATTTGGCGACCAGAAATAATCGTGAAACAAAACCCGAAAGTTGGACGGCCAAAGGTGATGCGGAGAATGGCGCCATGACCTGGTTGAAGTCGCGTGGAGGGCTGTAGCGAAGGGCAAAAGGCTCGAACTCGATGCAAAAGCCCAAGAACTCCTGGTCCGGTTCCGTTTCCAAAATGATAGGATGGCCGTAGAACTCCGGGTGGAGGAAATTGGCGAAGCAGATTTCGTAGTCCCAGCCGGGGTCCGACAAGCACAGTCTGTTGTCCACATAGCGAAGGAGGCGAGCTGTGAGATCCATGTTGCTAAGGGTGGTGCGGTAGGTTCGGTACCAGATTTCTTCAGACAGTGCGACAACCATCATGCACAATGCTGGACTCAGAGGGGAGCCCATAGGGGATCCTCGGATTTGTTCAAAAACCGTAGTGCCAATGGAGAATTGAGTCATCTTCAAAGACATGAGGATGATGCGTTCAATGTCCCGAATGAAGATCTTCCTGGTCACATTGAGTGTACGGCATGTGCGGCCTTTGACCACGTCCCCTGTGTTGTTGCCCGGAGTTGCCTTCACGGAGATGATCTCGTCAGGGTCGGTGTTCATGAGGGTCGAGAGGAACTGCAAGGTCAGTCGCCAGCTAGCGATGAAGCGGTCAGTGTCAATGCTTGTGAAAAAGCCCGCAAGATCTTGGTTGTGTATTCGAGGAGTGGGGAGCGAATCAAAGTCGGTGTCCTTGAGGAGCTTGATGAGATCAAATACATCACCCCTTGCCAGGTTGTGGGGAAACGCTTGGGGTAGAAGGTTGTAGATCAGCTTGGCAGTGCAGTTCAACATAGGTCGGAAAGGTGCCGTGAAGAAGCTGACAATGGGTCGTCCGGCCTTGAACTGTTTCTTCCGTTTGGGTAGAACATAGGCATTCGGCAGGTCTCGTCCAGCACCAAGTGCCCATGGGTATGCTTTGCCAAAATGGCGGTTGATCTCGGCGATGGTCCGCTCGATGATGTCACTCGGGCTTTGCTCCAACTTGCGAAATACCAACGGGTCGGCGAAGGTGGTGGTGAGGCACTGGAAGTAGAGTACGGGGCAGTAGATTCGTAGGGATGTAGCTCGCTTGTCCTCGTTGTGGAAGACGGCTTCTGGAAAAAGGCGTTTGAAGCGGCCGATGTCTTTGTGAGTGATGTGGTTGTTGAGTGTGTGGTAGTGGGATTGAATAGAACGATGCCAAAGCTCATCAATATGGGACTTTTGTAAGGAAGGAAGTGAGTTCCGGGTAGTCCACGTCCGCAGAGCCAGGCGAAGCGATGTCTGGATTTCTTTGGAAGGTGGGAAGATTTTGTTTTGAAGCGAACCAGTCGCAATGGATGTGTGTGGGCCATCATCGAAATGTAGGTTGTCGCCGTCCAGGACCAGGTGGTGATCGGGTTGGAGAGCACGAAGGGCATGAGGTCGCAAGGCATCACAGGCACACTTTGGGGTTTCGCCATCAGCCCATTTTGTAGCGGCTTCTTTGTGATTGCACAAGCTATCCATCACCGAGGGGAACTTTGTGAAGACAATCGCCGTGGAAGGAGTCTGCAATGTGGTGTTGTAATGTCGAGTTTGACAAACGTGGAAGGTGAGCAGCCGTCGAAGATCCCGAGTCCAGTTGGGGCATAGTAACCAAGGCGCACGAAGAGGAACCGGTTTTCTGACTCGTTTGGCCTTCCAGAAGGTCAAAGCTCGGTCAATGGCATTGATGGCGTACGACCTTTGGGGTTCTCCTAGGTTGTTGGCAAGACGTCGGATAAAGTAGCAGCCTTGGACTCCAATTTCGTTGGATCGTAGTTTCTTCTCCATGTGGAAGCGTCGTACGGAGTTACTGCCCAAATCCTGAATAATCTCCCAAAGTTGTACTCGTCGATGGAAAAGAGGACTATGAAGAGCGTGTCGAACATGATGGGGTGTAGATCGCCAGCGAAGTTTCCGCCACAAGGAAAATGCTCCAAATTGTCGGGAGGCGGAAAATTTGGTACGTGCAATGAGTCCCTTTCGGCAATTGAAAAACTGGTAAATGAACGGAGTGTTCAATCGAGGTTGCCACAATTGAATTAAGGCCTGTTCCAAGGCCCAAAAGTTGGATTTATTGGTGTAGATCGGGAAAACAGACCACATCCAGAAATTGTCAAATCTGCACCAAAACCGTAAGGCAACTTCGGCCAGCACGAATTTATGTTGTTGCACTTGCAGAAATTTCCGATAGCGAGAGTGTTCGCGGTCCAAAACAAACGACGACGTGGAACCAACATAAAACTTGGGTTGAAAATTAGCAATGTGGCAAAAACGAATATACACCGCCTGAGGATGCTTGAAACATTGGAGGGCGACTGACAAGTCATCCCAGGATCTGCAAAAGAAAATACTCTGCATCGGAGTGCCTTTGAGCAAGGCTTGGAGTTTCGGATTGGCCCGTGGATGTAATAACACATATTGGCCCATCAATACCGTTTGGAGCATCCGAAAAGCAAAAAAGACATCAACAGAAGGGGACAACGTGAAGGGAGTCAATAGTGCAAGAACAAGAATACAGGAATGAGCCACGGCCAAAGTTCGCATAATGTTGGCTGCTTTTGAGCCAGGTGCTTTCAAATACGCTGTGCTAGTCAGGAGTGCATCAATAACGCCACAGTCATGACCTTGAGGACGACTTCATCCGTGGAGGCCCCTTTGTGCTTGCATGGGTCGATACCCATAGCCACGCTTGCGCGTTGGATAGTTTTTGAAGCATCATCGGGTTGGTTTTGCCACCATTCGTTGACCTTCTCCAAGTTCTTCTCCAGGATGTCCTGCTTGGGCTGTGGTAGCTTTAGGGCTTTCACCCACTTTGTGTATTGGGTGTCCGATAATGATGTGGGTTGATTGTCAACGAGCCAAGTGTTCACGGAGCCCGGGGAGATAAGTAGAGTCGAAGGATCGAAGGTCGTAGAGGCGGCAGGTTGTCCTTGAAGTGCGCGTCCAATCGGTGTCGTGGCCGGAGTAGAGCCCTGAGGTGCCGTACCCGGTGAAGTAGTGCCGGCCGATTTGACCTTGGCCAGTTCTGCCTCCAGTTCAAGAATGCGTTGTTGGCTCGCCACGTCCGCAGATGGTTGAGTCGGGAGCCAAGATTGGAGAAGTTGAGCAACGTCTTTGGCCATGTTTTGGGTTGCTTCCTTCTGGTTGAGACATTGGCCTGCCGAGCGAGCTCGAAAGGTAGCAAGTTTGTCCAAATCCACATTGCGGGTGCGCAGTTGTGATACCAATTCAGCCACAAATACTGTAGTGCCGATGTTGTCAAACGGAAGGACGAAGGTTTCTCTTCCGTATGCAACCCGACGAAGCCAGGTATTGTGCAAGCCCTGGTACAAGAACTTCCAGAGTGGGACTTGTAAAGGATCCATCCCTTCAATGTCCTTGTAGCTTGAAAATCTGCTCTGTCGAATTCTGGAGGGAAAGTCCAAACCATTGATCTTGTTGGAGTCGTGGAAGTCAACATCAGGTTTCCATTGCTCCACTGGTGGGATTTCAATTGGTCTGCATGTATATCCTTCGTTGACAGTAGAACTTGCTCCCGGGGATGACATAGGTCTTGGTGATCTCGGTGTAAAAGGATGGCGTTGAGGTGCAAAATTGGCATTGTTGGGAGGTGTCTGTGAGCACGGAGGCGGTGTGGGCGGAAAAGGTGTCGTAGGTGGAGTCCATGGTGGGCGTGTTGGGAACGATGGAGATGTAGGTGGTGGAGGCGGTATTCCGGATGGGTTCCAAAAAGGTCGATGGGTCGTCATTGCATAGTGCATCGGGCCACGGAACGCAGGTACTGCTTGGTGCCATCCATGTTGATGACGAGGAGGTGTGCGAGAGCGGTCGGGCTGGGAAGGAGGAATTCCATTCATATCCGCGCTGAATTGGGAGATCAGGTCCTGGGACGCCATGATGTAGAAAGGGCCACGAGATAATAGGTCAAAATGAGCTCGAACTGCCGATTGAAAGCTGCGGAAAATGTCGAGGTGAGACAAGGCTAAGGGTAGTGTGCGAGTGAAATAGTGTGAAACATAATACGTGGTCCCAGTGTGTGAAACGTAAAGTGAAAACGAATCGGGCGAAAGGATCAAAAACATGAGCATGCAGCAGTACACAAACCTTTTGAGGAAGAAGTGGCGTCAATACCGAATGTCGGGAGAAGCATTGTTACTCCAAAATGATCGGGCAGGGCCACTAGGCTCACTGTATCGCTGACGTAGAATATTCGATACTTGTTCCGGTGCTCCTCAAAGGTAAAGAGTTCACCAACGAGATCTGGAGTGGTAGGTCGAATGTCGAGAACGAGGTCGGCCTTCATGGTGCTGGTCGCGAGAGTGGCCTTCATGATATGAGGAGCGGCGATCTCGGCGGCTGTAGGTTGAATTGTCCCAAGAAGCATTGTCGTGCCAAGATCGGCGAGCATAGTCCCGAGAGCCAGACGCAGCGGTCTCGCGGTGGCTGGGTGTATCGCGAGAGTCGCCTGGAGGTGGCTCCGAAGGTTCTGGGGCGTCGGCAGAAGGGTCAGGTCGTACTGGACGTGCATGATCATCAGGAGGTTCCGAAGGTGCATTGGTCTCCGCAGTCTGGTGTGTGATCAAGCCCGGGAAAACCGAGTGAGTGGAGGCAACGTAGCATATAGATGCGGCGCTTGAGTTCATAGCCGTTGCATTGTCTTTGCCCTTGGCGATGCCCGCAAGGTTGCACAAGCGTTGGATTTGGTCATTTCCTCCAGCTAGGGCACGGATGCATTTGGGTGAGCGGCATATGGCCAGTAGGCCTGATGGGTTTTGTCCTTTGCCTATTTTGTAGAGCTGAGAGGTACAGATCTTGACAGCATAGCCGGGTAGGTTGTCGATGTCTGCGATCTCAGAGGACATTCCGAAGAACCCGTAACATGGGTATTGAGTCGGCATGCCGGCTTCGTTTTTTGTCCAAGTTGCCGGGCGGATGCAGTCTTCCGCAAGAATTTTGGCAACTGATTCCCAACTCGTTTTGTGGTAGATCAGGTAGGTGCCCATGTGTTCGCCACGGTAGATTGGTTTCTTCTTCAATCCTGTGGGAACCGTGATGGTCAGCAAGTTCTCTGGCTCGATGTAGAAGGCTTGTGTTTGCCTTGCGAGTTCGATGTCCAGTAAGTCGGATTGTGCAAAGGCCCTGGCAATATTCCTGACGGTGGCTTGGCTTGCTTTGATGTAAATACGATGGTTGTTGACAGTGCGGTATGGTTTAGCCAACTGTTCGAACATCGCGTCCACAAATTGGTTGAAGAGCTGCAAGATAGCCGGGGTCAATGATTGGCGTAGGGGAACAACATGATCGGGGCCAAGCTCAGTCAGGCAACGGACCCTATGGGGGTCATTGGCCGCCGCCACCATTTCATCGAGGTCGATGTCATTCGTGTCAAACTTGGTGAGCGAAATTGTATCTGTAACCTCAGAATTTTCACTGTCGCCGTCCGGAACTCGGAAGGACACCGCGCCGAGTGGTGCTGAAGTGTGGGTTGGTGGGTTGGTTGGTGGTTCCGGTGGTGGTGGATCGGCAGGAGAATTGGGTCGAGCAGTGTGGTGGTGGTAGGTGTCGGTGTAGTGGCTTTCGTTCCATGAACCCCAGGTGTCATCAGCATCGGGAGTGGGGATGTAGTTCGGATTGGATGGGTTTGCAGCAGGTCGGAGTATGACTTCACGGCCTCTGGATCGGTGACGTGGTGTCGCGGAGCGTGGGCGTGGGTGAGATCGATGACGTCGAGGAACCACAGGAGAGCGTCGTCTTGGCGGTGATCTTCGTCTGTATGGGGATGGGGTTCGGCGGTCCTTGGCGTGTTTCGTGGATGATCGATAACGAGGAAGAGGAGAACGAGGTCGAACTGCACGTTGAGGAGATTTGCGATGGTGATGGGAATGTACAGAAGGTCGATGGGAACGTGATCTTGGAGTTCGGGATCGTGGTCGGCGTGTTGGTGGTGGTGGAACTTGTGGTTGGTGAGGAGGAGCGATGGCTGGAGCTGGGACAATGCGATGGTCCTGAACGTCCGGTTCGGTGGGTCTGGCTTTCGGTGCAGGTGGAGGCGTGGCGATCAGTGGTGGTGTAGGTGTAGGTGGCGGTGTCGGTGGTGTAGGATTCGGTGGAGGTTCATCTTGTTGAAGAAGGAGTTGACGTTGTTCTTGTGCACGTTGGGAATCCATGATCAATTGTTGCTGAGCTTGAATAAGTCGAACAGATTCAGCCAGTTGTTGTGCAGTGGAACCCAGGGATGCAAGTTCAGGTGACACGGATGAAATCGGTGCTGTCGTAGGTGCCGGTGGTGTAGCGTGAGGAGGGGTTTTCGGAGCTGGCCTGCACGGTCGATCCGGTCTTTTGTCAGAGCGATGCCTGGGAGCTGCCTTGACTGCTGGGGCCCGTGGTGAAGGCTCATTTGGAAGGACCGTCGATGCGTCCATCTGTAATGGAGGTTGAATGTGGTGAGGTGGGTATGGAGAACTGGGCAAAGGTGTCGGTGTCATAGTCGATGTAGGTGGTGTAGTCGATGTAGGGGATGGAGCCGGAGGGGAAGGCCACGTGGGTGGAGCAGTGGGTGCCATAGGAGATGGAAAGGTCGACGGAGCGGTGTGCACCATAGTTGGTTCAGGGGCCAAAGGCGAAGGCATGGTGGGTACTAGCTGTGGGCCTGGTACTGCATGAGGAGCCGAAGTCAAGGAGGTGAACGGCAACGATGTTGGTGTTGATGTAGACGGCATGAGCGAAGCTGAGGATGACCATGTAGGATGCAAAGCCGAGGGATGTCCAAATAGATGTGCATTCGGCGTTGATTGCTGCCACGTCGAAGGTGGGTTCGAAGGCTGCGGTGGAGCAGGCCATGACGTTGGCGGAGTGTTCCACGGATGCATCGCTTCAGTAGATCAAAACAAAAGTGAACAATCACATACAGGATTCAGTCCCTAACTGCCTAAAATGTCGTGCGATTATTCCCTGCACCGGGACCGTGGTCAAGTCGTGCCGCAATGGCATAAAACAGCTTCCAAGTTCCATCGAATTAGATGCACAAAATGTTTAACCTCACCAGACAACCATCAAGAGAAAGAATCACCACACCTGCAAGACGTGTGCCTGCCTGATTCAAATGTCGTGACATGATGCAATGACGCTGCAAAAGTGGCTACAGCAATAAAAATGGAGTTTCTGGCGGTTCAGAACGACTTCACTCTGTAAGGAATGCATTCCACAGGTTTCACAAGGGACAGCCGGAACGGCAGGACATCTCAAAAAAGCTGGAAAACAGTATGGCCGGCTGTTGCAATTTACTTGAATGAATTACCAACTTAAAATTCGTAAATTCGGTAGTCCGGACAGTCATCACTCACCCTGAAAAGGGTTGCCTCAATTGGCTCCATGGCACCATGTCGGAGCCACCATGGAAATCACACTAGACAAGAATGGATCATTATATGATCCGGCAGGAACTGAATCCTGAAACATGCAAACCAGCCTAGATCGTTAGATTAGTAAAGGAGCCACATGAGGTACTTCTCGAAAACGATGTAGAGCATCCAATATTGTCAAACGTAGTTAAAACCAGAATCCATAGAGTTTTGACCAGCATGTTGAAAATCCCAAATAATGTTTCGGCGATTGTTTCCAAAAAGACCCAAAGTTCGTCGGCGACATGATCTCGGCGAAAATATGTCAAAAAGTCATAATACTGTCGGCGATATGGTTTCGGCGAAAATCTGAGGAAGGTTCTGATGCTTGTAAATTTCAAAATTGATTCCAGATTGCGACAACAGTGCAGCAAATTGTATAATATTGTGGTTGGGGTTCTAAGCTTGGCCCCTTGCTATGTCCGAAAAAAGCAGGTACGTGCAGTTGATCAGACTGCATATCCTCTCCAAACATCAGTAGCTTCGTTGGCCACGGACTGATGAATGGAGCCGTGGCCCCCTGCAAATATAAACAGGTTTCCTGTAAAAGTAACACGGTAAGAGTCAAGGAAGTTTTACATCTGTTCAGATGTTACACACACACACAACTTACTCACACACAACTTACTCACACACAACTTGCTCACATACAACTTGCTCACACGCGACTTGCACACACACACACACGACTTACTCACACACAACTTACTCACATACAACTTGCTCACATACAACTTGCTCACACACGACTTGCACACACACAACTTACTCACACACAACTTACTCACGCACAACTGACATGGATCGTCGCTTTGCGTGGCAGGCGTGGCACTTATGGCACTGGGCTGGCTCTGGTGACGCGCTTGGGTAAAGGCGAGTCGCCGGGGACGCCGCGGCTGTTGGCGTGGCAGGCGTGGCACTTTGTGACATCGACCGTCACTTTGCGTGGTAGGCCTGGCACTTTGTGACATCGACCTTAACTTTGTCTGGCAGGCGTGGCACTTGTGGCACTGGGCTGGCTCTGGTGACGCGCTTGGGTAAAGGCGAGTCGCCGGGGACGCCGCGGCTGTTGGCGTGGCAGGCGTGGCACTTTGTGACATCGACCTTAACTTTGTCTGGCAGGCGTGGCACTTACTCACACACAACTTGCTCACATACAACTTGCTCACACACGACTTGCACACACACAACTTACTCACACACAAATTACTCACACACAACTTGCTCACATACAACTTGCACACACACACAACTTACTCACACACAACTTACTCACACACAACTTGCTCACATACAACTTGCTCACACACGACTTGCACACACACAACTTACTCACACACAACGTACTCACATACAACTTGCTCACATACAACTTGCTCACACACGACTTGCACACACACGACTTGCACACACACACACAACTTACTCACACACAACTTACTCACGCACAACTGACATGGATCGTCGCTTTGCGTGGCAGGCGTGGCACTTATGGCACTGGGCTGGCTCTGGTGACGCGCTTGGGTAAAGGCGAGTCGCCGGGGACGCCGCGGCTGTTGGCGTGGCAGGCGTGGCACTTTGTGACATCGACCGTCACTTTGCGTGGTAGGCCTGGCACTTTCTGACATCGACCTTAACTTTGTCTGGCAACTGACATGGATCGTCGCTTTGCGTGGCAGGCGTGGCACTTATGGCACTGGGCTGGCTCTGGTGACGCGCTTGGGTAAAGGCGAGTCGCCGGGGACGCCGCGGCTGTTGGCGTGGCAGGCGTGGCACTTTGTGACATCGACCGTCACTTTGCGTGGTAGGCGTGGCACTTTGTGACATCGACCTTAACTTTGTCTGGCAGGCGTGGCACTTGTGGCACTGGGCTGGCTCTGGTGACGCGCTTGGGTAGAGGCGAGTCGCCGGGGACGCCGCGGCTGTTGGCGTGGCAGGCGTGACACTTTGTGACATCGACCTTAACTTTGTCTGGCAGGCGTGGCACTTACTCACACACACACACAACTTGCTCACATACAACTTGCACACACACACAACTTTCTCACACACAACTTACTCACACACAACTTGCTCACATACAACTTGCTCACACACGACTTGCACACACACAACTTACTCACACACAACGTACTCACATACAACTTGCTCACATACAACTTGCTCACACACGACTTGCACACACACGACTTGCACACACACAACTTACTCACACACACAACTTACTCACACACAACTTACTCACACACAAATTACTCACACACAACTTGCTCACATATAACTTGCTCACACACACGACTTGCACACACACACACAACTTACTCACGCACAACTTACTCACACACAACTTGCTCACATACAACTTGCACACACACACACAACTTACTCGCACACAACTTACTCACACACAACTTGCTCACATACAACTTGCTCACACACGACTTGCACACACACACAACTTACTCAAACACAACGTACTCACATACAACTTGCTCACATACAACTTGCTAACACACGACTTCACACACACGACTTGCACACACACACAACTTACTCACATACAACTTACTCACGCACAACTGACATGGATCGTCGCTTTGCGTGGCAGGCGTGGCACTTATGGCACTGGGCTGGCTCTGGTGACGCGCTTGGGTAAAGGCGAGTCGCCGGGGACGCCGCGGCTGTTGGCGTGGCAGGCGTGGCACTTTGTGACATCGACCGTCACTTTGCGTGGTAGGCCTGGCACTTTGTGACATCGACCTTAACTTTGTCTGGCAGGCGTGGCACTTACTCACACACAACTTGCTCACATACACCTTGCACACATACAACTTACTCACACACAACTTACTCACACTCACAACTTGCTCACATACAACTTGCTCACATACAACTTGCTCACACACGACTTGCACACACACACGCACGACTTGCACACACACAACTTACTCACACACAACTTGCTCACGCACAACTGACATGGATCGTCACTTTGCTTGGCAGGCGTGGCACTTATGGCACTGGGCTGGCTCTGGTGACGCGCTTGGGTAAAGGCGAGTCGCCGGGGACGCCGCGGCTGTTGGCGTGGCAGGCGCGGCACTTTGTGACATCGACCTTAACTTTGTCTGGCAGGCGTGGCACTTACTCACACACACAACTTACTCACATACAACTTGTTCACACACACACACACTTGCACACACACACACAACTTACTCACATACAACTTACTCATGCACAACTGACATGGATCGTCGCTTTGCGTGGCAGGCGTGGGACTTATGGCACTGGGCTGGCTCTGGTGACGCGCTTGGGTAAAGGCGAGTCGCCGGGGACGCCGCGGCTGTTGGCGTGGCAGGCGCGGCACTTTGTGACATCGACCGTCACTTTGCGTGGTAGGCGTGGCACTTTGTGACATCGACCTTAACTTTGTCTGGCAGGCGTGGCACTTATGGCACTGGGCTGGCTCTGGTGACGCGCTTGGTTTTAGGCGTCAACTTACTCACGACAGCGCCTGAGATTTTCAGGTGGATTGCTAGCAGTGTTGCATGTGCGTTGCACAGTGAGCTGTCTGTTGGTCACTAGATGGCTGCGTTGTCTGTGACTTTTCGATTTTGGGGCTCTATGTTAGCTGTGGGACTGAAGTGTCACATGTCATGAACTCAGACAGCAATGAAACCATAGCCACCACACATCACAGCACACTTAGATTAGACAATATACAAGAACGACAGCAGAGCTAGCAAACAGCATAGTACAAATCGACACGACCGCTTGGAGCCAGCAAACATCACATTACATCTGAAAGCACCTAAACAAGCGATGCTGCTTTGACACGCAGGCTTGTATACTATGTTTCTTGCGTAGCTCTGTGGTGCAGTCTGAATGCTTTCTTTGTTCCGTTTTCATGGATTGATGACACTGCCTGCGTTTCTCGCAGCCACGCATCGCTGGCAGGTACTTTTGCATCGGCTTCGTCGTGCCGCACATCCTTCGGAGGTGGTACCTAAGTGGTAGCCAAATGTTTTGCAACACTTTCATTGTAGTTGATGTTGATTTGCTTTCGTCTTTCGTCTTTGGAGTTGTTTCTCTTTGTTTCGCATAGACGCGTCGGTAACTTCGTTGCAACTTTGTGATTCTTGTCACGAGGTGCTTGCTCAGCCGCCACGACAGCGCCTGAGATTTTCAGGTGGATTGCTAGCAGTGTTGCATGTTGATTCTGTCGCGTTGCACAGTGAGCTGTCTGTTGGTCACTAGATGGCTGCGTTGTCTGTGACTTTTCGATTTTGGGGCTCTATGTTAGCTGTGGGACTGAAGTGTCACATGTCATGAACTCAGACAGCAATGAAACCATAGCCACCACACATCACAGCACACTTAGATTAGACAATATACAAGAATGACAGCAGAGCTAGCAAACAGCATAGTACAAATCGACACGACCGCTTGGAGCCAGCAAACATCACATTACATCTGAAAGCACCTAAACAAGCGATGCTGCTTTGACACGCAGGCTTGTATACTATGATTCTTGCGTAGCTCTGTGGTGCAGTCTGAATGCTTTCTTTGGTCCGTTTTCATGGATGACACTGCCTGCGTTTCTCGCAGCCACGCATCGCTGGCAGGTACTTTTGCATCGGCTTCGTCGTGCCGCACATCCTTCGGAGGTGGTACCTAAGTGGTAGCCAAATGTTTTGCAACACTTTCATTGTAGTTGATGTTGATTTGCTTTCGTCTTTCGTCTTTGGAGTTGTTTCTCTTTGTTTCGCATAGACGCGTCGGTAACTTCGTTGCAACTTTGTGATTCTTGTCACGAGGTGCTTGCTCAGCCGCCACGACAGCGCCTGAGATTTTCAGGTGGATTGCTAGCAGTGTTGCATGTTGATTCTGTCGCGTTGCACAGTGAGCTGTCTGTTGGTCACTAGATGGCTGCGTTGTCTGTGACTTTTCGATTTTGGGGCTCTATGTTAGCTGTGGGACTGAAGCGTCACATGTCATGAACTCAGACAGCAATGAAACCATAGCCACCACACATCACAGCACACTTAGATTAGACAATATACAAGAACGACAGCAGAGCTAGCAAACAGCATAGTACAAATCGACACGACCGCTTGGAGCCAGCAAACATCACATTACATCTGAAAGCACCTAAACAAGCGATGCTGCTTTGACACGCAGGCTTGTATACTATGATTCTTGCGTAGCTCTGTGGTGCAGTCTGAATGCTTTCTTTGGTCCGTTTTCATGGATGACACTGCCTGCGTTTCTCGCAGCCACGCATCGCTGGCAGGTACTTTTGCATCGGCTTCGTCGTGCCGCACATCCTTCGGAGGTGGTACCTAAGTGGTAGCCAAATGTTTTGCAACACTTTCATTGTAGTTGATGTTGATTTGCTTTCGTCTTTCGTCTTTGGAGTTGTTTCTCTTTGTTTCGCATAGACGCGTCGGTAACTTCGTTGCAACTTTGTGATTCTTGTCACGAGGTGCTTGCTCAGCCGCCACGACAGCGCCTGAGATTTTCAGGTGGATTGCTAGCAGTGTTGCATGTTGATTCTGTCGCGTTGCACAGTGAGCTGTCTGTTGGTCACTAGATGGCTGCGTTGTCTGTGACTTTTCGATTTTGGGGCTCTATGTTAGCTGTGGGACTGAAGCGTCACATGTCATGAACTCAGACAGCAATGAAACCATAGCCACCACACATCACAGCACACTTAGATTAGACAATATACAAGAACGACAGCAGAGCTAGCAAACAGCACATACGTGTGGTCGTCGGTAAAGCCGCGGCCGCTGCAACCGAGTGCAGGCCGCAGCCTGGAACCAGTCCATTGTACGATTTCTGCGGAAACTTGGACACCGTTCAGCTGAAAGATGTTGATCTTCGTTGCCCAGACAGTCTGATGGCCAAGCAACTGCGACAACGCTTCTACGAGATGCTGCGACGCAACGTGAAGCTAGGAAAGCGAACATTGTCCGAATTTCGAACAGATCAGCTTTCCCCGACCTACAACATTCATGTGCTGGTCTCTGCAGATGGGCAGCGATTGGTTCTGCGCGCAGAGCTGCTTTATGATCCCGTTTATCTTCATGTGCCTGTGGTGGACGACGGCAAAATCACCCCTTGGAATGAATAAACAGGCCTACCAGGAAGTGTGCGATGCTATTCAGCATGCTAGCGTGTGAATTTGAATCAGCATGGATTGACGCTCAGTGCGAAGATCTTGCCATGTATGGCCAAGGGAGCTAGCTTTGAAATGGATGGACGTGCCGTGCGAAGATCCAGCGCCTGAATGCGGCCATGTGATCGAAAGAAAAGATAGCGCACATGACAGATCAGAACAGGTTCTGTGCAATCGGTTGCAGCGATTCTTGCGTCGCTTGCTTTCAGTGAGAGCTCCATTACCGCACTTGCCGCAGTCGCTTCGCAGGTCCAACATGCTGCGATGTCGTGATCTTTGCGAGTGCTGCCCACCGGTACGTCTGCTGAAAACGTAATGAACGCTCACTCTGGTGCGTCGTGATCTTTGATCGTCCTGTTACTTCTGAAACTGACAGACTTCATGATGACGTCACCTTTTCTGTATAGATATAACAGCTTGTTATTTTGTGCTGTTCTGCCAGGTACCGACTTCATCGCGCAGATGCTGCCACTTCTGAACAGACTGTTCGAAGCAGTGGTTTCAGCAGTAGACAGCAACCAATCATAATGACTATGTAATACCTATGTTGAGAGAAAGAGAGAGAGAGAGAAATATATATATATATACACATAGAAATTCCAAGTTTGCTTCTGATTTGTAACACTAGAAGAACTGAAAAAAACGATCTCTGCTCCAGGTGCTCTCGGCTCAGTTTTGGTCATTCTTGCTGTGTAAAATGTCTTGCTCTTTTGCCGGAATTAGAATAGAAACTTACTCTACGATTTCCTCTGACCGCCTCTTTCGCCAATGTATGGAAGAAACGTTTGGAAGCCCAAGGACGATTGACAGTCAGATTTCTGCTCGAGATTGGAAGGATGCATGGATGTCATGTCTTGAGTGCTTGGAGCAGACAGAGAGCAGAGTCTATGACTTGGAAGGCGAAGACTGCATCATCTTGGCCCGGGTCAGGCGTCTTCTCTGCGTGGCCTCCATGGACGACTGGTCCCTTCTTAAGGTTCTGGAGAATAATGCAGCAGTATCGCAGAAGTGCAACTGGAGGAGACTTTCTGGACTTTGTGACCGTCCGCAGTTGTCCGTAGGTGTCCGTGCTGTTCGATGTGGCTGTTACCTTGTCTTGAACTTGATCCGGATTCCGTGTGCAGTATATATACCGTTTATAGCCAAAGGAGCTAGCTTTAGCTTGCATGGATTGACGCGCCGTGCGAAGATCTAGCGCCTGAACGCGGCCACGTGAGCGACAGAAAAAAAGATCACGTTCATGACAGATCAGAACAGTTTCTGTGCAATCGGTTGCCGCTATTCTTCTGTTGCTTGCTTTCAGTGGGAGCTCAATTACTGCACTTGCCGCCGTCGCTTGGCAGGTCCACCACGCTGCGATGTCGTGATCTTTGCTAGTGCTGTTGCAGTTGACGGTGCTCATCTGTCTGTTATCAATCTGTGCTTCTGAAACTAACAGTCTTCGTGACAGCCGGTGTTTTCTGTTGTTCTGCCAGGCACCGACTTCGTCGCGCAGATGCTGCTGTTCAATACATGCATACATACATACATACATACATTCATACATACATACATACATACCTACGAGCCACAGGGCGCGCAGAAAGACTTCGCAAAATTTGCGGTTGCGGTATAAAGAGTGCAGACCATTACTTTGGTCAGCGGACCGAGTCAGCGGAAGTATGGTGAGCACACCATCGCTTTGATAGTATGTCCGGAAAAAAACAGCAGAGCCTGGTGGAAATCGAAGAAGACGACGCAACTTACTCACAAATTACTTATTCGCAAACAACTTGCCCTACATACATACATGCATACATACATGCAGACATACATACATACATACATACATACATACATACATACATACAACACAACATGTCCATACACAACTTGCTCACACTTACTCTTCCACACACAACTTGCTCCACACCAATCCTTCACCATCTCTTTTCTCTTTCCTGCTTTCCCCATGCCATCTTTACCTTTCTTTTGCTGCTTGTTGGAAGAAGTTGACGTGTGGGGTTATCCGGTCCTTCAATTTCATGATCATTCATCATCTGTCATCTTCATCGAAGGAAGTTTAGAAGTCAAACTTCCGACAATATGGACAGATGCAAGGCAGAGATGGGAAGAGGCAGAGAGAAGAGAAGAGTAGAAGAGAGCAGATCAGAGAAGAGAAAGAGTCAAAAGAAAGAAGATGCAGATGCGCGAAAAGGTAGGAAAGTCGCGAAACACTGTGTTTTTCCAATGATTTGTGGCTCCGGAGGGTCAAAACGTAGGCTCGCTAAAGCGGCGGGTGCGGAGCCATCTGGCCAGATGAGAGATGAAAAATTGCACGGCGTTGTGGCGCGAAGCATATTTCCAAGTCAAAATGTACAAAACACACCAGGGTCGGAACACTTTTGGAAGTTGAGATGTTGAAAAGTGCACGCCGTTGCGGCGCGAAGCACATTTCAAAGTCAACATGTTAAAAACACCAGGGGTTCGGACCAATTTTTAGAAGTTGCGATGTCCAAAAAGTGCACGCCGTTGTGGCGCGAAGCACAAAGCACACCACGTACGGACCACTTTTGGACGTTCAGAGCTCGTTTTGCGTGGCAGGCGCAAGGGATTGTGCACCTTCTCAAAAGTGAGCAAAACGTGAGGGTTTTGTAGCATTTCCAAAAAGGATGGCAGGAGTGGGACATTTGAAGAGGACCTGCAAAGATGCATTTTCCGTGGCAGGCGCAGTACAAGAGACATGTTCATCGGAGCTGTTCGGAGGTCAGAGCGCTGATTTCCTGAGAGGGGTTGAAGTTTGGAGCCTCAGATCTTCAGGTTTGCTGAGATGATTTCGCATGACAGGCGCAGCGCTTCGTACGACCTGGCATCACTTTTTCGTGGCAAGCACAATAGTTTAGACACATGGACTGGAAAAATCGCAAAACTCATTGGCACGAGGCCGTCAGCTCTGCAGTCAACTTTTCATTTTTGAAGGAAGTCTCGCAGAATTGCTTCGTTTTTCACGTTGTTAAGTTCAAAAATTGAGGAAATCTCGCGGAATTGCTTCGTTTTTGATGTCGTCAAGTTCAAAAAGTGAGGAGGTCTCTCAGAATTGCTTCGTTTTTGATGTTGTCAACTTGGAAAAATGAAGAAGTCTCGTAGAATAGCCAGGTTTTCAAGCTTGCAGATAGACAGGTAGATAGATAGACAGACAGACAGACAGACCGAGAGATAGATAGATAGATAGGTGGATGGATGGATGGATGGATAGATAGATAGATAGATAGAATGTTAGAATGGATGGATGGATGGGTGGATGGATGGATAGATAGATAGGATAGGATAGAATAGAATAGAATAGAATCGAATCGAATCGAATAGATAGATAGATAGATAGATAGACAGACAGAAAGACAGATAGATAGATATGATTAGATGATTAGGTAGATAGGTAGATAGGTAGATAGGTAGATAGGTAGATCCCTAGACACACAGTTAGATAGACAGATAAGATAGGTAGATAGAGCGATAGCTACATAGATAGATAGAAAGAAAGAAAGATAGATAGATAGATAGGTAAAATGATAAAATGATAGAATGGATGGATGGATGGATGGGTGGATGGATGGACGGATAGATAGATAGATAGATAGGTAGGTAGGTAGGTAGGTAGATAGATAGATAGATAGAATGATAAAATGGATGGATGGATGGATGGATGAATAGATAGAAAGATAGATAGATCGGTAGGTAGGTAGGTAGGTAGATAATCAGAGAGAGAGAGAGAAAAAGAGAGAGAAAAATGGGAGACATCAATCACCTTTCGATCCATCAGTGGCTTCGCTCTGCCATCAATGATTCACAACAACCAGTCTCTCCTATAGGTTTCCTATTTTTGAAACTTCCGCCACCGCCTTGTGCGGTACTACTGGTATCTTCGTTTTCATACTCTTTTGGTTAACTCCCTCCTGCTCTTCTTTCGTGCCACACTGTCGTTTAGTTTTCGTCTCGCACGGTGTTCTGTCCGTCCATGCTTCGTCCTTGCTCCCTTTGCAGCGACGCAAACTAAACGAGAACCCAGGCATAAATAGCGACTAGAAAGATGGGATAATGTTAGCAGGAATAGCGAGTATACAAGAATGTAGATGTAACTGACGCAGCATGCTGTGGTGACTTGTGGCCCCTGATACCATCAGCGCGCGCGATGTCTCAATAAAGATCTTGCGTCGATTTCGTTCAAAGCACAGCTGCCCACGCCACAAGATTTTTTCTTTTTTAATAAGGTGCGCTGTGCGCCGTTTTTGGGATGAAGATCACATTTTGGCGCGTAGATCATGGAAAATCTAGAAAAAAAGTGATGCTCGAAGAAGAATTATCGCATTGTAAAGATCTAAGGACCAAGATGTTCAGACGATAGCGCACGTAACACGATATTATATATCGATATTGCATGGCTTCGCATGGTGGAAATCATGAGGCCTCCATCACTTTGCCAACTTCAGTTCTTCAGGAAATTGGCCGACATCTACTGCAACGATGCCTTTGGCACTGCTCACCGTGCCCACAGTTCCATGGTTGGTGATGGCTTCGAGGTGAAATGTTCTGGCGACCTGATGGGCAAGGAGCCAGGGACCCCACGATGTGCATCCAGTAACGATGGTGAGTTTCCCCAGTGATGAATGGGAAAAGTCAGATAAGTCATGAAAAGTCCAGTTTGAGCACACCAGCAGCCGCGGTTTAGATGTGGATCTGTTCATTTTGAAGCCTCAAAAACAGGGGAATCATTGTGGAGGTGATTGGATGAACTACTTGCAAACTGCCATGCGTCTCCAAGTACCTGCGATTTTACGAGATTGGCTCAAAATATTAGACATTATGAAATATACGTAGGTGGATGGATAAATAAATAAATAAAAACATATATATATATGTATATATAAATATATAGATATAATATGTTTATAAAGAGGTAGGCATACAATATCTATTTTACTTTTTCGATTCTATTCTATTCTCTTCTCTTCTGTTCTATTCTTTGAAAATGCTTTTCTCTTCTGTATTCTATTCTATTCTGTTCTATTCTATTCTACTCTAATTTATTCTATTCTATTCTGTTCTATGCTATGCTATGCTATTCTATTCTACTCTATCCTATTCTATCCTATTCTATTCTATCCTATCCTATCCTATTCTATTCTATTCTATTCTATTCTATTCTATTCTATTGTGTTGTATTCGATTCGATTTGATTCGGTTCTATTCGGTTCTGTTCTATTCTATTCTACTGTTATCTACTCTACTCTATTCTATTCTAAGTCAATTCTATTTTATTCTAATTCTATTCTCATTCTGTTCTGTTCTATTCTATTCTATTTTAATTCTATTCTAATTCTAATTCTAATTCTGATTCTATTCTATTCTATTCTATTCTAATTCTATTCTAATTCTATTCTAATTCTATTCTAATTCTATTCTAATTCTATTCTAATTCTATTCTAATTCTATTGTTTACTGCATATATATATATATATATATTTGACGCAGCTCAACGTGTCGATGCAATGTTTTTCGCTGAGCGGCAGGCTCGAGTTTGTCGTGTGTATATCATGGAAAACAGCATTGAAAGCTTTGGATGTCCAGTATTCATCTAGGCTCAAGTGAGCCCCAAATTTCAATACCTGACTGCTTTTCGTATGTCCACTGCCGTGGGAGCTAGAGCCATTCAGTTTGCTACGCCACCACGCATTTCCTTGTGGTCTTCAACAACGGCTCTGACAGCTTTTCTGTTGGGTGCCACGTTGCCCCTTGTTGCGTTGGAACCATTTCTAGCTACCAACATGGATGGGATCAATCAGGAATCCGCTGTTGACGTTGCTTCCTCTCACAACGGACAAGATGAGTGTGCAACCGAACACTGCCGTGGAACCCAGATAGAAGAGACTGGAGGCAAGGGTGTGACGATGCTGTTGTCTTCAGTTCCCATTGCGATGAAGCAGGAGGCAATTTTTACAAGGGAATTGACATGTGTCCAGTTGGTCTACAAGGTCTTCAAGCAGTTCCAACCAGGGGATTGACCGAAAAGGCCACAGTCTCTTTACAAGCTTGACGAAGGTGGTCCCGGCAAAGACGCCGATTGAAGCATCAGAAGCGCTACGACAGTGGCAGAGATGAGACAGTTGCTTCGATCACAAGAACTGAAGCTTCAAGACTGTTGTTGGTTGGATCGCTGACGGAGATGATGAAGATTGTCTTGAGTAAGGATCAACAGGCACTGTTTCGTGTCAATGCGTTTCGAATGGGCAATCAGGTGGACGTGGCGTCGCAGTCCTACTTGCAACTCCTGATTGCCGAAGCTGATCACCAGAGCTCTACTTCCAAGACGACGACAGCACCTGCAGTGGAGTCCCAAGGTGCGGGCGCTGGGCGCTGAGAAGGGCAAGAACGGACAAGGCAAGAACGCAACAGCTTCCCAAGGACAAGATGGTACGGGCACTCAGAGTAGCCCATGCAAACAGCGGGGCACAACAAATGGATTTCTCAAAGGAAACAAGTGCACCCGCAAGCATGATTGGAATAAGAGCGTGCCAAGCCCTGGAGGAAAGAGCTCCAAAGGAAGCCCAAAAGGCAAAGGGAAGTCAACCCTGAACCTCATGTTTAACAACTTGATGCTTCAACGACAGCAACAGCGGCAGCAACTGCCAATGTCGCGCCGACTGCAGCTGCTCAACAAGTTTCGCAACAAGCGGCAGCGACCGGTTCAACAGGAGATGGTGTTTCGGGTGAAGTTGCCAACTTGCTCAAGCCTATGCGGACCACAACTCCGAGAGTTTTGGCAGCTACCGAGATGGTGAACAACCACAGTTACAATGGGATCCTTTTAGATTCTGGCGCTACGCACATGCTTCGTCATCCTTATCATGACAAGGGGGAGTGGCAAAGTGCAGCGCCGACGGAAGTGCGAACGGCAACTGGCAAGACACAGCTTCGAATGGCACAAAACAGCATCAAAGGCGATGAAGGATGATCTGCAGCCAATTGTGCCGCTGGGAATGTTGACACAGCATGGGTGCAAGATGAGATTGCCGTGATGGATGTGCACTCAGGCATGGGAAGCTGGGTGAACTTCAGGTGATGGTGCGTGACAATTGCCCTTGTGTGTCTGCAGAAGTTGGAATGAAGTTCGTTCAAGAGCTGGAGGCTGCAGAGATGGAGAAAACGAAGATGCTTCGAAGCTTGGAAGTTGGCAACAACGACGAAGGGGAGCTGCGGCAATGCAGGCACCATGGATGGATGCTCTGCCCATGAACACCAATGTATGGGTATCTGGTGACAAGAATCTTGAACAGGAAGTGCTGGCAGCTGACACGAGGCCGCAGGAGCTCATCACAGATTGCGAGGCCACCCCAAGGCCTAGGTCGATCCAACGTGGAGATGGCACCGCTTGGAGGGAGTGGAGATGGAGGCGTCGCGATAGAGGCTATCATGACCAGGTGGACGTCAATGTGGAGGAGGAAGAGGATTCCGAAGAGGGATCATCGGATGACCCGGAGTGGCAAGGGGGAGGACGAGATCCAGTACGCGAGAGCGGTGGGCAAAGCAGCGGCTGGGATCAGGACGTCAGAAGCAGCTTTGGAGGCCAGTTCAGGAGGATCATCCACAGCGGCTGTGGACAGAGCCTGGGTTCGGCGTCAGCAGTCGATGCAGTGGCGGTGGCTGCTGAAGCTGCAAGTGGGTCAGGAGACAGACCAACTGCGGCCAGCAGAGGTTCGGCGCGCACCTTCGACTGGCCGGGACTAACAAGTCAAGTTCCCAGACCACCGCCACCACGACCTCAAGACGTACGACCTCATGGTACAGAACAACAGTGTGGCAGACTTCAATCACAAGGCCACCAACAAAATCCACAACAAGGAGCAGTACTAGTCGCCGCGGCCACAGGTGATGGGTGGTGCAGAAGGGATCCCAGCTTTGATGATGATCCCAAATGAGGTGGGCTTGAGGCCTGCGATGAGGCCATCAAGTGGAGATCCAGCACCCGTGGCACCCGTGGCACCCGTGGCAGCAAGGCCTACATGCTGCGGATGACTGGAGCACTTCCTGAGGCATCGGCGATGGGGCTTCGGACGGTGCTGCGTCCTGATGGATCTACTGCGATCATGCTCGCTGGAAGTGAAGAACGGGCATCAAGCAGCCATCACCATGCTGGTGATCAAGCTGCAGAGGTGATGGAGATCTCATCCCCAGAAGAGGTCTCTGTGAACTCATCTACAATCTACTGCTAAATTTCATAATTCAGGGCGGTATATTTGAAAAAAGGGTTATATTTTGGTAGTATTGGAGAATAAGCCCAGAATACGCTGAACAACACATGTCAACAACACAACTAATTTTCCTTATTGTCAAAATCAAATGCTCAACTCAGGCATTCAGATCTGGAATACCTTGAAAACTTATAGGAAAACCCTGCAATCTGAATTGTTTGGTGCACTACCAAAAACGTTCGATCCAGTGTTGCATTCTGCTCCGCCTCCTTTTTCATCAGTCGGAGGGAATCGGCACAGTCAATAACAAGTCTCGATTGATCTGGATGCTGACAAGAACAAGCACCCGCCCCTGAATTGTGAAATATAACACAATCTACATGATCATTTTGACATGTGAGAGTGAGAACCGGACATTTTTGGTGTCGGTCTTTAGACGCAATGATTTGTGAGACACGTTTTTATGTCTCTAGGGCAAGGTGCCAACCTTTGCACCGCGATTTTTCAAGTTGTGCTGGATGGCCAAATTCCCAGCATCGCAGAGGAGGTGGGTCTACACTCTACACCGCTGGAATGGCGTGATAGGCATCTGAATTTTGGAAATGGCACACTCACGAAGATGAGTCATGTAAATAAGAGGCTTGGGCCTGGTTTTTTTCCCCTTCATTGGAATGGCCGAAGCCATGGGGGGAGCGCATGAAGGTTCCAAGATCGTACAGATGCAGTGTAGTATCAGTTTATATCTGTGCACCATGACAACTTCTAATTGTTTTTTTCGTGCTCAAAAGTGTGCGCAATTGTGCACACAATTAACCCCTATTGCATATTGATAGCAGAGCAAATCATTTTAGATGATTGCAACTCATATTGAGCAGTATTCCTTAATATTTGTATCGTTTACATTAAACAAAATATTATTTAAACATATGTGTGCAATAAGTCGTAATCACTGGGTCTCACCATGGCGAGGAGTTGGAGGCCTTTGCCAAGGTGCTGGACAGCCCGGCCAAGCCGGTGCTAGCCATCCTGGGAGGTGCAGGGAACCTGTGATTTTGCCTGAAAAATGGGGATTGAACCGGAAAAATGTTGATTTCATATGGATTAAACGGGGGCTTAATGGGCATTTAATGGGAAATGGGGACCTAACTTGGACAACATGGGAATGCAAGCAACAATATCCAAGAGGGTGTGTCTGGAAATGGGAGATTTTTCCCCGCAATTTTTGCATGGAGAAAACGGTGATCAGCTATAAAAATTTTAGGGCACAGTATTTTCAGACCCACATGTCTGATATTAATTTCCGTCAAAAAGTGAAAGAAACGTCCAAAAATGTTTTTGCGCGCGAGGGGCGTCAACAAATTGATGTTTCTTTCCTGGTATTTTCAAGTCAATACCCTTCGGCGGCATATGGACTAGCAAAACGCCAGAGTTTTGTGATTTTGTGGCCGAGGTGCCAAGGTGAGCGACAAGATCCAGCTGATCATGAACATGTTGGACAAGGCACCCCTTAGCCAAAAAAAAACTAAAAAAACGGATTCGGAGCAACTGTCTGTTTTGTTGACTGTGCCAGAATTATGCCGGTTCAGCTTTCTGGAGAATTTTCAGTGTCAGAGTCTGTTGTCTAATGTTAGCGACACTGAGCCAAAATTGTTGAGGTGAACAAGATGATCATTGGCGGCGGAATGGCCTACACTTTCTTGAAGATCAAGGCTGTCTTGGATCAGCCTTTTGTTCGCAGTCGGAATAGGAATAGGTTTTCCAGTTCTTTAAAACCTGAAACAAGAACGACCTTTTTTGTGCGGTTCAGAGAAGACTCTTTTGGGTGTTTTCTATCTAAAAACAACCAACCCATACAAGTGGTGTAAAGTTTTTTCTGACACAGCGCAAGCTGCTGAGCCAACAAAAAATCCAAATCTGTATGATAAAGGCAAACAAAATGGCACTCTGTATCACTGTATCACGACTTGTTGAGTTGCAAAAGAGTTAAACAAAAATCACCTCAGCCCTTTGGCCTTTGGTGCTGATGGCAGGACAACATGCCCATTGGCAGCTCCCTCTATGACGAGGAAGGTGCGAAGATTGTGCCCGAGATCTTGGCGAAGGCTGAGAAGTTGGGTGCCTCGTTTGGGTCAATTTTTTTGATAGAGATTGATCGGTGCTCCAGTTTTTTTTAATTGAATCAATAATCAATATTTTTTTGCCATCTTGTCCCATTTTTTGTTCAAAGTCTATGATCAGATATCCAGGATCCACAAGTCCAGCCCAGGTGTTGAGATCATCCTGCCAGTGGATTTCACCTGCTCTTCCAAGTTCGGAGAAGATGGCGAGATTAAAGAAGGCTTGGGCAAAGCGAGCCCGTGGAAGAGTTCCGATTGGATTCTGTAATTTTGAAGAACAGGGGATCAGGGGAGTGCGCTAAATACGCTACTTTGGACAAAGCATTCTCTTCCTTGGCAAAACCATTAAACACACTCAATTTCTTCAATGCTGTCTGCACTTTGCTCTTCTGCTTTGGCATCCAAATCACTATACAAAACATTAAAAAACAAAAGAAACAACAAAAAAAAATCAAAAAAAACAACTCAATGGAGGTCCATGGTGGGTTGAGACATAGGGTTAGTTTTTTTTGGTTTTCTCGATGTTTTCATCAATTTCACTTCTGGCTCTTCCCTGAGATCAAATTTCTTCCTCCGGATGTCGGCATGCAGGAACCAATCGTCAAAAAGAAAATTAGACTCTTAAGAGGGACCTCTCTGAACTAAAAAGTCTAGTTTTTTCGTTTTTTTTTTCTGGGAGGGGGGGAAGCATTATTTTTCACTTTCTTAAAAGAGGAATGCCTTATTTTCTATTTTCTGGAGGTGGTGGCTCTGTTTGCGTAGTTTTCTTCTGAGCAAGGAATACCACCGTCTTTTCAAAGGAATGAACACATATATTGCACCCTTTTCAAGGAAACTTGCACAAAGGCATGCTGCACTGTCCTCAAGGAATACCATGGTGTCTTAAAGTGCAACGGCTTATTGAAGAATACCCTTTCAAGATAATGCTATACTTTCTACAAGGAAACTGTACTTTTTCAAAGGACAATTCCATGCTTTGCGCTTTCTTACAGAAAACCCCCTCTTTCAAAGGGTTCCCTTTTGTACAAGAACTTAAATAATACCATACTCAGCAATACTCTTTCGCAAGGACTGCTGTGTGTCTTGAAGGCTACTTTCTCAAGGAATGCTACATACTTTTGAAAGAAATATTGTGTATACATATATATATATATTACAACCAGTCCTTGCTTAACGTAGTGTTGCTAGACGTTGGTTTCTATCCATCCTTGCTCGTAGTTTTCTGTGCTCAAGCTTGTAGGTTTGCGGGCCAGGTAGGCACCCAGGCCGAGGCCTGTAGAGTCATGCCGGGGCCATGGATTGGGGCCAAGGACAACCCCAACTTCCTTGGCGACAGGGCCTGGGGTGCTGGAGACCTGTTCGAATGTCAGGTAGGATGCGAGCCTGGGAGACCAGCGCAAGGCCTTGTGGGAGGTGATCACCGTGGGCGAGAAGCGACATGGACGCTGGGTGTCGGCCACTCTCACAGCAGTGGAGGACGAGCGCCTGCACTGATAAAATCACCAAAGGTGAAGGATCAACGCAGAGACGCGAGTTCTTTGTGCACATTGGCAGTGCGCCGGTTGGATCCTGCAAGGCGGTGGACTCGGAGGACACCTTTGCCTTCCACACTGACGTCGTGCGCTTGCTGGAGGTGAACGACTTCCGAAACCGGCTGTGGCTCTGGTGGCAGACCGGTGTGGCGAAGGCTGATTTTGAGGCCTTTAAGGCCAGGCGTGGCAAGCAAGCTGTGTGCGATGATGAGGCAATCAGCTTCAACGAGGACTTGCCAGAGGATGATGATGATGGTCGGGACAGCCAAGCTGCAAAGGAGAGGGCCGTTGGAGAAAATCTGGCCCGGCTGAAGCGAGAGGTTTCACGAGAGCCACTGCGGAGGAAGAAAGGTGCTATGCCCCGCTCGCCGCGGCGAAGGGAGGTTGTGGTGAGAGGAGACAATGCCAAGAAGGCCAAGAAGAGATCCAGCTCAGGATCAATTGAGAAGAAAAGGAGGAGGAAATCAACTTCGAGAGAGAGGGTCAGGTTACGGCCAGCAGCCCGCAGCAGTTCATCCGCGGATGAGAAAGAACGTAGGAAGAAAAAGAGGCGAGAGCCATCTGACAGCCCGAGGCGGGCCAATGATGAGAAGGACGCCAAGAGGCGGAAGTCCCGTATGGAAAGAGACCGCGGACCATATGGAGTTGGAAAGGCCATAAGCTTTGAGAAGGAGAACAGTGATGACTCCTTATCCGCATCAGCTGATGAGGGTTTTTGCGGGGGGGGGTCCGGCAGGCGCTCGAGCAGAAAAGGCTGCAACAAGTGAAGCCGAGGCCGACATCGCAACCCGTGGGCAAAGGAAAAGGAGATGGAGCTCGGAAAGGCAAGGGCAAGAAGGGCCGAAGAGGCAAGGAGGACATCGTCGGCAGTGATGTCGAGGTTGGTGATGAGGCTGAGGCCTATGAGGATGTGCTCGCAAGTGCCCTGCGGGGCAGGCTCAGAGGGGCAAGCGGCGGACCTCTGCCCTTGAATGGGTGGCTTGGGGACTTCTTCAAGAAACAGCGGGTCACCTACGCTGACTTTGGGCGGCATCTTCTTGAAAGCTTGATTGAGTTGGACACCCCTCTGGGAAGGTTCGTGAGGACCCATTGCAGCCATGTGCAGCCGCCACCGGCCACCGAGGCCACATACCCAAGGAGGGGTGAGCAAGGGGGTGACCGAGCAAAATGTGGATTGGCTGAAGTTGACGGTCACCCTGCTTAGCTTCAATTATTGCACAGGGTGGACAAAGCCAATTTGTGTCCCCATGGACTGCCAGTTGAGCGAAAATCAGAAGCTGTCTATCCAGGAGATGGCACGCACTGTCAATGACAATATCCTGAGTGCCGCTCAGTTGCCAACAACGGGAAGAGCCTGTGAGGCGCTTCAGAGCAAGCGTCACGATTACTCTGGCAACCCGGTGGAGTACATGGAAGACCTGGTGGCTGAGAAGGTCTTTCCCACTTCCGAGGTGAGGCTGGAGTGAGATGCATCACAGACTTCCTTGATGATGAGGGGAAAGGAAGCAATGAGGGACCCAAAACGCTGGCTCCTTCCTCTTGACAGCCCCCTTCGTCAAAAAGATATCTGGTCAGGGCCAGCGATAAGGAATGGCTCAAGATTTGCAAAGAAGGCTATGTGCGAGGGATGTTCTGCATGGTGAATGACGCAGACGTGCCACGTGACAAGGCTGGGCATCGACCTCCCAGGGGCTCAAGATACCCTGCCTTATGTTGGGCAGCTGACGGCGTTGTACTTGTCGCCGGCTGAGGAGCTCTTCGTGGAGTCTGAGGACTTGGAAAGTGCCTTCTGCCCCCTGAATGGTCCCCCTGCTGTGCGTACTCCAGGAAGTGCGTTTGGCCGTCCAGATCTGGGCAAAGTGCGCCCGGCTCTGACCGTGGTGCCCATGGGCTGGAAGTCGGCGGTCACACTGGTCCAGGCTGACTTGGTGATGGTGCCCGCACTACGTCCTGGGAGAAAGCACTGCCTATTCCGGAGGGAGACCATCTGACGGTGGTGTACTTGGACAACTTCGACGAGATACGAATCATCAAGAGGTTCAGTGACAGCATGGCTGCTGAGAGAGGTGAGCCCACTGAGACTCATGCGCGCTTCAATCAGGTTTGCGATGAGGTCGGCTTGCGGCGGAATGCAGCCAAGCAGCTGATTGGAGCTATGTGTGGGGGCATCCAAGGCGGTGAGCTGAACGTCAGCCTGGGGACGTTCAAGTCCAGGCGATCAGCTTGGCCCTCCTGGCACAGTCTCGGGTGACCGAATTCCAGATGAGGCACTGGATTGGGAAGGCCGCTTTCATCGCGACGTTTCGGCGACCACTATTTTCAATTTTGCAGGAGATCTTTGAACTGCTAGAGAAGTGCAAGCAGCAGGGCCAAGTCTGGTGTAATTGATGAGGTCCTGCGCTTCATGGGACTATCCGTGCAGGCCCAAAGTGAACTGCGAGCAGATGTCTCCGAGACCATCTCTTGCACCGATGCTTCACCCACAGGAGGAGGATCAGCAGTGGAGCTTGGTTGTGCCGGAGGAGCTGGATCAGAAGGATTCATGCGGGTGCTGCGGCACGGACTTCAGGGACATGAACCCGGAGAGACAGGTGTACATTTGCTCAAGGCGCTGTGGCGAGAGGTTCCTCAGCTGTGTGCCTGGCAGACCACTGTGAAAGCGGATGCGTCCGAGGTGAGTTCTTTTCCCCCAGGTTTGTGATCACGGTACCCCTTGACAAAAGCCTGCGGCCTGGCCGGAATTGCGATCTGATTGACGAGGGGAAGGAAAGGCTGGCTGCGGCCGAGTTGGACCCTTCGCTCAAGTCAGCGCATTGGGCCCCGGAATGCAGGACATTCTCGCGGGCCAGAGGCCGTTTGATCCAGCTGCCAGACGGATCGTGGATCCAGGGTCCGTGACAAGTTCGAAGTGATGATGAACCATGGGGGTTCGAAGAACTTGTACGGATTGATACTGTGGCTGTACGCCAAGGCAATTCCTACATGAGGAGAGCGTTGAAAGGGCTGATGAACCCACACATGCCCGGAGGGATAGCATCACTTGAGCATCCCTACAACAGCTATGTCTGCACCGGCCTGACTGCCCTGGTCACCCAAACCTGAGGGGTCACAACACCAGCTGGATGCGTGAAGGTCAGCTCAGCTTCGATACGGCCATGGAGTCAGAATATCCCTGGGGATTCTGCATCACGTATGCGGGTGCTTTGGCCGCTCACTTGCGCCAAATTACCCCAGCCCCTGCGGAGGAGTACCCTCTGACACTGGAGTCCCTGATCTACTCTCAGGTGCATGGGGCCACGAAAGGCATGCAGGATGAGGGGCATGTTCGCCGCGTGGTGAACGCTGTCTGCCACGCCCTGCAGGGCATGACCGAGGGAGGTGAAGCAGCACACCTCCGATGGCTCCTTCGCAATGTGGGGCTGAGGGGTAGTGACGTCAGGATCACAGTCCCAGATGAGCAAATCACAAGGGAAGTTTGTCCATCCTTACCCCGCATTTCGGTGGTTGTGGAGGACGGTCTTGAGTTACAAGTGGAGTGCGGAGCAGCACATCAATGTGCTGGAGGTGACAGCTGTCTTGACGGAGTTCCGTCGGCGTCTTCGGGGCCCAAACATGATCAACAAGAGGATCATGAACATCGTGGACCGCTTGGTCACCTACTTCGCATTACAAAGGGAAGATCTGGAAGCAAGCGGCTCAACCGCCCTTTGCGGCGAATTATCGCTCTCAATCTGGCAAGCAAGTTGGTGGTGATATTCCTGTGGACTTTCAGGAAGTGGAACTTTGCAGATGCGGCCTCTCGCCGCTTTGAGTGATGATGCCTCGAGCAAGACAACACCTGAAGTTTAAGGGAATCACACCGAAGACTGCCAGAGCCTACAAAAAGGAAATACGCCGCTTCTTCCAGTTTCTGAGTTCTGAAGGCGTTGCGCTGCCTGACGATGTGGCTGAGCTCGACTACCAGCTCGCAGAATTCATCAATGCACTTTATCACGAAGGTGGGTGGCCGCTCAGTGGGTTCAAACGGTTCCTACCCCGGCTCAAATTCAAGCTGCCAACTGCTCAGCATACTACAACAATTGGTTAAGGGACCACATCCTTTTCGTGCAGTTCCAATACCCTGGATTGTCGCTAAGGCGATGGTTGGTTTGGCTTGGCGGGCTGGGCATCATGATGTTGCTGTTCTCATCTTGGTTGGTTTTTGCTACTTTTTGCGTACCATGGAGTTTGTCACCTTGCCGGTTGCCAATGTGGTGGTGGATCTGGCGACCTCTCAAATTGTTGTCTCTCTTGATCGTGCCAAGACGTCAGAGCAGTATCAGCAATCTTTGTTGCTGCGGCACAGGACTCTGGCCCGCATCCTTAGCCATGCCCTTCCACGATTGTCTGGCCGGCAGCGTCTTTGGGCTGCCTCAGCCAGGGATTTTCGCAAATGTTTCACTTGCCTGGTGGAACATTTGGGTCTCCAAGACGGGTTTTTCGCTTTATAGCATCCGCAGCGACCCATGCTTACACCCAAACCCGGGATCTTCACTATGTCACTGTCCAAGGGCGATGGCGTGACGTCAAAACATCTCGGATTTATTTGGATGATGCTAGGGCCATTTTGGCAAAACTTTCTTTTCCCCCTCCCATTGCCCACCTCCTGCAGCACTCTGGCTCTACCTGGTCTTTTTTTCGGGTAGCTTCGCCAAACGCATCGAATGGGTGCGATTGGGAGTGGGCCTTGGGTGCAATCCTGCCGTGGCGGTGCATTTGCCTGCGGGCAAGACCTTTTCTGCCTGTGGGCAAGGTAGACAGGAGCAGCTGCGAAGTCGGTTGTTCCTGGGGTCCTGCTATTTAGCAGTTGCACCTGCACGGCTGCACATTGAAAATGATGCTGCTGAGCTGTTCCAGATGGATTGAATAAAACCAGTCCTTGCTTAACGTAGTGTTGCTAGACGTTGGTTTCTATCCATCCTTGCTCGTAGTTTTCTGTGCTCCCACCCTTGTCCCACCTCTTTATGGGCCTTGGGTGCAATCCCGCCGTGGCGGTGCGTTTGCCTGCGGGCAACCTTTTCTGCCTGTGGGCAAGGTAGACAGGAGCAGCTGCGAAGTCGGTTGTTCCTGGGGTCCTGCTATTTAGCAGTTGCACTGCACGGCTGCACATTGAAAATGATGCTGCTGAGCTGTTCCAGATGGATTGAATAAAACCAGTCCTTGCTTAACGTAGTGTTGCTAGACGTTGGTTTCTATCCATCCTTGCTCGTAGTTTTCTGTGCTCCCACCCTTGTCCCACCTCTTTATGGGCCTTGGGTGCAATCCCGCCGTGGCGGTGCGTTTGCCTGCGGGCAACCTTTTCTGCCTGTGGGCAAGGTAGACAGGAGCAGCTGCGAAGTCGGTTGTTCCTGGGGTCCTGCTATTTAGCAGTTGCACCCAATCTTAATATTACCTGCGCGGGCTGCACATTGAAAATGGTGCCGCTGAAATAATTTAATTTAGTGATATCATACAGTGAACTATGTTATCTGAAAATGATGTTGTATTTCCCAAATAAATTTTCTTTTCGAAGGAATATTGCATAACACCATGGTTCAAGTCAATATTTCATGAAGCCATCAAGTGCTGTCTTAAAGGAATGCTGCACTTTTGAACGACACTAATGTATATTCAAACTATATCTTAAAGAAATGCTATCTTATTTAAAAGGACTACTACCTCTATGGAAGGAATCACATATTTTCATCCAACTACATGGAAGACAAAACGCACTTTTTCTAAAGGAATGGTCTTGCTTCAGTGTCATGCAACACTTTCTCAAAGGAATGTTGCCCTCTCTGTCTCAGCTGTTTGGCGGGTTTGCTTTCAGGTCCTTGTAGTTTCTTGTTGCCTAATGTGCAAACTTGGATATTTACCGTATACACACAAGACTTGAAGCCAACAGTTCTTCCACAATACATACCTAATATATAGATAAGTATCTATATATGTGTATTTATGGATGTATCGAAGGGCATCTGAGATGAGGGGTGTGATCTTGTCCATCCACAAGGGGTAGCCAGTAGCAATGGCATAGAATGGTTGATAGCCTTATTTAGCTTCCCGCTGTGAATGTGCATTATGTGTTGTTTCTTGTGACCCCAGCTGGATGAAATTTTGAGGTATGCATATAGATGAGATCTTGCAGCAGCATCGCTGGCAGATAGATGAGATCTTGAAGCATGAAAAAAAGGCACTCCCACAGTCCCCGCTTTCTAATTTTTTGGTAGTTTACAAGGTTCAAAACACCTATGGAAAAGTGAAAATGCACACATAAATCTGCTAGCTTGCTTCAGAAACTCCAAGACTGCAAAGGACCCATGTATGCGGTGGATCATCACCACCACCATCACCATCATCATCACCAACATCATCACCACCACCACCAACAACATCACCACCACCACCACAACCACCACCACCACTACCACCACCACCATCATCATCACCATCATCATCATCATCATCCCCATTATCATCATCATCATCACCATCATCATCATCATCACCACCATCACAACCAGAATCACAACCAACATCACACCCCAAATTAGAACAAAACTCACAACCACCGCCGCCGCCGCCACCACCACCACCACCAGCATCACCATCATCATCATCATCATCACCATCATCACCATCATCATCACAGCCACATCATCATCATCATCGTCCTCCTCATCATCATCATCATCATTATCATCATCTACATCATCGCCGTCCTCATCACCATCATCATCATCACCACCATCATCATTACTGTACCATCACCATCACCAACAGCGTTGTCGTCATCATCATCATCATCATCAACAACATCATCATTTTCATCACCATGGTCATCATTACACTCGCCATTGACCACCATCACCATTGCCATTATCAGCAGCATCGTCATCATCATCAACATCATCATCATGGTTATTTTCATCGCAAGCATCGCCAAAATCTTCACCATGATCATGCATTTTTCCCATGTCTTCGTTTTTCACCATTTCTTACCATCAGCATCATCAGCATCATCAGCATCATCAGCATCATCAGCATCATCAGCATCATCAGCAGCATCATCATCATCACCATCACCAAGGTCATCACCACCACCACCCCCACCACCATCATTATCACCATCATGATCAGTACCATCATCATCATCATCATCATCACCTACATCATCATCACAATCATCGTCATCATCATCATCATCATCATCATCTTCTTCTGTGTGTAAAAGCGTCTGTGTGTAAAAGCGTCTGTGTGTAAAAGTGTTTGTGTGTAAAAGTGTCTGTGTGTAAAAGCGTCTGTGTGTAAAAGCTTCTGTGTTGTAAAAGCGTCTGTGTGTAAAAGCTTCTGTGTGTAAAAGCGTCTGCGTGTAAAAGCTTCTGTGTGTAAAAGCTCCTGCGTGTAAAAGCTTCTGTGTGTAAAAGCTCCTGTGTGTAAAAGGGTCTGAGTGTAAAAGTGTCTGTGTGTAAAAGCTTCTGTGTGTAAAAGCGTCTGTGTGTAAAAGCTTCTGTGTGTAAAAACTTCTGTGGGTAAAAGCTTTTGTGTGTAAAAGCGTTTGTGTAAAAGCTTCTGTGTGTAAAAGCGTCTGTGTGTAAAACTGTCTGTGTGTAAAGGCGCCTGTGTGTAAAAGTGTCTGTGTGTAAAAGTGCCTGTGTGTAAAAGCGTCTGTGTGTAAAAGCTTCTGTGTGTAAAAACTTCTGTGTGTAAAAACATTTGTGTGTAAAAGTGTCTGTGTAAAAGCTTCTGTGTGTAAAAGCGTCTGTATGTAAAAGTGTTTGCGTGTAAAAGTGTCTGCGTGTAAAGCGTCTGCGTGTAAAGCGTCTGTGTGTAAAGGAGTCTGTGTCTAAAAGCCTATGTGTGTAAAAACGTCTGTGTGTAAAAGTTTCCGTGTGTAAAAATGTCTGTGCGCAAAAGCTTCCGTATGTAAAAGTGTCTGTGTCTAAAAGCATCTGTGTGTAAAAGCGTCTCTCTGTAAAAAGTTCTATGTGTGAAAAACTATTTGAAAGATACTGTACGATGCAAACTATTGTCTTGTACTTGTGCTATATTGTCTTGATACTCCTCTTCTCGTCTGCCTATAACACATCTTTAATATATTGTTTTGTAATATGGTGTCTCCATACTAACATGAGAAGACCCTGCTCCTCTACGCTCTCGGGCCATCCGTCGTCTAGTTGAACTTTGGGATGGATTGTTTTCATGGATGAACCTTGGAGTTGAAGCAATGATGAGACCCGCGCTGGGAGGCGTCACCAAGGCAGATGGCGTCCCTGAGGGCTTCATGGGACTGGACTGCGGACCAGCCTCGGTGGAGTTGAACGCCAAGGCTAAAGTGGTAAATGTCGTTTTGGTATCTCAAAGTGAGGGGAAAAACACCAAAATCTACTGGTGAATCTTGGTGAATCTGTGTGGATCATCAATTTCAGCTATTATTTCAGGGCAATCCGAAGGGGTTCAATTTTTTCCATTCTCAGACACGGCCATGTCGTCCGTAATAAACCAACCACCTTGCCTGGCCATGGCAGGCTGTGGCCGAATCCAAAACTATCATCTGGAATGGCCCGATGGGAGTGTTCGAGATGGCCAAATTCGAGCCTGGCAAATCAGCATCAATTTAGCTGTGAAAGTGAAGAAAAATGGGAATTTGGCCCAATTTCTTGGAACACCGACCCGGAATCTATGGGAATCTCATGAATCAATAGGCACACTTGCGGAATTGGTTTGAGGGTAAGGATCAGCAGTCCCTGCTTGACTGCCATTTGAGGCACCAAGAAGCTGATGGATGCAGTTGTGGAGGCGACTGGCAAGGGTGTCATCACCGTGATTGGCGGTGGTGACACCGCCACTGCCTGCAAGAAGTATGGCACTGAGGACAAGGTAACTTGGAAGCGCAAGTTGCGGAGCTTCATGTGTCAAAGTTGGACCAGGAATCAAGTTTCGCTTATCAGCACATCAGTACATTGGATTTTGGATGGAGCTCTCGGACTTCATTGGTGTATATTTTAGCTATTGAAACTTTACAGCCCTGTTTGCTTTTGGTCAATGGCTACACTAACTGATACCTTGTAGCCAACTTCTCCAAGTCAGCTTGGCTTCCTTGCCGTTTTGTTTTGACCACAATGGTCACACCCAGTACCGAGTTCACTGTTCAAAAATCAACCACACAGAGAATTAGCATAGCAACCTATGGCACATATAAGGTTTGTGTTTTGTAAGATTTGTTTTGGAGGGACAACATATGCAACATCCAATCCTGATCACCGGGTACCGAGGTCACCCACTGCAGTACTGGTGGTGGTGCCTCCCTAGAGCTGTTGGAGGGGAAGGAACTTCCAGGTGAGGGTTGCAATGATATCAGTGATTTGTTTTGGTTGTTTTGGTCTGGCATAGGTGCAACATTGTAACATGTGTCAGTTCGGTTTTCTGAACTCAGTTTGCTGTTGAAGGGATGCAGTCGGATACAAAAAGCAACCAGGTGTCGCAGCCCTCAATGACAAGCTTCTCGGCAGACAAGACGCTTTTTCAAACTGATCTGCAAGTACTGTACAATAACCATTGTTATGAATTGCTCTGGCAGACTCGAGCCAATGATAGGATACTAAAACAGACAAGCAGAGATGTCCTTTGGTGCTGAGGTAAGCTACACGTGGTCACTCGGCTGTGATTGTGTATCAACTCCTTACCTGACCAAACAGTGTTGCGGGTGGCGCTCTTATCCAGCAAGACGGACAACTGCCAATCTAAGCATTGTGTTTCCTTGAGGGCATGATTAATTTCATTCTGTGGGAAATCGGTGAACCTTCATCTTACGCGTTGTCTCCAGAAAGCCGAGTGAATGTCGGGATCGATGTCTGCCGTCCACAGAAATCCCGAGCTCCGACCCGAGGTTTCACAAAGTGAGTTCTTTTGCCACGCAGCCAATCGATTTTCACTTCGTCAACGAGGTCTTGGCTTTGAGGCCTATCCTGAAAAGCTCCTGCGTGTAAATGTCGGAGCGAGGATCCTATGCTTTGGAGCCAGAACCCTTTTCATCTTGGCGCGGTTTCTCCATGCGGAGACCAGGTGCTTCACCAGGTCCGCGATGAGGGAAGAAAGAAATCAATGCAGCACGGCATAGCACTTGGCGAATCAGCTTCCACTCGGTTTTGTGACCCTTCTGGGCTATCTCTTCTGAAAGGGGACGAGCCGATCTATCACCAGGATCCAGGACAAAGTGACAGATGCTACAATGATACCCCTTTGAGTTTCAAATCATCTTGGAATTGAAGGCTCAAGCTTGCTATGGAAAAATGAACCGAACCACTCAAATGCTGATTCTACAAGACAATTTTATTATACTCTATTATATGAGAGCGCTTTTAGTTGAAGACGTGGTTTCCAAACAAGACTCAGGCAGACCTACATATGGCCCTCACAAAATTGACGCCACATTTTCAGTTTTTGATTCTTTGCATCTCAATGGGCGCCGCATTGACGTCTAGCCTGGTATTCCTTGCTGGCAGAGCAACAGCAGAGGAATTGTTGGGGCCTCAAAAAGTCCCAGAAAAAGTCATTGTGTTCATCGCTGTTGGAATCAAGCAGCCTGCTTCATTGGAGAAAGTGACAAGCAGATGCAAGCAGTGCATATTAAAACTTGCCGTGATCAGTTTGTAGTCCTTGTCCTGATACTACCATGTTACTTGACGCCGTGGAGTACAAAATCTAGAGATACCTGGCTTGACTGTGGCCAAAATTGCTTGCAGCTTGAGGTATTTTTTGGGCCAACGCGAGGTCACAATTATTTACAGTTTCGTTGTTCAGATTCGGTATGGGTTGCTCTCAATTTTCGACAAGCATATAAAATTATAAATATATATATATTATACTGAGTGTTTAAATATATATATATATATATGTACAGTATATATATATATATATATATACACGCACATATTATATATGTATATATGATATGTATATATAATATATGTATATATATATACATTTCATGACCAAACCAGAAGACATTTTGATTCCCCAAAAACAGGTCCACGATATCCAACGGCCAGGGGGACCTCCATTGCCTGGGAAGTTGTAGCAGTTGTTACGTGGCGCTGGAGGAGCTTCCAGGGAGACCCTTGGAGGCCAGAGCCAATTGGTTTGTTCTTACACATCCAAGACTGTGGCTGAGTGCATTTTCATATTCGAGTTGGCGCACAAGGCTGCCTCCCACCACACAGAGCTGGCAATTAGCTCAGCCAAAGATGTGCAAGCGTGGTTGGCTGCCCCTGAGGCAGTTCCTGCCATGTGTTTTTGCTCCATGGAGATGGGCGGCCACTGGCTGCCACTCTGCTCACGACAATGTGAAGTACCAATTTAATGGTGGGACTCTGATAGGGCAGGTATCTTTAACACGCTTATGGTATGACATTGAATGAAATGAGAACCCGTCTCCCGTATATAGCCATTTTGGCTCAAGTCTGGCTCTAGCCAACTTCTCAGCTCATCTCGTTGCCCGTCAGTGGCCATGTTCACCGCGGATGAGCAACGAATTTTGGATCAACTGGCTGTGAGTGGTTTTGATCAGCATGATGTTGCTGGTCTGACCGTCCTTGAATTGCAAGAAGAGCTCGCCGACCAGACAAATCCTGACACGATCCAAGCCGGGAGAAAATTTGGGGGATCCATTGCAGGCCCCGGCCTCAAACTTGGAAACCACTGCTTCCACAACAGCCAGCCAATAGACCGGCACCTGCTTCAGCTGCACAGGTCCCAAAACCAGCAGGGCCTCCCCGCCAACATTGTACTTCCAAGCAGTACAAGCACAAGAATGTTGCTGTAGCATTGCTCGAGACAGTGCTCCATCCAGGCCTGAGCCTGGCCATAGATGACCTGACTCAGTCCGGCTTGCCCCGAGGATTGATGCAGCTGCTGATTCCTTGCTCTCCAAATTTCAACCGGGCTGCTGTACTTCGCACATGGAACCACCTCATCCAATGGCAGCTTGAAGCTGATGGCACTATTGGGCAGGTGACGGATGTTGCCCTTCGCAAGTTCCTTCTTGAGCAAGAAGAGCGTGGCCGCACTGTGCCCAACACCGTGTACCGGCACCTGCGCTGGTTGCAAGAGCATCTGAAGGTGTCCTTGCCTTTAGCATCGCCGGTGTTGCAGAACTTCACCACTACATTGGCGCATACTTGGCCTTCTCAGGTTGAAGTGCCGCCTCCGCAAGTTTGGAGACATTTGTTGGAGCTTGCTGCCAGCTCCAATCGCTCTCTAGCATCGGCAGCCGGCTTGATAGTTCGCTTTGCGGTCTCTGTGCTGCGCTTCAAACACTGTGCCAGAACCACTCTTGACCAGGACCTGCCTTCCAGCCGAACCAGTGTCTCGAGGATCTCGCAGGGCAAACATGGGATGCCTTTTGCCATAGCGCTGCCCAACTATGTGGAACCCGGGCGTCCACTTGTGCCACGTGCATTCTGAATTCGGCCGCAGAGTAGGTGCTGGTACTCCGTTTCTACCAGATATGCGGTTTGAAGCGGGAAGCGTCATGTTTCGGTCTGCCCCAGCGCTCTATTCGCGCTTTCAGGCCTTCATGCGCTCTCTCCTGCAGCTTCCCCCACTCTCTCTGGATGAGCAAGCAGCTTCTAATTTTTCAACTCGTAGTTTCTGGCGATTTTTGCCAACAGTAGCAGATGCCTTGCAGCTTTGCGACTCTGATCGCGTCTGCTTGGGCAATTGGGCTGATGGTCGCAAGCTTCCGCTCCCTTGGCTACAGCTCTGAGCGATTAGAGTCTGCAGCCCAGGCCCGGCGGCTTTACCTCGCCTCGGTCCATCACCTGCTCAAACATGTTCTGCGCCCCGAATCTTGGTCCAGCCTCCGAGCGGTGGCTCCCCATTTTGATCGGTTGCGCGCCCTAATTGCCACTTCCTCTTGCATGGGGTCCTGGCATTCCACCGGTGCCCGTGCCGGAGCTCGTTGAAAGCAGCCCAGTTGTCCTCAAGGCTGAATCCCCGGCTGTCAGCTTCAAAGGCCTCATCAGCTTACTCCGAATTCACGAGATCTTGCTCAACACCCTTGCCATGGCTGTAACTGCTGAACGAGGTTCAAAAATCCTACCTGGCACAAAAGTTTGCGAATTCTCCATGTCCGACAACCTGGCCTATCGCACTTTTGCTCCAGAGCGGCTTCGCCGCTATCCCGGCAGCGTCGCCCAGGCAATCCAATGGTTTCTTGATCACAAGCAAACCCGTCTTGCAGCCATTTCCTTGTATGCCGATGACTGGCCACTGGGTGAAGCTCTCAAAGTTGCTTATGAATCCAAAGCAGCAGTGTTGTGGCAAGTTGGAACTGGCCCGGTGGGAGCAGTGGATGATGCGTTGCACAGTGAAAGCCAGCCACTCCACCACCGCCGCCAGCCAAACGGCGCCGTGCTGAGGGCTCTGGTGGCATCCAAACTGATTTGTCAATGATTTGCCCACAGGCAAGCCAGTTAGCCTCAAAGACTTGTGCAAGAAGTGGAACAAGGGTCACAACGCTTCCTCGCACCAAAGCAAAAAAGGCTAGGGACAACTCCTCACTGCCAGCAAGCCCACCGGTAGTGAGGTCGCCCATCAGAAGCCACTTGTGGGTCAAAAGTTGGATCCTGACACCCCACCTGATGGTGTTCTGTGTCTTCCCAACAAAGCGTGTGCTGCTGCACTTGCCCTGGAACCTTCGCCTGGGCCACTGCCAGTGACATCGCACGAAGCTTGGTTCCAAGACATGCTGTCGCTGTTACCTGGGGACATCCCAGATTCTTTAACATCTAAAGCTAAAGGAGCATTTCTTAAAGTGCCCTTGTCGCCTTTCCTCCAATTTGAATCGTGGGCTTTCGAAAATAACATCCATAACCCCCATGGTTTCAAGAGGGAGGCTCCGCCACACGGACCCAGCCCGATCAATGAAACAACCTAAAGCATCCATAGTTCAGCCCATCATTGAACCTACACTCTCACCAAGGCAGCATTTGGACGCAGCCTTGGATTTGCCTAGCCCGTACGCAGGGGAGGTGGTCTTGGAAAAAGATTTGCAGTTCGCAGTGCAGCAAGCTGTGCGACATGGACTTTCCATCCAGCAGCTTAGGAACGAAGCTTTGGTCGCTTTTCGTACTCTAGCTCGAGCTTTGGCGACAACGGCATGTGCACCATGTTCCTGGTTTTCGACCCGCCCTTGTTGCAGCCTGTGTTAGCATTCTTAATTGGCCTGATCGTACTCTACCCACGTGCTTGTGTTTGGGATTTGCTTTAGTTGGATCCATCCCCCCAAGTGGTTTTTTCAGGGAACACTTCCTGGGGCATTCCCAGAAACACCATTGTTGGGGTCCGATGCAGCAACTTATGTGGACCGGCTTGAAGGCGATCTTAGGATCCATCCTTCTGCTACTTCGATTTTGGAAGAAAGTATTAAGGAACAACAGATGGGACTTTTAGGGCCTTTCCAGCCCCGTGAATATTTTGATGAATTATTTGGTAGGGGCCACTGGCGGCCACTGAAGCGTCATACCATTCACCAGCATGACAAAGAACGGCCTATCGATGACGGCAAAGCTGGAAGACACAATGAGTGCACCCAGCTTCACGAAGCTATTGTCAACCAAAGGCCTGCTTTTCCTTTGGCAGTAATAAAGTTTTGGCACCGTACGGCTTTAAATTTCATACGCACCGTACATCCTGATGCGTCGGCAGTAGACCTTTTAACCTATGTGCCATGGTTGCATATAGTTGCTGGTACAAAAGATCTTCGGAAAGGATCTCGTCAGAACCATCCTATCAAACATCACATGTGTGTCAACATTATCACTTTTGTTCACCCGCATACCGGCCAACGTGTATATGCCCAACTTTTTGGCTTGCCTTTCGGGTTAGACTTTTGGAAATGTTTGGAGTCATTATCGGTCACCACAAGCGACAACATATGAGCACTACACCTAGGTTTCTTGGGTTAATCACTGACTTCAGTTTGGCATCTACCAACTATACTGTCAGTCTCCAGTGTTGCCCCACCACCAAAACCCGTGCCATGCAAATGCTGTCTGAATTGCTGTCTACGTGTAAAGTCACGTCCGGTCAAGCAGCCAAAGCCCGTGGCCTCTTAAATTGGTTAGAAATGTCTATGCTCGGTAGGCCTTTGACTGCCGCATTCTCTGGCTTCATTGCACGCCAATACTTTGATACCACTGAATCTTTGACACCAGAGCTTGCTCTCTGCCTTCAGTATTTGCAACTTGCCTTGTCAATCCTGCCTTCACGCATTGTGGAAATCTATCAGAATCCACGTCCTCCAGTCATCATCTACACTGATGCATCTACCGAAGCGCCCACTGCATTGGGCTTTCGCCTCGGCATTTAGATTGCTCGGGATGACCAAATCCTGGTTTCATCCGCTGTACCTCTCCTTGCCTTCTCTGCACCAGCCATCTTGCAGGATCGAGCTATGCTATCGTTTCTGGACAACCAAGCAGCTTGGCGCTCCATCATTCGATCCGCCTCGTCTGCGTCCGATGTCAATCACTTGTCACGGCTAGCAGGGCTGCAATTCGCCAAACTGCGATGCAACCCTTGGTTTGAATGGGTACCTTCCCATCAAAATCTCAGCGACCCGCTGAGTCGCCAAGGATTGGCTGACCCGCATGTGGCTGCAGCCATCCAACCTGGGGCCTGGAAGCCTCTCGTGCTCTCTCCCCCATGGGGTGTCCTGGCACCTAATTTAAAATCCATTTCATCCTTCATCACAGCGTTGGACTGAAAAACATGCAGCGTTGGGAATCTTCGCTTTCTGAGGCTTTGTTGTCAAACAACTTGTCTCCCTGTCGGTTCAAGGCCCCTGACTTCAATTGTCATTCTGGCCTCCCCCGATGTCTAAAGTTCCAACGCTGTAATGTCACACAAACTCTGAAACCCTTAGCCATCTGCGAAAAAGGGGAATGACGTCTGGCTGCTGCATCCGTCGCTTTTGTCCCCTCCATCTGGTTGTCTGTAAGCCACAGTGTTGACATTGAATGAAATGAGAACCAGTCTCCCGAGTCTCCCGTGGAAGCAATTGTTTGCATGGTCAGGAGTGCTCTTTTTGCTTGGCTGTCAGTCTCCTTTCTTTTCCTTTCTGTCTTGTCTCTGTACGCCTCTACCTACTTGTCACCTTCTTTGTCTCCCTTGCTCGTCTCCCTTTGTTTCATGTCTTGCGTTGGACAGTGTGAATGCCTGTCTTTCATTTCCCAAGATACTGTTCTTCCCTTCCTTGCCCTTTGCTAAAGCAAATTGGTTTCTGTAGATACTTCAAAGTCCCAAAGAAGAAAGAGAGAGAGACTCTGACACACAGGTGTTGGGCCAGCGCTGAATTGGCTGGAAGCGCAGGGAGTTTGATTTCTCGTTTTCTTTATCGTTATGTCCCTCCTGTCTTACTTGGTGGCAATCTTGTCGTCCTTCGCCCCCCAGGTCTCAAGAGGTGATTTTGGCCTATCTGCCACTTAATCTACCATGTCTCCTCTGCTCTTGTGACCCCTCGGCCCCAAAAAAGAAACATAAATAGATCATCATGTTTTTCGTTCTTTTAAAAATGATATAGAGCCGCTTGACCATAAACTTGTCCGAAACATGTTTTGATGATGTGTCTCGTCAACTTGTTGGGTTACAGAGACGCAATTTTGCATCAGAAGAGGTTGCAGTTTGGATCAAAGCAGGTTGCACGTTTGCAACACCTGCAACGCAAGCCATCAAAACTGAATTTGTTTCCAGGCACTAGGATTTGTTCGATTCACTATGATGTTGTTTGTCAGCTACGAAAAGAGATTCCCGTTAAAACAATTTTCCAAAAGTTGAACAACTGGCCCATTTCGTTCAATTTGGTCATTGTAAAATCTCCGTTTCTGTTGCTCAGATGCTGATCGCACATGAGTTTGGTACAACATCAGGGGCTGTTGGCTGATCCCCATATTTTCACCAGGGCATATGCATGCACAGCTGTGTGTGCGTTTGAACTTAGATATTGCTTGCTTGTTTATTATTGACTATACTGTACTGTACGGTACTGTACTGTATTGTACTGTGCTATATTACAATATTATGATACTGTCTGATATTGTCTGATATTGTCTGGTATTATCCGATATTGTCTGATATGGTCTGGTATTGTCTGATATGATATTGTGATACAATGATGAAATGATGAAATGATATTATGATATTAGGCTATATGATATGTGATTTTTGATTTGGACATGAAATGACATTACAGAATACATGTACATACAACACAATACGATACACTATAGCATAATATCGTAAAACATATTGTAGTACAATAGAATATACTTAACATACGTAATATAATACAATATAATGTACAATGACATACTATTACATAAAAAGATACAGTATGATATAATACAGTATGGGATGATATAGTATATCATATTATGATATAATATGATTTACTTTAATATGATACACTATGATACACTATGATACACTATGATACACTATGATACACTATGATACACTATGATACACTATTAATCGAAGGAAGTTTAGAAGTGAAACTTCCGACAGTATGGACAGTTGAAAAGCAGAGGTGAGAAAAAATCAGAAGAGAAAGAGTCAGAAAAAAAAAATGCAGATGCGCGAAAATGTAGGAAAGTCGCGATTCGCTGTGTTTTTCCAATGATTTGTGGCTCCGGTGGGTCGAAAAGTAGGCTCGCTAAAGCGGCGGGTGCGGAGCCAGCTGGCCAGATGGGAGATGAAAAATTGCACGCCGTTGTGGCGCGAAGCACATTTCCAAGTCAAAATGTACAAAACACACCAGGTTCGGACCACTTTTGGAAGTTGAGATGTCGAAAAAGTGCACGCCGTTGTGGCGCGAAGCACATTTCCAAGTCAAAATGTCCAAAACACCTCAGCTTCGGACCACTTTTGGAAGTTGAGATGTCGAAAAAGTGCACGCCGTTGTGGCGCGAAGCACATTTCCAAGTCAAAATGTACAAAACACCTCAGCTTCGGACCACTTTTGGAAGTTGAGATGTCGAAAAAGTGCACGCCGTTGTGGCGCGAAGCAGATTTCCAAGTCAAAAGTGTTAAAAAACTGACGGTCTCGGACCACTTTTGGAGGTTCAGATGTCGAAAAAGTGTCGAAAAAGTGCACGCCGTTGTGGCGCGAAGCACATTTCGAAGTCAAAAGTGTAAAAAACTGAGGGTTTTGAGCCTTTTTTGACGTGAAGATGTCGAAAAAGTAGACACTGATTAACTTAACTAACTTGACTAACTTAACTAACTTCACTAACTTAACTATCCTAACTTCGACGACAACAGCACAGCAAGCAGCAACAACAACAGCAACAGCAACAACAACAACAACAACACCAACACAACAAACAACTACAACTACACAACTACAACTACAACTACAACTACAACAACTACACAACAACTACAACTAGAACAACAACAACAACAACAGCACACACAACACAACAACAAACAACACAACAACAGCAACCAACACAACACTACAACTACAACTACAACTACAACTACAACTACAACTACACAACAACTACAACTAGAACTACAACTACAACAACTACAGCTACAACAACAACAACAACAACTACTACTACTACTACAGCAACAACAACAACTACTACAACTACAACAACTACTACTACTACTACACTACACAACAACTACAACCACACAACAACTACAACTACAACAACTACAACTACAACTACAAAACAACTACAGCTACAACTATATGACTGCAACTACACTACACTAATTACATTACACCACAACTACAACTCCACTACGCTACAACTACAACTACAGTTGCAGTACATCACACTACATCCAGCAGTTGTGGGTGAGGTGACCACTGCAACCATTGCAACCATTCCAGCAAACACAACTCCAACCACCTTTCGGTCAATCAGTGGATTCGCTCTGCCATCCGTGATTCACAACAATCAATCTCTCCTATAGGTTTCCTATTCACGTCGCTTCGCGACGGCAACCGCCCGCACCGCATCGTTGGGCTCACACAGCAGGGGCATTGAGACCAAAAACATCCGAAAGTACTGATTGTCGGAAAAAAAACGCGAAGAATTTGATGGCCATGTATAGCGGACCAACGCAGTTCAAAAAATAACGAAAAACATGAAAAAACGGCGAAATTGCTGTTATTTACAGTGTTTTTGCCCGGTGAGAAGCAGAAACCACTGCAAATACCATGGTTTTTGAGGGTCAGGTGGCCAAAAACACTGTAATTTACAGTGTTTTTTTAACCAGCGTCAAAAAACGCTGGTATTTACGATGTTTTCATTCACACCGTAACATAAAACAGCGTAATTTACGATGTTTTTAGAAGTTTTGAAGCTAGCCGTCAAGCATGCAGAAAACAGAAAAACACTGTAAAAACCAGTGTTTCTGCTATCACAAAACGACGAAAATCAGTCCGAAAACGGGTCCAAAAACTCAAAAATCCGCCTCCGGGCCAGGCCACCTGCGGAACCGCAAAAAAAGATGTTGCAAACCAAAAAATTGAGGTCAAAAAGTTGAAAAACACGGTTTTTTTTCACTTTTCGCTTGCCGATTTTGGACGGGCGCGTTCACGAACAGGTGTCTTCCGTACTGTTTTTTACAGTGTTTTTTGAAGGCGAGCGTCACGACCTATCAAAAACAGGAGGTTTTGGCCGAAAAATGCCCCCCCCCCCCAGGTAAACCTGTAACCTTTTACGAGTGCCATCCGGAAGATCACGCCCCAGCACCTTCGGTGCGGGCGGATTTTTGAAACTTCCGCCACCGCCTTGTGCGGTACTACTGGTATACTATGATATAGTGAAATACAATATGATATTATATGATATGATGAAGTACGATATGTGATATAATATCCGTTTATGTATCATATCCATTTCTTTTTTTCGTAGTACAAAAGTACATCTCATTTAGATTCAGCCCTGTCCCAGTGCCCCTCCCCTATGGCAGGTCTGCGACTTGCTGCTGATGTTTCCAGTGGATCTTCGCCGTGAGGCAACCGGGCCTGCTTCTTGGGGACCTTAGTGGCGGATAGGCTTGGGAGGTCAGGCTTTATTTGTGTCTATCTATACAGTATATAAATGTACGTACAGGACAGGACGGGGGTGCTGCCCGGGGAAGAGCGTTTTGACTGCGCAGGGCCAGTGTCTTATGCATTTTGGGATGTCGGAGGAATGGTCGAATGGCTGACGTTCCAAAACAACTAGACGACGGATGGCCCGAAAACGTAAAAAAGCATGTTACTCTCTTGTAAGTAGTATCAAAGACATTGTTGGTGAAAGCTTCATTGAAGATGATGCAGATGATCAGCAGAAAGGAGATAGAAATGCTATGTCAGATTTCCGTAGACAAAGATAGACACAAAATTTGAGAGACCGACAGAGACAGACAGCAAAGAAACACATACACACACACACAGACACACAAACAAAGATACAGACACAGACGCACACACACACACACACGGTACACAGACGGACACCACACCCACGCACACAAACAGAACACAAAGAGGGAGACACATACAGGCACACGCACACACAGGCACAGACACACACGCACACAAAGAGGAAGACACACACACACACACACGCACGCACGCACGCACGCACGCACGCACGCACGCACGCACGCGCACGCACGCACACACACGCAGACACACGCAGACACACGCAGACACACGCAGACACACGCAGACACACGCAGACACACGCAGACACACGCAGACACACGCAGACACACGCAGACACACGCAGGCACACGCAGGCACACGCAGACACACGCAGACACACGCAGACACACGCAGACACACGCAGACACACGCAGACACACGCAGACACACGCAGACACACGCAGACACACGCAGACACACACGCACAGAAAGAGATAGACACGGGACGCAAAAACAGGGACGCAGACAGACACCAGGACACACACACACACTCTCACAGCGAAGTCATCGTTGTCGTGGGCACCTCAGCAATCCAAAGGGGGGTGAAGTTCGTGGCCTGCATTAGGGGACCTGCATTTGATTGTTAGAAACTGTGCGACGTATGCTTTTCAGCAGTGCAGTCTACATGTGAGTAAGAACCTGCAGCCTCATGATTTCACATAGGCAAGTGTGACGATAAGCAATGCCATCCAACATGTTGCGGATAGAAATCAGGTCGATCCATGCAACTACCTGCGCAAGAGCAATCAGCAGCTTTATTCACTGTCGACGAAGTTGACTGTAGACGACAAAGTCTCAGACAGGTCTGGTTGACTTGTCGGAACCAGACTTTTCGACATCATTTTGACATCGAAACATTCTGCGGTTTCAAGGCTCCCAGCGCACAAGCAAATGAGAGCTAGGCCGCGTCAAGTTGGAAATCCCGGTGCCACTCACAGCGCTGTTGTTCCACCATCCACAATGCCTCCAAAACATAGTCTCGATGGCGCCACGGGCGAAGAGACGGTCTCTTTGTAAGCAACAGTTTGATCGCATCTTTGGCGCTGTAGCCATAGGCTGCGATGAGCCAAGCACACATACCGCAGCGCTGCGGTTGATGCCACCAAAGCAATGAAACAAAATGTTCATAGTTCATGGGCTTGTCTGCGTTGACGGCAATGATTGACGGTTGCCACAGTTGGAAGCATATGCTTTTCCAATTGGAGAGGCAATTCTTTTGCAATGCTTTGTGCCCTTCTAAGTCGCGGCCCGGCTGCTTCACTGTGATGTCGTCATGCTGACAATGAATATGAACTACATCGTGCTCACGGAAGTAATCATTCCAGGAGGTCTCTCTTCAAGAAACTTTCAGCAAATCACATGAGAAGATCGATCATCGGAAACTGAAAATCCTCCGAAACAACGTTGATCCTTCTGCTTGGCTCGAAGGCTTCGAAGTCGCCATTTGTTAACTTGTCAGCCTCAACGTTTGCCTCACAAGGCCTCGTACTCCAATTTCTTCGCAGAAGGACAAATAAGCAACATATCAAGGAGCAACTGTGCCAGCACCGTGCGGTGGACGTCGGTCAGCTGCTTGGCTACGCGGCGCTCCATGAAGGCGCCGAACTGTGTTCGATGCAATGTTGAAACACGTTGGAAATAGTCCCGTATCTGTCAATCAGGCCGAAATGCCGTGCAAATGTAGATGCATGGTTGATCAGCGGGTAAATGCGCATGCAGGTGTACAGGGAAGCTGAGCAATGTGCTGTACATGTGGCGAAAAGCATGAAGAAAATTGGGAGACGCAAATGGCATAGAAAGCGAACATGACAAACAACAGGCTTATAGGCACACCTTGCCCTGACCAGCATGAGCTACTTATACTCCTTCCGAACGGACTGCGGCGCGGTCTGTTTTCCTGTTTTGCTTCCGTCTGCAGCGCAGCAGTTAGATGATCAAGCCATGAGCCACGAAGCTCCAAGGCCACGGCAAGAGGCGGTCACCAAAGCGACGCCGAAGCCTTGCCTGCCAACTCCGCAATGCAGCGCGGAATTGGTGTGCTGTAGGCGGCGGCATACATAGCAGTTGGAGTAGCCACCCGGCCAGACGCAACAACTCCTTGCTCTCTTCCTCCGAGATGAAGCGCCCGTCCCACTGAGTAGCCCAGGAGGCAATGTACGCAGGAGAGTACGCAGCCATCGGCGCAAAGAGGCTGGAAGGCTCCAAGTGCTGCAGGTTGCCCGGCGATGATGGCATCAAATTGGACCGCCCCGTTGGCCCCATGCTTGTTGCAGGATGCAATTCTACTAGGGCATCGTAGTGACCGATGTCGTGATGATAGAGGAGGTGGACGACGCGCACCATTTCTCCGCCGTGGATGGAGGCGTGGCCAACCTCTTCCACGGCGACAGGCTCCGCGACATTTCGCACCGTGTGGAACATGATCCTCCTTGTCCTCACAAGGCTGTAAGCAACGATTGCCATGTATCCTCCCATTTGTTTGCCCGCAGCTCGCGTGCTGCCAGTAGCCATTGGTCCTCCAAACCTGGATGGTTGGCGGCCCCTGCGCCCATGAAATTTGCCAGCTCGAGCCAAAGCGCCTTGCCGTCGCAGCCTTCAAAGAAGGCCAGCGCGTGGAAGAGGCAATCCGCATCCCGCTCCATGGCAATCACGCTCACCGGCTTCAGCTCGACAGCTACCTGGGCAAGGCCGCGTGGTGAAAAACCGCTCTCTTACAAATGTATGTCTAGACGGTCTATACGTGTGTGAATATTTATATTTTCTTTTTTTCATTCGCTGGTATGTGTATATATATATATTATCGTTTGCTTTCCCGTTGTGTTGGTATGTGTGAGAGTGTGCGTCTTGGGAATGCACAAGGCTTTCTGTCTCTGATGGTCGTGGTGCGCTTGCCTGGGTTGCTGCCAGCGGTGACGTCATTGGTTTGGGAAGAAGTCCTGACAGGGGCATGGGGCCTTCAATCTCGCTCTGCACTGGGTCCACCATAGCTGATGACCAGGCCAGATGGCAGTTTCCCGCTTGACCTGTAGCTTGCCTCGTTTGCCCACCGACCGTGACAAGCACAGGACAAGAAGGTGAAGCAGCCACCCACGCACGTCTGATGGATGGTACCCAGGCCACTAATGATATGCACCCCCCAAGCTTACCCAGCAATGATCGAAGGTCGGGGTAACAAATATTTGGGGGGTGCCTATATCTTCAGCCAAAATTGCAGATATGACAGAATTATCCCACCCAGCCACCCTACAAGGACATGTTCATTGTTATTTCCACAAAAATGTGTCATCCGAAAAGCCGTCCCTTGCCTCGCCTGCTGCATCTTGTGGTTAGGCAGCCAAGGGAAGCCGTTAGCATGTTCCCTTGACCGAATTGGCCTGGGTCTGGCTGCTTCTTGTATAGATGCCTGGCGCGGCTGAATGCTGAGCAAGGAGGCGTTGCTAGCATGCAAAATTGCTTGAACTCCCGAATGACGGCCAACTGGGTCTTCCAAAATGCCTCGGAGTGTGGCCGAAAAAGCTCTGTGGCTCGGCCCTTTGAACAAGAAAGACAATAAAAACTAAGTTGCAGCAAGCTGGAACACAGTTTCGATGGAGCCCCATGTACATTCATTTCAGTCTCGCACATGGAAACAACCACTGTCACAGACATGCCGAGATCTTCTTTGATGACTCCCAAGTTGCAAGCGGCCTACAAGCTGCCAAGCAGCAAAGCTGCCCTTTCTGTAGGCTTGCAAACAAGGCAACCATCCACAGGCCATGCAGCTATGGATTTGAAGCTGTACTTGTGTTGTCGGGTGATTTCATCCAAGGCCGTCCAGGAAGCAGTGTCATTGTACGCATCCTGGATGCCTTTTTGCCTGGCTTGCGACCACTCCAGCATCTCACGTCGCGACAACAAAATTCTCATGAATGGCTGAACATGGCAACTTCTACGCAGCAAAGGATCTTTTGGGCAACTCAGGTACGAAGCAAAGATTTGCTGTCACGCATGGAAACTCAGGCATTTCTGGTTGCTTTACATGCCAAACTTGAAAAACCAAATATTTTGCGGAAACCTCGGACAGTTCTGGTGTGCTCGCTTGTGAAACTCAGACAGCTCTGGTTGCTTCACATGTGATGCTTTAAAAACCAGTCAGTTCTGCTAGTTTCCTACATGCTCATCAACAGCCATAGTCTTGCAATCAAGATCTCAGGCATCGCTCCACTTGTCTGCTTTCACTTTGGCTGGTGTTCCTACAATGAGATCAGAAGCAGGGCGTTTTTTGGTGGTGCTCATTTGCAATCCACAGATGCCATGTCGCTCTGCTTCCACTGCATCGATCTGCTCGTCTCTGGTCAACTTGAAGATCTTCTCAGCGACCACAGTCATGTTGGCACCTTGATCGTCTGCGGAAACCTTTCCCACAAACAGATGCACTTTGTGATCTGCCATGTTGAAATTGTGCGTTTGTTCCAGGTGGCAGAAAGCTTCAACAGAAAACGGTTTGGGATTTTTTGCTGCCACCGCGATGACCTTGGTGTGCTGCATCATGAACACTTCATCATCTCCAGTGCCCGACTGCTTGATGGTTGGCTCGTCATCCTCGGCGCGAACGAGCACACTGATGTACCCAGGGAAAATGAACGCATCTCGCAATTTCACACCAAAGCCTGAAAAGAGCAAATCTTCGTATGGACAAGCAATGGGGTACACCATCCCAACAGCACTCTGGTTCTCCAAGCGCAGAATCTTGCGCACCATCGGCCGGATCTGGTCATTGTATTCTTGGTACAGAGCAGTCTGTGCAGCCACGACTTGAAACTAACATTCAGGCAGTTGCACTGTTGCTGTCTCACCCTCTTGCGTCTGCAACACGCCGGAAGCGGCAGGAGGCACATTGGATCGTGAAGTGACAGCTTTGCGGTTGTTTGTCGCTAGCCTCACGTCCACTGGATGCTTGAAGCAAATTCCTTGGGGGCCACGTTTCTGCAAGAGTGTGAGAAGCTGGTCCTTGGAAGCTACAGCGGCCAGATCACAAAGACTTTTTTCGTCGACAAGAACTCTCTCGATCTCTCCAGTGTGATCTGCCAGATTCACTGTGGCCAAAATAGCCCTTTCATCATCACACTCTGTCTGACAACTGTGTGTGTCGTGCCGCTTGCAGTGCCCTGTGTCCTGATCGATCTTCGTGCGGCTGCGGCAGTTCTTGCAGGCCACTAGGTCACCCACACGCTGTTGAGCTGCACCTTGATGATGGTGTCCTTTGCCTGCGGTGCAAAGAAGCAGTGTGCTTTTCTTTCAATTCTTTCGAACAAACAAGACACAAACACACACACACCCCTAGACACACACACACACACACCTAGACACACACACACACGCACACTGACATGTGCACCAACTTGTAACAAAGGTGAGAGGATGAATGGTAGCAACACTCCCAAGGCCTCAGCTTCTTCATTGGCTGCACTCAGGCAGCACGCAGCGACAGTGGCACAGCAAGAAATGAACTTTTCCATACCATCTGAAGTTAGGCGATGGGCTCCACTCTGCAACCACGGTGTGGAGACCGCTTCACCTCTGTCATCGGACATCTGCTTCAAAGCATTCACTCTTTCTCCGGCTGGATTGATGTGCAAAGCAGCAAACATATTCTTGCCGCTATCCATCCAATGCACGGCACTTGCTTCCACGCTTCCATCCAACTTTCTTGACAACAGAGCGTTGTCAATCTGAACCACATCGCCATTTTTCACTGGCACACACTGGCTCGTCAAACGATGCCCCCACAAGTTCACCGCAACCTCGTTCCTTGACGCATCTTTTAACCAGAGAGTCACTTTGGGCACCCTAGTTGGTGGTGTCTCCTTCAAGGTCACCTTCCCGATCACATCGGCACGCTCATACCCTTGGCAATGTTCTGTCAAGAGTCCAAAGTTGGACTTTGCCACTGGAAACAAATTGCGGAGGACTGCCACAGCTGGATGGGATTCTGCGACCGCCACAGCTTTCCCTGTTTTCGACACATCCGCCGAGAAGCCAGCCAGAAATGTCGAATGCTGCTTAACCTCCATCTGCGTGACCTGCAGAAATTTGAGTTGAACATTTTCTTTGGCTCTATCTTGAACTTCTCCTTGGGTGGAGCCTCTGATCTCAGCATACAATCCCTGTCCTTTTTTTGTCTACCAAACGCACAATGGCTTTCCACCATGCTTTCTTGCCGGCGGCTTCAATTTTCTTCATCTCGTGGTAAATGGGACGCAGCACTACTGCCACGAACTTGGCATTGTTCTTTGTGACTCTTTCCAGTGTCACCTCTTGCAAATTCATGTTGGCGGAAGAACTCTGCGGGAGCAAAGCAACCAGTGCGGCAAGGACCATGTAGGTATCAAAGCAGATGTGCGACTAGTAGCAACACTATTAGTGACCTTGCTCAAAGTGTTTCCTAATTGATGCAAAATTGCTTCGGCGATAGACTTTATATGACTTTGTTGGACATGATGCCATAAAGTGCCAGCATGTGGTTTCGTATGTCTTCTTCTGGCGACTGTTGAGCCCAAGATAATCAGTATTTCCACTACAGCTGTCATGTGCACGCGTCCGTAGATGCACAATTCTCTCGAACCGGCGTCCATGTAGTCATGAATGAATATCAACAGCGCATCATTCAAATCAACTGAATTTGTACGAAACAAAGTATATTGCAATCTCCCCGCAGCTGCAAAGCAATCGGTTGCCAGGTGCGACATGATGTTAGTACAGCCACAGCATTTTGCTTCTGCCTGCTGATATGTCGACCCTGTTTGGCAAACTTCTGCATTGTTGCGCAGGCAGTTCTGGTTGCAACAATCAGGCTTCAAAATCAATGCAAAATTCTCTACCAGCCTGTTCTAGGCTACTGCGGTCGATCTTTATCTGGGCACCTCCACGGATAATCCCAGGTTCAGATTCAGCGTCCTGATTCAAAACTATTAAACACTTCTGGTTCATGGAGTGGGGTCCTAGGAGCAGAGTAGTCAGACTGCAATCTCGACTGTTGGGTATTGCTTGCTGCATCCCACATTTCGTGTTTTCTCCATCTGGTCGTCAATCTTTGGTTTTTCAGCTATTAGTTATTTGCAAAGTCAGTTTGTCTGCGTGATTTGTCTTGCACCTCGAAAGTAGCGTAATCCAATGTTGTTTGGTGCAAAGACGACTGAACGAGGCAAAATCTGCCTTCCAAACACCTTGATGAACAAGGTGTTATAATCTCACACTTTCCGTCAATCACCTTCACTCTGAGGAGTGGCAAACTTTTGTGGCTTTCTGAGTTGGGACTACAAGGGGTCAGGGTCAAAATTGCTGTCTACTGCTCGGAATTTTTTGGCCAAGTTGATGCCAGTGTGTGAACGGTCACAGTCACAGACTCGATCAGGCTGACTGTAAGCGAGCGAGATATCATCATGGCCAGGAAGCTAGCCCCAGAACATACCTGCCAAACTGCCAAACCAACTAATTCATTTAATTCTATATAGTCTATTTTGTTTTTACGGACGGCAAGCCAGCCTTAATTCCATTCCAATTAGACGAGCCAGCAAGCCAGCTTCAAGCCCCAAGGTCACACTCAGGTCCGCTGCCATTCAGGTCCAATGGACACGAATCTGCAAGATCTTCCGGCCAGTCAGCAGGCTGCTCCCATCCACAACGCAGTCGTTGCAGTGCCCGCAAATGTAGCATCTCTCGCCTGCCATTGTGTTCCAAACATGTTCTATGCTTCTAGCTGTTTTTCTAGAAATTTCATATGATGATGACGAAAGTGTGGCATTGTCACGGTCATGACCTTTGCCCAGCCAGCAGAGACTTGCTGAGATGTGTAGCTATTGTCTGACTCGTTTGGATCGCCGGGTTCTTTGTTGGAACCACAGCAAATACAGATGGTGTCTGCCTCCTTCCAATGATACACTTTCTTCAAAACAGCTGGCCAACCAGCTTTTACCAGATAGTGTCCGGTTTGCGGTTGAAAAGAATACTGCGAAGCCAATTCAGAGCTCCTAGGCACAAATGAAAGAATGTGTTGTTGAATTTGATCGCTGAAGAAATCCATCCTTGCAGAGATTTCCTGCACATTCGCTGCCATGGCAGAACAGTGCCACGAGTATTTTGGCTGAAAGACCCGCTTAAATAAAGAGAGTAGTGCGGAGCTAAGGATGGAGGCAGCCGAAAACATGTCAGGTGTTAGGCTGAAATGTTTGCTGGTCAAGGTTGCATGTCTGTCAGTCGCCTTCTTCTTTCATGACCTGACGTTGAGATGACAGCTGTAGTGGAAATATTGATTGTCTTGGGCTCAACAGTCTCCAGAAGAAGACATACGAAACCTCATGCTTTCATTTCATGGTGATGATGTATTCACCCCGCTTCGCGTGGGGTGGCCGCCCACACCGCAGGTTTATTTCGGTCCGTGAGAGGGGCTAAGGGTGGTTTCCCCCCGTGGGGGCCCCCAAGCTAAGAATTTTCACTTCCCCCCCCCGTGGGGGCTCCCCAAGCTAGGGAATTTTCACTTTTCCAGGGAATTTTCACCCCGTGGGGGCTCCCCAAGCTAGGGAATTTTCACTTTCCCCCCCCGTGGGGGCTCCCCAAGCTAGGGAATTTTCACTTTTCCCCCCCGTGGGGGCTCCCCAAGCTAGGGAATTTTCACTTTTCCCCCCCGTGGGGGCTCCCCAAGCTAGGGAATTTTCACTTTTCCCCGCCGTGACAGCTTCCCAAGCTATGGAATTTTCACTTTTCCCTCCCTTGGAGGCTCTCCAAGCTGCGGAATTTCAAATAGCTAGACAACGACGCCTAGATAGTCCCCCAAATCCCGTGTTCTTTGAATGTGTTTCCATGTTTTTGCAATGGTTTCCTTCAAAGCACGGTACTTTACACTTTTGTCGCCATAAAACCGGTCGAAAACATCATGTTCGACAATGCTTCCAATTCCCTTATCTCCCCAACCGTTGAAAATACCGCTATTTACAGTGTTTTCTTCAATTTTTCCATGTGCCAATGCCGGTAGCCAACTCCAACATATATATAAGAAATCCTTCCAAAACATTGTTTTTGACAGTGTTTTTCCAATGTTTCCAGTCAAACAGACGGTAATTTACACGTTTTTTGCCATAAAGGCAGTAAATCCTTCCAAAACATTGCTTTTGACAGTGTTTTTGTAATGTTTCCAGTCAAGCATACGGTAATTTACACGTTTTTTGCTATAACGTCAGTCCAAAACACTTGTTTTTGCAGTGTTTTCAATGCTCTGGCATCCAAAAACCCTGCAAAATCTTGCTATGTACAATGTTTTTTTCATTTTTGGCCGTTTTTCCATTGCCGGAAAGCTACCAAAATGACCCAAAATTCCATTTCAATACCCTCTTGCGCTCAGACACCCAAAAATCCTCGAAAAATGTCGAAAACACCACCGTATTCTGGTCTCGGTGCGAAACCGTTTTTGGCCCCCCCCCCCAGCTAAAGCTGATATAGCGACTGCTATATTAACAAATGTCATTGAGCATTTAGTGTTGCTGTTGCCCCCCAATAAGCACGCCTTCACCGCCAAAGCGGTGTGGGCGGATTTGTTTTCGGCACCATGTCCGCAAAAACGTTGCAACCGGACGCGAGAAATCGCAACTTTACCTCAGCTTTTGGCGATCGAACCATTTCGTGCGAAAGGGTTGCGCCCGGACCCGTGAAATCGCAATTTTACTTCATATTTTTGGTGATCGAACTTCATTTCGTGCAAAAGGGTTTGCCGGACCTTTTGCAAATCGCAATTTTACTTCAGTTTTTGGTGATCGAACCATTTCGTGCAAAAGGGTTTGCCGGACCTTTTGCAAATCGCAATTTTACTTCAGTTTTTGGCGATCGAACCTTATTTCGTGCGAAAGGGTTCGCCGGACCTTTTGCAAATCGCAATTTTACTTCAGTTTTTGGCAATCGAACCTCGTTTCGTGCGAAAGGGTTGCGTTTTGTGCCGTCTCGTTGGCACTGCCCCGCGCCTTCAAGAGAGAAATAGAAAAGAAGGAGAGAACAAGAGGGCAAGAGAGCAAGAAGGCAAGAGAAAATGTGAAGATGAGAAGATGTGAAGATGAGAAGATGTGAAGATGTGATGTGAAGATGAGAAGATGTGAAGATGAGAAGATGAGAAGATGTGAGGATGAGAAGATGTGAAGATGTAAGGATGTGAAGATGTGAAGATGAGAAGATGTGAGGATGTGAAGATGAGAAGATGTGAAGATGTGAAGATGTGAAGATGAGAAGATGTGAAGATGTGAGCATGTGAAGATGACAAGATGTGAAGATGTGAGGATGGAGATGTGAATATGTGCGGATGTGAAAATGAGAAGATGTGAAGATGTGAGCATGTGAAGATGAGAAGATGTGAAGATGTGAGGATGTGAGGATGGAGAGGTGGTTATGTGAGGATGTGAAGATGAGCAGATGTGAAGATGTGAGGATGTGAAGGTGTGAAGATGTGAAAATGTTTGACAGACTCCCGCTATTAGAAGAACCCTTCGCTCAGACGCTCTCGGGAAAAAACCTTAAATTTGACTCATTAAAAACCATGGTAAAAACCCTAAACCCCCTAAATGAAACCCTAGATAAACCCTAAACATTCCCCAGAGAACCCCCAAACAAACCTTCAAAAATTGGGGACATGATCAACTTCTGGGCGGCACCCCTCACCAGGGGGTAAATGTATATCCTTAAATACTATATATCATATATGTATATGTACATCATCTATATCTAAAATGTAAGATCCATATAGCACCTCCATATCTGTACACCATATGTGCACAGACAAGGTCACAGTCGTGTACATGCCCGCAATGGGACATGAAGCCAGGCATGGAGCCTCGCTGCCTTGCCAAGCGAGGAGTATCTCTCCTACCGCGGTGCCCATCAGGAGACGGCACGCGGTGTCTTCCACTGGTTTATTTTTTTTGTTCAGAAACTGGGGTCCATAAAATGGTCATTTTCGTAGGGAAAATTTGGAAAATGATGACCACCCAATGTCTTGGGTGGTTTTCCGATCATTTTCAGACAAATTTACTCAGCTGTTTGATGAGTGGAACAACCCATGTTGCACGTCAGGAAACTCGACGCGTTGTTGAGAACTGTGAGGCCTTACAACTTCTATCGATCTTCGCATGGCAAGGCGGATCACTTGGAAGTTGAACCATTAAAATGCCCCTATTGAGTGGTTAGTATAGGGGGTATTCAAACGGGTTTGCATTCGGATTGCTTGTATTTACTTGCAACAATAATGAACCCGGATCTCGCAAAAGGTCTGGACTAGTACCGTCACAAATTGTTGCGATATGAGAGGTGCTACAAGAGGCACAGAAATTTGTGCTCACAAGGAGGAGTGTGGGAGAGCGGAACAAGCATGATGATGTGGGGTATTGACTCGAGGACTCGAATATGGATTGGACCAAATCAAATCAATAAAAACTGAGGGGTAGGCAAGCAAAGTCTAGCGCAATAGATTTCCTGATTTCATTTTGCAAATGCACGAAAAGGCAACAGTCCACAGATTATATAAGAAATACACGGAGTGCCTGTTGAGCGAAAAAGGCTTCGGCTTTAGTTTTGCAGGGTGAAGGTGGCACTTCGTATGCACAGATTCGTGAAAACTGCATCGTTTTTTTTTCTTTGATGGATCCTACCTTTCCGAGTTTCCATTTGTGCTTGCAGGAACCTGAAGATTGCTTGGACATGGCTCGAGAAAAAGCCTTGTCGGCACTACTGCGTCGCTGGAAGGACTGATCTCTGCTTCATCATTTGGTGGCACTGTTTGCTAAATCAGCGAAATCAATGTGCTTCTAGGCTGTATTTCTATGCTTTTAAACTCCCATCCGTAAACCTGTTCTTTCCCAGATTGACCGCTTTGCATTGTTTTATCATGTTGGTCAATCTTTTGGGTTTGCACCTTAGCAGTGCACTCAGGTCTGCCATGTTTTGTTGTCCATGAAGGAGCTAAGCCCTCAGGGCCAGAAAGAATGGTGCAAAACCCAGCAGATGAATCCAGGGCAGTTACCCATATTTCCATCAGAACTTCTGGTTGTCTCAACTCGATGTCTCCCCAGAAAGTGGGGCCTCATGGTTTGGGGGAGGGACCAAACAGGGTGGACTGAGCAGCCAGGCTTCAATCCAACATCGTAGAGGTGGTTCTTGGGCGGAACGACAGTGTTTTGCCACTGCTGGGCAAAGCCAATCAGGCCTTGACGCAGGTTGGGACCGGGACCTGGGGCAATGCTTCAAGGGATTGCTTCTGAGCTTATCAGCCTCTGCAGGGACTACCTTCGATGCTGGAACATTCAAAGACATGTACAATCTGTACAATCAATTATCGTTAAATCATTCCAAGATGTAGAATGTAAGTGAACCTTACCATATGTCCCTCATGTCATGTCCCAAACATGTCGCATGTCCCATGTCGAAACCTTCCCGTGGTATCCGGAGGCGCAGGGACAAAGATCCAAAGTTCTGTCGCTGGCCGATGGTCGCAGCGAAGGGCTCCTGGCGGAGCTGGCCTTGGAACTGGGCCGCACCGCCCGTTTGGCCACGGCCCTGGAGTAACGGAGCACGACTGGGTGAAACTTGGGGACCCATGGGATCCCAACAAAGTGGATACATGTGGCTGGTTGTTCTGGTATCTCAGTCCAAGATTAAAAAGAATAAAGACATCTAAAAGCAACAGCAATAGAATTCGTGCCTAGAGAGCCAGATCAGCAGTTTTTTCTTCTAAGGCCGACAAGGTGATGCTTGGAACCTGGAATTGAGGTGATGGAGCATTCGCGCACCATATGGGGCCTGAAGCAGCTGATGTTGGAGCTGTCAGTCCCTGGACTTGAAGCTGAGAACAAACCATTTGACAGAAAAAGTAGATCTTGTCCAATAGGCTTGCATGCTGGTCGTGGACTCGTCGTGGACCTTTAAGTCTTTTGTTCTCACCATTTTATAGCTGAGAGTCAGAGACTGGAGTGCAACCACAAATGAAGTCGAACATTTTTGAACTGACCGCGGGCACCAGAGTCATCTCTTTGTCTTCCCGTCTTGTGCTGGCACTGATTCCTGGCACTAAGGGTATCTATCCAAACTTGCAGGGCCAGTTGCCAATCTTCCGCGTCCATCCAATCTATGGCAGGCAGGATTGGAAGGGACTTTGTTGGGTGTGTATGGTGATGTCCTATTTTTAATAGGGAAGATGATGATCAACCAGTCGATTTAGGGAACCCTACATGAAATGAGTTGGGTTTGCTGTCATGCCAAGTTATACCCACATGTTTGGCTGATAAATCTATATATATATATATCCTATATAATCATTTAATCTAGCCTAAATCCAATCCACACTAATTTTTCATCCAATCTAATCTACCTAACTTACATAACCTGATCATACCTGATCTATCTATCCCTTTCCCTTTCTTTACTTAAAGTTTCTGCCAGCTTCCAGCAACTGTCCTGTTTCTTGCCCTCCTGCAGGCACTTTGACGTTTTAGAAGCCCTCTTGAACAGCCTCGAGGAGGCTTGCCAACACCATCTGACGTGTGAACCTTGATCAAACACTTACCCAATTGGTCACTTTCAACAGATTTTGAAAAATGTTGTTGAGTTTTTTACAATCTTTGTTGGGGGTGAATTCATGGTGATTCTCCTCCTAAACTAGTGAGGGCCAGGATGGGAAGGAATCCGACCAACGGGATGATGTGGTTGAGATATTTCAACTCCTCTGGCGCAAGAGCCATGGTCCCAACTTCACGGTCTGATTTCTGCGATTGTAGTAGAGTAGGTAAAGCTAAAGAAAATAAATGCTGCAAAGAATGCCCCAAGGAAGTCTATTCTGCAATTTCGGGATGTCGAAACTGCCAAGGGCCAAGAGCTTCGCATGGCCGAGCTGGGGGTTGCATGTGGTCCCATTGGCTCCTCAGCAGCGACCTGGTGGTTTTGGTAGACGGTCTAAATCCAGAGTCCCATGGATCACGTCAAGGCACACAGGACTGCCACCTGGAATGTTTCAGAGATTTTCTCAAAGTTTGAGGTGATTGCGCCGATGCCCGAACTGTAGCTGAACATGGCTGATGAATTATTTGTAAAATTACACTGGCAAGGGACCCCAAACAGTGTGGGGGGTAAGAAGTCAATGTACCAGATACAAGCAACAGCAGCTATGGAACAGTAACAGGCCAGGTTAGACATTATCGTAACTGCAGCAGCAGGAACTTGTTTTGGCACAAGAAGCAACGCTATGTCTAGTCATCAGAACCTCATACGAGGACATTTTGAAAGAAGGACCTGCTATATATAGAGGATCTCACAAGATCTTCATACAAGAACTTCCATCAGGATCTCCACAACATCCTCTACAAGACCTTGGTCAAGATCTTCATATATTACGAACATCTAAGACTGCATCATGAAACTCTTGCAAGGCCGTGAGAGAAGGACCTTCCAGAGACTTCATAGGATCTCGGTTCCAGGACGTCAGAGAATTAGCAAAAAAGCACCGCACCACAAAGAGAGCGATCCGACACGCACAGAGACGGTTGGTCGGGCGATATCAAAGTTAGCACTGCGCCACGATGAGAGCGATCCGACACGCGCAAAGTGCCCAGAAGATCGAGAAGGCTGCGGGAGCATGCGCGAGTGATATCAACATTTGAACCGTGCCACAACGAGAGCGATCCGGTCAAAGTCACGAGAGGTTTGCCCGAGCACATGCTAGATTTTCAGAAAACATTGCACACACAAGCAAAAATGAAAATTGGCAATGTCGAAAACGATGTTCTGTTATGTTTTGTCTAGGCTTCGGGCAACTTTTTTTACTGAGGTCTACAAAGTACTGCGCTGGCCGCGAAAAATGAGCCCGAGGCATCTGAAGTGCTGCAGTTGCCACACGGAATCGCCATCATGTCCCAAATCAAAAATGACGATGGTTTCACAAAACGAGACTTTCGATCCTTTCAACACGTCGTCCAAGTTCACCAAATACTGCACCTGCCACGAAAAATGACCTTTAAAACCACCTTTCATTTTGACCCACGCATGCTAGCGTTTTAGCAACGTGCAGAAAGTGCCACGCCTGGGACAGAGATGAAAAAGTGTCGGATATCCTCCACCTGTTACGCAAAACGACGTTCCAGACCTCAAAATGCCCCCAAAGTGCCACGGTTACCACGGAAAATTGACTTCCTAGACTAGTAGGTCAAAAAACGAGCACGGAGCGCTAGTAAAACTACACCTTTGGAAGGGACAAAGCCGTGGCGCCCATCTTGTGCGAGCCTGCGCAGTCGAAATGCATGGACATCTCACAAGGGAACTTTTGCGCGAGAACTTGCAGTGAAAAAACTGCGCCCCAGATGCAGCACCTTGATCTAACCCCGCCCTTTTATTCCTACCGTAAGAACCCCTCAGTGTGAACTCACTGAGGAAGAATGTAACTGCCCGACAAAGAAGTCTTCCAAACTGTTTTTGAGGTCTACACCTCTTGGCTCGATTCCCTCAGCTCCAATATTTTGGAGCAGATCCCACCATCAAGGATGAGGTGCGCAAGGCTTACACGTCCTGCCCTCAACGACCCTTTGCCACTGTGATATCAAGGATCTCAAATTAGTGTGGTTTTCAGCGTCTAACTTTTGAGTTTTTGGTGATTTCCATACGTTTCCATGGCTCACAGGGCCAGCATGAGGCCATACCGTGACCGGGCAACGCTCTTTGCCACCACGAGTGAAGAGATGCATGCCAGGCAAGCGAGTGAGATTGAAACTCTGCAAGTATAGACCTGAAGGGTAGTGAAACTTGTACGCTGAAAGGTGATGCAAGATGGATTGTGGTTGCCAAGACCATTCTGAAAATCTAAGATCAGCGGAAAGCGCTTTCAACCATGGACGGACCTGAACCACAGAAATGAAGTTTTCTGCTGAGAAAACGGACCAGACCCATCGTCTGTCATAGCCATATTTGCTCTCAAGACCTGCTCCTTCACTTGCCTTTGACCTGTGACAGTTTCCAAGTCATGACCCTTCGCAGCGTGTCTTTGTTGCTTTTGGTGGTGGTTGGCCTCGCTCATGAGACAGCACCATCAAAGCCTGATGCGACTGCTGCAGTTGGGCCAGCAAACGAGACTAGTTCCACATGGAGCAACTTCGTATATTGCAAGTGCGGACTCACATGCGTGACTTGCAACGTTTGGGTCAGCTATTTTGTTGCTTAATACACAACACTGAATCGAATGCTTAAGGATCTTAAGGCCGGTGATTTTTGTTGAGTTGCCAAAATCCCTTAAAAGTTGGGATGGGAAGAGTCCACTTGTTCATCCGCCTGGTTTGAGACCTTGAGGTGAAGCAGATGGGATCTTGGTACATCTTCGACCTTGGCCAGTCCTGTGCTTGCCAAGCTTGTCCTGAAGAACCTGCAGATGCCACAGGACACTTGCGAGGAAGCCAGGAGACTGCGCCAAAGGAGATTCCAAGCCAGGAGAACCACGAGACAGAGCCTAAGCCAGCGGAAAAGCCTGACGCTGCCGCGCACACCAAGGACACTGAGGGCACCGAGACAAAGTTGAGTCTCAAGAGTCTGAAGATCACCCCATCCACAGAGAATGAGGACAAGTGGGAAGGTGCCAGTGTGAGCGGTAGCAACATGCTCTACTGCATCTTGCTGCAATTTGAGGATTCCTGCCCCCTCTCCCTCATTCTTCCTACTTCTTCTGACTTCTTGATTGTTCTTCCTACTTCTTTCTTCATTCTTTATTCTTCTCCTTTATCACTCTATAGGTGGGCCAAGCAACCTTTCTAGCAGAATGCAAGGTCTGAGTTTGTTGCTCCTTTAAGTTTTGTTGAGGAAATCGTGCATGCAGGTTCCACCGAGTATTTCCCATTGTGCAATGCTATCAGAATTACCGAGTACTGGACTGCTGGACTGAGGCAAATGCGGCAAGAAGTGCGCATATGGTCGGCAGTTGGGTCTCTACACTTACTACTGCTTCCGCTACGGCTGCAATGCGTGCTAAGTGTCCTGCACGTCGAGTGAAGGCTTGTTGTACAGCCAAGCAAATTCTTGGAGTGGCATCTCAGAAATCAGTTTTGTACTGAATATTTTTGTTTGCTGCACAGTTTCGGGGTAGATCATGACATACCATGGCTGCCTTGCAAGGGTCCTAAGCGGGCTCGGCAAACTCGTATAGAGGTTGACATTGAGACAGGGCTTGTAGAGATAGAAGCACTGTCCCTTATCTTCCACCACATTGCCAACTACTGGATAGCTCACCTAAGTGGTGACTGCAACGTTTGAAACTTTACAAGTGCAATGCTGACAGTGATTGCGCAGACACGGCTCCTCGCCAAATTGCTGGCTGATCGGAAATGTGAAACAAAAGGTGTGAAAAGCTCTGAACTGTATTTACACGTATTAACAATTTAGCAAGTTTCCAGGTAGAGGGAGTTCTAGCGTCATTGTATCCTTTGAGCCCATAGCCTGCAAGAAGTCCCATTGGAATAGAGAAAAGCACTCGTGCCATTTGCTTTGTGATAGAAGATCCGTTCTTGAAGAGTTCTGCGGAGTGTTGAAAAGCATTGGAGCATTCAAGTAATACAGAAGCAGTCTGCATCAGTCTCCATGCTACAGAGCAAAGAGCGAAATTCTTGCCGCGTCAGCCCTCAAGACCTGCTCCTTCACTTGCCTTTGACCTGTGACAGTTTCCAAGTCATGGCCCTTCGCAGCGTGTCTTTGTTGCTTTTGGTGGTGGTTGGCCACGCTCATGAGACAGCACCATCAAAGCCTGATGCGACTGCTGCAGTTGGGCCAGCAAACGAGACTAGTTCCACATGGAGCAACTTCGTATATTGCAAGTGCGGACTCACATGCGTGACTTGCAACGTTTGGGTCAGCTATTTTGTTGCTTAATACACAACACTGAATCAAATGCTTAAGGATCTTAAGGCCGGTGATTTTTGTTGAGTTGCCAAAATCCCTTAAAAGTTGGGACGGGAAGAGTCCACTTGTTCATCCGCCTGGTTTGAGACCTTGAGGTGAAGCAGATGGGATCTTGGTACATCTTCGACCTTGGCCAGTCCTGTGCTTGCCAAGCTTGTCCTGAAGAACTTGCAGATGCCACAGGACACTTGCGAGGAAGCCAGGAGACTGCGCCAAAGGAGATTCCAAGCCAGGAGAACCACGAGACAGAGCCCAAGCCAGCCGAAAAGCCTGACGCTGCCGAGCACACCAAGGACACTGAGGGCACCGAGACAAAGTTGAGTCTTAAGAGTCTGAAGATCGCCCCATCCACAGAGAATGAGGACAAGTGGGAAGGTGCCAGTGTGAGCGGTAGCAACATGCTCTACTGCATCTTACTGCAATTTGAGGATTCCTGCCCCCTCTCCCTCATCCTTCCTACTTCTTCTGACTTCTTGATCTTCTTGATCATTCTTCCTACTTCTTTCTTCATTCTTTATTCTTCTCCTTTATCACTCTATAGGTGGGCCAAGCAACCTTTCTAGCAGAATGCAAGGTCTGAGTTTGTTGCTCCTTTAAGTTTTGTTGAGGAAATCGTGCATGCAGGTTCCACCGAGTATTTCCCGTTGTGCAATGCTATCAGAATTTCCGAGTACTGGACTGCTGGACTGAGGCAAATGCGGCAAGAAGTGCGCATATGGTCGGCAGTTGGGTCTCTACACTTACTACTGCTTCCGCTACGGCTGCAATGCCTGCTAAGTGTCCTGCACGTCGAGAGGCTTGTTGTACAGCCAAGCAAATTCTTGGAGTGGCATCTCAGAAATCAGTTTTGTACTGAATATTTTTGTTTGCTGCACAGTTTCGGGGTAGATCATGACATACCATGGCTGCCTTGCAAGGGTCCTAAGCGGGCTCGGCAAACTCGTATAGAGGTTGACATTGAGACAGGGCTTGTAGAGATAGAAGCACTGTCCCTTATCTTCCACCACATTGCCAATTATTGGAAAGCTCACCTAAGTGGTGACTGCAACGTTTGAAACTACAAGTGCAATGCTGACAGTGATTGCGCAGACACGTCTCCTCGCCAAATTGCTGGCTGATCGGAAATGTGAAACAAAAGGTGTGAAAAGCTCTGAACTGTATTTACACGTATTAACAATTTAGCAAGTTTCCAGGTAGAGGGAGTTCTAGCGTCATTGTATCCTTTGAGCCCATAGCCTGCAAGAAGTCCCATTGGAATAGAGAAAAGCACTCGTGCCATTTGCTTTGTGATAGAAGATCCGTTCTTGAAGAGTTCTGCGGAGTGTTGAAAGGCATTGGAGCATTCAAATAATACAGAAGCAGTCTGCATCAGTCTCCATGCTACAGAGCAAAGAGCGAAATTCTTGCCGCGTCAGCCCTCAAGACCTGCTCCTTCACTTGCCTTTGACCTGTGACAGTTTCCAAGTCATGGCCCTTCGCAGCGTGTCTTTGTTGCTTTTGGTGGTGGTTGGCCTCGCTCATGAGACAGCACCATCAAAGCCTGATGCGACTGCTGCAGTTGGGCCAGCAAACGAGACTAGTTCCACATGGAGCAACTTCGTATATTGCAAGTGCGGACTCACATGCGTGACTTGCAACGTTTGGGTCAGCTATTTTGTTGCTTAATACACAACACTGAATCGAATGCTTAAGGATCTTAAGGCCGGTGATTTTTGTTGAGTTGCCAAAATCCCTTAAAAGTTGGGACGGGAAGAGTCCACTTGTTCATCCGCCTGGTATGAGACCTTGAGGTGAAGCAGATGGGATCTTGGTACATCTTCGACCTTGGCCAGTCCTGTGCTTGCCAAGCTTGTCCTGAAGAACCTGCAGATGCCACAGGACACTTGCGAGGAAGCCAGGAGACTGCGCCAAAGGAGATTCCAAGCCAGGAGAACCACGAGACAGAGCCCAAGCCAGCCGAAAAGCCTGACGCTGCCGAGCACACCAAGGACACTGAGGGCACCGAGACAAAGTTGAGTCTCAAGAGTCTGAAGATCGCCCCATCCACTGAGAATGAGGACAAGTGGGAAGGTGCCAGTGTGAGCGGTAGCAACATGCTCTACTGCATCTTGCTGCAATTTTAGGATTCCTGCCCCCTCTCCCTCATTCTTCCTACTTCTTCTGACTTCTTGATCTTCTTGATTATTCTTCCTACTTCTTTCTTCATTCTTTATTCTTCTCCTTTATCACTCTATAGGTGGGCCAAGCAACCTTTCTAGCAGAATGCAAGGTCTGAGTTTGTTGCTCCTTTAAGTTTTGTTGAGGAAATCGTGCATGCAGGTTCCACCGAGTATTTCCCGTTGTGCAATGCTATCAGAATTTCCGAGTACTGGACTGCTGGACTGAGGCAAATGCGGCAAGAAGTGCGCATATGGTCGGCAGTTGGGTCTCTACACTTACTACTGCTTCCGCTACGGCTGCAATGCGTGCTAAGTGTCCTGCACGTCGAGTGAAGGCTTGTTGTACAGCCAAGCAAATTCTTGGAGTGGCATCTCAGAAATCAGTTTTGTACTGAATATGTTTGTTTGCTGCACAGTTTCGGGGTAGATCATGACATACCATGGCTGCCTTGCAAGGGTCCTAAGCGGGCTCGGCAAACTCGTATAGAGGTTGACATTGAGACAGGGCTTGTAGAGATAGAAGCACTGTCCCTTATCTTCCACCACATTGCCAACTACTGGATAGCTCACCTAAGTGGTGACTGCAACGTTTGAAACTTTACAAGTGCAATGCTGACAGTGATTGCGCAGACACGTCTCCTCGCCAAATTGCTGGCTGATCGGAAATGTGAAACAAAAGGTTTGAAAAGCTCTGAACTGTATTTGCACATATTTAGCAAGTTTCCAGGCAGCGGGAGTTCTAGCGTCATTGAATCATTTAAGTCATTTAAGGCCATAGCCTGCAAGAAGTTCCATTGGAATAGAGAAAAGCTCTCGTGCCATTTGCTTTGTGATAGAAGATCCGTTCTTGAAGAGTTCTGCGGAGTGTTGAAAGGCATTGGAGCATTCAAGTAATACAGAAGCAGTCTGCATCAGTCTGCATGCTACAGAGCAAAAAGCGAAATTCTTGCCGCGTCAGCCCTCAAGACCTGCTCCTTCACTTGCCTTTGACCTGTGACAGTTTCCAAGTCATGGCCCTTCGCAGCGTGTCTTTGTTGCTTTTGGTGGTGGTTGGCCTCGCTCATGAGACAGCACCATCAAAGCCTGATGCGACTGCTGCAGTTGGGCCAGCAAACGAGACTAGTTCCACATGGAGCAACTTCGTATATTGCAAGTGCGGACTCACATGCGTGACTTGCAACGTTTGGGTCAGCTATTTTGTTGCTTAATACACAACACTGAATCGAATGCTTAAGGATCTTAAGGCCGGTGATTTTTGTTGAGTTGCCAAAATCCCTTAAAAGTTGGGACGGGAAGAGTCCACTTGTTCATCCGCCTGGTATGAGACCTTGAGGTGAAGCAGATGGGATCTTGGTACATCTTCGACCTTGGCCAGTCCTGTGCTTGCCAAGCTTGTCCTGAAGAACCTGCAGATGCCACAGGACACTTGCGAGGAAGCCAGGAGACTGCGCCAAAGGAGATTCCAAGCCAGGAGAACCACGAGACAGAGCCCAAGCCAGCGGAAAAGCCTGACGCTGCCGAGCACACCAAGGACACTGAGGGCACCGAGACAAAGTTGAGTCTCAAGAGTCTGAAGATCGCCCCATCCACAGAGAATGAGGACAAGTGGGAAGGTGCCAGTGTGAGCGGTAGCAACATGCTCTACTGCACCTAGCTATAATTTGAGGATGCCTGCCCCCGCTCCCTCATTCTTCCTACTTCTTCTGACTGCTTGATTATTCTTTCTACTTCTTTCTTCATTCCTAATTCTTCTCCTTTATCACTCTATCGGTGGGCCAGTGCTCAAGCGACCTTTCTAGCAGAAAGCAAGGTCTGAGTTTGTTGCTCCTTTAAGTTTTGTTGAGGTAAATCATGCATGCAGGTTCCACCGAGTATTTCCCGTTGTGCAATGCTATCAGAATTTCCGAGTACTGGACTGCTGGACTGAGGCAAATGCGGCAAGAAGTGCGCATATGGTCGGCAGTTGGGTCTCTACACTTACTACTGCTTCCGCTACGGCTGCAATGCCTGCTAAGTGTCCTGCACGTCGAGAGGCTTGTTGTACAGCCAAGCAAATTCTTGGAGTGGCATCTCAGAAATCAGTTTTGTACTGAATATTTTTGTTTGCTGCACAGTTTCGGGGTAGATCATGACATACCATGGCTGCCTTGCAAGGGTCCTAAGCGGGCTCGGCAAACTCGTATAGAGGTTGACATTGAGACAGGGCTTGTAGATATAGAAACACTGTCCCTTGTCTTCCACCACATTGCCAACTACTGGATAGCTCACCTAAGTGGTGACTGCAACGTTTGAAACTACAAGTGCAATGCTGACAGTGATTGCGCAGACATGGCTCCTCGCCAAATTGCTGGCTGATCGGAAATGTGAAACAAAAGGTGTGAAAAGCTCTGAACTGTATTTGCACGTATTTAGCAAGTTTCCAGGCAGCGGGAGTTCTAGCGTCATTGTATCATTTAAGTCATTTAAGGCCATAGCCTGCAAGAAGTTCCATTGGAATAGAGAAAAGCTCTCGTGCCATTTGCTTTGTGATAGAAGATCCGTTCTTGAAGAGTTCTGCGGAGTGTTGAAAGGCATTGGAGCATTCAAGTAATACAGAAGCAGTCTGCATCAGTCTGCATGCTACAGAGCAAAAAGCGAAATTCTTGCCGCGTCAGCCCTCAAGACCTGCTCCTTCACTTGCCTTTGACCTGTGACAGTTTCCAAGTCATGGCCCTTCGCAGCGTGTCTTTGTTGCTTTTGGTGGTGGTTGGCCTCGCTCATGAGACAGCACCATCAAAGCCTGATGCGACTGCTGCAGTTGGGCCAGCAAACGAGACTAGTTCCACATGGAGCAACTTCGTATATTGCAAGTGCGGACTCACATGCGTGACTTGCAACGTTTGGGTCAGCTATTTTGTTGCTTAATACACAACACTGAATCGAATGCTTAAGGATCTTAAGGCCGGTGATTTTTGTTGAGTTGCCAAAATCCCTTAAAAGTTGGGACGGGAAGAGTCCACTTGTTCATCCGCCTGGTATGAGACCTTGAGGTGAAGCAGATGGGATCTTGGTACATCTTCGACCTTGGCCAGTCCTGTGCTTGCCAAGCTTGTCCTGAAGAACCTGCAGATGCCACAGGACACTTGCGAGGAAGCCAGGAGACTGCGCCAAAGGAGATTCCAAGCCAGGAGAACCACGAGACAGAGCCCAAGCCAGCGGAAAAGCCTGACGCTGCCGAGCACACCAAGGACACTGAGGGCACCGAGACAAAGTTGAGTCTCAAGAGTCTGAAGATCGCCCCATCCACAGAGAATGAGGACAAGTGGGAAGGTGCCAGTGTGAGCGGTAGCAACATGCTCTACTGCACCTAGCTATAATTTGAGGATGCCTGCCCCCGCTCCCTCATTCTTCCTACTTCTTCTGACTGCTTGATTATTCTTTCTACTTCTTTCTTCATTCCTAATTCTTCTCCTTTATCACTCTATCGGTGGGCCAGTGCTCAAGCGACCTTTCTAGCAGAAAGCAAGGTCTGAGTTTGTTGCTCCTTTAAGTTTTGTTGAGGTAAATCGTGCATGCAGGTTCCACCGAGTATTTCCCGTTGTGCAATGCTATCAGAATTTCCGAGTACTGGACTGCTGGACTGAGGCAAATGCGGCAAGAAGTGCGCATATGGTCGGCAGTTGGGTCTCTACACTTACTACTGCTTCCGCTACGGCTGCAATGCCTGCTAAGTGTCCTGCACGTCGAGAGGCTTGTTGTACAGCCAAGCAAATTCTTGGAGTGGCATCTCAGAAATCAGTTTTGTACTGAATATTTTTGTTTGCTGCACAGTTTCGGGGTAGATCATGACATACCATGGCTGCCTTGCAAGGGTCCTAAGCGGGCTCGGCAAACTCGTATAGAGGTTGACATTGAGACAGGGCTTGTAGATATAGAAACACTGTCCCTTGTCTTCCACCACATTGCCAACTACTGGATAGCTCACCTAAGTGGTGACTGCAACGTTTGAAACTACAAGTGCAATGCTGACAGTGATTGCGCAGACATGGCTCCTCGCCAAATTGCTGGCCGATCGGAAATGTGAAACAAAAGGTGTGAAAAGCTCTGAACTGTATTTACACGTATTAAAAATTTAGCAATTTTCCAAGTAGAGGGAGTTCTAGCGTCATTGTATCATTTAAGTCATTTAAGGCCATAGCCTGCAAGAAGTTCCATTGGAATAGAGAAAAGCTCTCGTGCCATTTGCTTTGTGATAGAAGATCCGTTCTTGAAGAGTTCTGGGGAGTGTTGAAAGGCATTGGAGCATTCAAGTAATACAGAAGCAGTCTGCATCAGTCTGCATGCTACAGAGCAAAAAGCGAAGTTCTTGCCGCGTCAGCCCTCAAGACCTGCTCCTTCACTTGCCTTTGACCTGTGACAGTTTCCAAGTCATGGCCCTTCGCAGCGTGTCTTTGTTGCTTTTGGTGGTGGTTGGCCTCGCTCATGAGACAGCACCATCAAAGCCTGATGCGACTGCTGCAGTTGGGCCAGCAAACGAGACTAGTTCCACATGGAGCAACTTCGTATATTGCAAGTGCGGACTCACATGCGTGACTTGCAACGTTTGGGTCAGCTATTTTGTTGCTTAATACACAACACTGAATCGAATGCTTAAGGATCTTAAGGCCGGTGATTTTTGTTGAGTTGCCAAAATCCCTTAAAAGTTGGGACGGGAAGAGTCCACTTGTTCATCCGCCTGGTATGAGACCTTGAGGTGAAGCAGATGGGATCTTGGTACATCTTCGACCTTGGCCAGTCCTGTGCTTGCCAAGCTTGTCCTGAAGAACCTGCAGATGCCACAGGACACTTGCGAGGAAGCCAGGAGACTGCGCCAAAGGAGATTCCAAGCCAGGAGAACCACGAGACAGAGCCCAAGCCAGCGGAAAAGCCTGACGCTGCCGAGCACACCAAGGACACTGAGGGCACCGAGACAAAGTTGAGTCTCAAGAGTCTGAAGATCGCCCCATCCACAGAGAATGAGGACAAGTGGGAAGGTGCCAGTGTGAGCGGTAGCAACATGCTCTACTGCACCTAGCTATAATTTGAGGATGCCTGCCCCCGCTCCCTCATTCTTCCTACTTCTTCTGACTGCTTGATTATTCTTTCTACTTCTTTCTTCATTCCTAATTCTTCTCCTTTATCACTCTATCGGTGGGCCAGTGCTCAAGCGACCTTTCTAGCAGAAAGCAAGGTCTGAGTTTGTTGCTCCTTTAAGTTTTGTTGAGGTAAACCGTGCATGCAGGTTCCACCGAGTATTTCCCGTTGTGCAATGCTATCAGAATTTCCGAGTACTGGACTGCTGGACTGAGGCAAATGCGGCAAGAAGTGCGCATATGGTCGGCAGTTGGGTCTCTACACTTACTACTGCTTCCGCTACGGCTGCAATGCGTGCTAAGTGTCCTGCACGTCGAGAGGGTTGTTGTACAGCCAAGCAAATTCTTGGAGTGGCATCTCAGAAATCAGTTTTGTACTGAATATTTTTGTTTGCTGCACAGTTTCGGGGTAGATCATGACATACCATGGCTGCCTTGCAAGGGTCCTAAGCGGGCTCGGCAAACTCGTATAGAGGTTGACATTGAGACTGGGCTTGTAGATATAGAAACACTGTCCCTTGTCTTCCACCACATTGCAACTACTGGATAGCTCACCTAAGTGGTGACTGCAACGTTTGAAACTACAAGTGCAATGCTGACAGTGATTGCGCAGACATGGCTCCTCGCCAAATTGCTGGCTGATCGGAAATGTGAAACAAAAGGTGTGAAAAGCTCTGAACTGTATTTGCACGTATTTAGCAAGTTTCCAGGCAGCGGGAGTTCTAGCGTCATTGTATCATTTAAGTCATTTAAGGCCATAGCCTGCAAGAAGTTCCATTGGAATAGAGAAAAGCTCTCGTGCCATTTGCTTTGTGATAGAAGATCCGTTCTTGAAGAGTTCTGCGGAGTGTTGAAAGGCATTGGAGCATTCAAGTAATACAGAAGCAGTCTGCATCAGTCTGCATGCTACAGAGCAAAAAGCGAAATTCTTGCCGCGTCAGCCCTCAAGACCTGCTCCTTCACTTGCCTTTGACCTGTGACAGTTTCCAAGTCATGGCCCTTCGCAGCGTGTCTTTGTTGCTTTTGGTGGTGGTTGGCCTCGCTCATGAGACAGCACCATCAAAGCCTGATGCGACTGCTGCAGTTGGGCCAGCAAACGAGACTAGTTCCACATGGAGCAACTTCGTATATTGCAAGTGCGGACTCACATGCGTGACTTGCAACGTTTGGGTCAGCTATTTTGTTGCTTAATACACAACACTGAATCGAATGCTTAAGGATCTTAAGGCCGGTGATTTTTGTTGAGTTGCCAAAATCCCTTAAAAGTTGGGACGGGAAGAGTCCACTTGTTCATCCGCCTGGTATGAGACCTTGAGGTGAAGCAGATGGGATCTTGGTACATCTTCGACCTTGGCCAGTCCTGTGCTTGCCAAGCTTGTCCTGAAGAACCTGCAGATGCCACAGGACACTTGCGAGGAAGCCAGGAGACTGCGCCAAAGGAGATTCCAAGCCAGGAGAACCACGAGACAGAGCCTAAGCCAGCGGAAAAGCCTGACGCTGCCGCGCACACCAAGGACACTGAGGGCACCGAGACAAAGTTGAGTCTCAAGAGTCTGAAGATCACCCCATCCACAGAGAATGAGGACAAGTGGGAAGGTGCCAGTGTGAGCGGTAGCAACATGCTCTACTGCATCTTGCTGCAATTTGAGGATTCCTGCCCCCTCTCCCTCATTCTTCCTACTTCTTCTGACTTCTTGATTGTTCTTCCTACTTCTTTCTTCATTCTTTATTCTTCTCCTTTATCACTCTATAGGTGGGCCAAGCAACCTTTCTAGCAGAATGCAAGGTCTGAGTTTGTTGCTCCTTTAAGTTTTGTTGAGGAAATCGTGCATGCAGGTTCCACCGAGTATTTCCCATTGTGCAATGCTATCAGAATTACCGAGTACTGGACTGCTGGACTGAGGCAAATGCGGCAAGAAGTGCGCATATGGTCGGCAGTTGGGTCTCTACACTTACTACTGCTTCCGCTACGGCTGCAATGCCTGCTAAGTGTCCTGCACGTCGAGAGGGTTGTTGTACAGCCAAGCAAATTCTTGGAGTGGCATCTCATAAATCAGTTTTGTACTGAATATGTTTGTTTGCTGCACAGTTTCGGGGTAGATCATGACATATCATGGCTGCCTTGCAAGGGTCCTAAGCGGGCTCGGCAAACTCGTATAGAGGTTGACATTGAGACAGGGCTTGTAGATATAGAAACACTGTCCCTTGTCTTCCACCACATTGCCAACTACTGGATAGCTCACCTAAGTGGTGACTGCAACGTTTGAAACTACAAGTGCAATGCTGACAGTGATTGCGCAAGACATGGCTTCTCGCCAAATTGCTGGCCGATCGGAAATGTGAAACAAGGTGTGAAACGCTCTGGTCTGAGATTTTCATCCTTTGCAAAACAAAGTCTTGATTCTTCACGAAGCAAAGTATTAGATGCGGATCCAAAGAGCGGCTGAGAGAGAAGACTCGCGTAAATGGTTTTAGTTGCCGTGATTGATTTTTCGATGATGTGTTTCCTGATATGTGTTTGCTGTGTTTCCTGCGATGTTTGACAGGCTTGCAGAGGGTCCTGAGATGGATTTTGTTTTCATCGATGGTCCTCATACCTATGCCAATGTGCGGAACGCGGCTCGGTCGGTGAAGAGGTTCAGATTTTTCCAATTCACCGGCAAGCCGGTTGTGAACTCCACCCAGGCAGTCCCACCACACACCACCCACGATGATTCTGCAACTGATATTGGAATCCTTGAGACTTTGGACTCTAGAGCATCACAAGTGGTTTAGTCACAGATCATCAACCAGTCTGCTGGAATTTTGGAAGACGTGGATCATAGTTTCTTTTTTGGTCATGATCTAGAAATATCCAACAGTCTGCTACTATTTCATTCATGTCTGCTTGGTGTTTGGCTTTGGATTCTATTGTAAGGTGCAATTGTTGGCGCACATGGAACATTTCTAGATGCATTGGCATTCAGCATCAAACCAGAGAAGAGTGTACACGATGTCCTTTTTGCTTCTATCTACATTAGAGCAGTCTGCAGGAATTCAGTATCATTTGCTTTTCAGAGATGATTCCGAATCACTTTTCCTACAGTTTATTTGGAAGCATAGACATTTTGGGGATAGATTGTACCGTTATAAAACTTCTGAATTACCAAATTGTTGGGGGTCATTCACATCCACAACTACTAGCTGGTTCGGTCTTTTCACAGCAGGGGGTTCCATGTGTGAACTCTGAGGATTTGCACTTGTGGGAGCCACGCGTTCGTCGGGGTGGCATCATTGCTGGCCATGACTTCACTGTGAGGCATTGCCAGTAAGGGTACCGCCATCTGATCTATCTATATACACAAATCATATCCATTCTGTGTATATATATATATGCATACATAGATGCACATGTGTATGTGTGTATATATATATATGCATATACATTTAAATGTACGTATACGTGTAAAACATATTATGAGGCTTACGCCTGACAGCCGGGCGCCGGCCAAAGCAGACCCATGCGTCGGGTGTAATCCATGTCCATGTTCTGGTGTTGTTGGTGGTGTTGTTGTTGTTGTTGTCGTCGCTGTCGTTGTTGTTGTTGTTGTTGTTGTTGTTGTTGTTGCAGGCAACGCGGGGGATAGGACAACAGTCGTGTGGAAGACGGGGGCCGGGACTTCGGGCGTCCCGGTAGCATCCTTCGGTGGAAGGGGGCTGACAGCCCGGGTGTACCCTAGGCGCACCGAAGTCGGGAGAGCCGTCTGGACTTATACCGTATACCAGCCAGTTATGGTAAATTTGGGACTGGTTTAGTTTGTTATGATTGCAATGGTCTAGCATATAGTCGGTTCGCCGCAGACGGTGCGTTGTTTCAAGTGTTTTCACCGAGGCAACAACGTTGGATGAGTAGAAGTTAGCAACTGGAGGGGTACAGAGTTACGAGAGGCAGTGATGGGTAGCCAACATGTTGGTAAACGATCCATGGCCTCATCCCCGTTTGCAACCTTATTTGTTATCAGTGTTTAGTGTGGTTAGTGATGATCAAATGCATGTGGAAACCACGGTCATGTCGGCGTCTGTCTGACGCGTACACGCCGGGAGCGAGCGCAGAGCAGCGCTCAGCGCTGGCAGCGGCGGTGGTTTAGGGCTGCAGCTTGGTGCAGAAAGGCGCGGCGTGGCCGGTCGCGACCGTGCATCGTAGTCGAACGCGACAGCGAGGTGGGTGTCGTGCCGGCTGGAACGACTGTGCTTGGGAGGGAGTCAATTAAGGGATCGGTGATTGTTGGTATCATCGTCGTCGTCGTCGGCGTCGTCGGCGTCCTCGTCCTGGTCGTTGACGTCGGCGTCGTCGTCGTCGTTGTTGTTGTTGTTGCAGCCACAGAGCTCGAGACCAAACAAACGGTGGTTGTTGATATCGTTGTCGTCGTCGTCGTCGTCGTAGTCGTCATCGTCGCGGTCGCCGTCGTCGTCGTCGTCGTCGCTGTTGTTGTTCTTGTTGTTGTCGTTGACGTCGTCGTTCTTGTTGTTGTCGTTGTTCTTATTCTGTTGTTGTTGTTGCTGTTCTTGTTGTTGTTGTTGTGGTTGTCGTTGTCGTCCTTGTTTTTTTTGTTGTTGTTCCTATGTTGCGTCGTCGTCGTCGTCCTCGTCGGCGACGTCGTCGTCGTCGGCGTCCTCGTCGTCGTCGTCGGCGTCGTCGTCGTCGTCGTTGTTGTTGTTGCAGCCACAGAGCTCGAGACCAAAGAAACGGTGGTTGTTGGTCTCGTTGTCGTCGTCGGCGTCGTCGTCGTCGTCGGCGTCCTCGTCGTCGTCGTTGACGTCGTCGTCGTCGTCGTCGTTGTTGTTGTTGTTGTTGCAGCCACAGAGCTCGAGACCAAAGAAGCGGTGGTTGTTGGTATCGTTGTCGTCGTCGTCGTCGTCGGCGGCGTCGTCGTCGTCGGCGTCCTCGTCGTCGTCGTCGACTGTTGTTGTTGTTGTTGTCGTTGTTGTTGTTGCTGTTGCCCGATGTTGGCCCTATTTGTGGTTGCCGATGTTGGGCCTATGTTGGGCCATCTTGGGGCCATGTTGGGCCCATGTTGGGCCATCTTGGGGCCAGCTTGGGCCTATGTTGGGCCGTCTGGGGCCATCTTGGAGCCATGTTGGGCCTATGTTGGGCCATCTTGGGGCCATCTTGGGCCTATGTTGGCCCTATGTTGGCGCAGGCTTGCCCCTATCTGAGCCTTATGTTGACCCATGTAGCCCACATCTTGGCCGATGTTGGCCCTATGTTGGCACCAAGGCCGTCAAGATGTCCAGTTTTCCGTTCCGGACCCCGTCCGAAGACCCAAAACCATGAAAAACCCATGGTTTTTTAACGTCGCCAAGATGAAACCTGGAGACGGCGAAGGCCACAAAACCCTGTAAAAAACGATGTTTTTTGAACACCACCCGCAGAATACACTGTAAATTACACGTATAATCGTGGGTCGGGGGTGAACCGGAATCGACACGGGGTCGACCCGGGGTCGACCCGAGGTCGACCCGAGGTGGTCGGCGGCAGGGGGGGCGAGCGTATATAACCTTCGGTTACCACCGAAGGCCTCCGGCAATGCCACGGGCTGCGGCCCCGGGGCCGGCGCCCGGATTTAAGGGCTGCCGCCCCTGCCGCCGACCCCGGAAGCAAGTATGGTGGATTAGCTACATTTGGTTACTTGTTGAAGCAGGGAAATTCTTTGTACCAACTCAAGAAACATACGCAATTGCACCCTGCGAGTCGTAGATTCCGGGGTGCAATTTTTGAAGAAGCTGGGCCCCTTGGTATAGGGATTTTGCTGGTTCAACAAGTAGCCAAATGTAGCTGATCCACCATACGTGATTCTGGGCAGTTAAGATGCAACACCTAGCTATTGAACATTGCCATAGAAAGAGTGGATTTATCTATTAATCAGGAAACATAGTGCTTTTCTATTGCAAAGTGTCAGTTTACCAGAGAGGTAGCCATGTCTAGTTCGGTTTTTGTATGTTTACCAGGCGGGGTACTGGCAGGATTGTGATATAACTAACAGCTTGCGCTGGAAAAGCACGATGATTAAGCAGTAAATTGACTATTTCTACGATATGGGTAGGATGAATAAATCCACCCATGAAAAGAATGTATTATATAATATTATATAATATTATATAGTTATATAATATAAGTTACAGATGGAAAATCACCAGCCACCACTTTCAATGGGAAAAGTCACTATTTCTAGAACAATAAATAACAATATATAACAATTATATTTATTAAAGGGCTGCCGCCCCTGCCGCCGACCCCGGAAAAATTGCAAGCAAAAAAAATTATATAGTATAACATAATATATATTATATAATATCATATAATATAATTTAATAAAAGAGAATAGAATAGAATATAAAAGAATATAATGTAATATAATATAATATAATCAATGTAATCTAATATAATTTAATATAATATAATAGTGGCAGCTGGCCACAAAGCGCCCGCCCAGGCGCTGCGGAGGGTTTGAAGCCAGGCTAGTGCCTAACGTTGCTTTCTGAAGCCACTAGAAAAGATGGAAAAGCTCGAGCAGAGGCCCGGCAGCTGGCGCTGCGCAGGGCTTGAAGCCAGGCTAGTGCCTAACGTTGCTTTCTGAAGCCACTAGAAAAGACTGCAAAAGCTGGAGCACAGGCCCGGCAGCTGGCCACGAAGCGCCCGCCAAGGCGCTGCGGAGGGTTTGAAGCCGGGCTAGTGCCTAACGTTGCTTTCTGAAGCCACTAGAAAAGACTGGAAAAGCTGGAGCACAGGCCCGGCAGCTGGCCACGAAGCGCCCGCCCAGGCGCTGCGGAGGGTTTGAAGCCAGGCTAGTGCCTAACGTTGCTTTCTGAAGCCACTAGAAAAGACTGGAAAAGCTCGAGCACAGGCCCGGCAGCTGGCCACGAAGCGCCCGCCAAGGCGCTGCGGAGGGTTTGAAGCCAGGCTAGTGCCTAACGTTGCTTTCTGAAGCTAGTAGAAAAGACTGGAAAAGCTCGAGCACAGGCCCGGCAGCTGGCCACAAAGCGCCCGCCCAGGCGCTGCGGAGGGTTTGAAGCCAGGCTAGTGCCTAACGTTGCTTTCTGAAGCCACTAGAAAAGTCTGGTCAAAGGCCCGGCAGATGGCCACAAAGCGCCCACCAAGGCGCTGCGGAGCGTTTGAAGCCAGGCTAGTGCCTAACGTTGCTTTCTGAAGCCACTAGAAAAGACTGGAAAAGCTGGAGCACAGACCCGGCAGCTGGCCACAAAGCGCCCGCCCAGGCGCTGCGGAGGGTTTGAAGCAGGCTAGTGCCTAACGTTGCTTTCTGAAGCCACTAGAAAAGACTGGAAAAGCTCGAGCACAGGCCCGGCAGCTGGCCACAAAGCGCCCGCCAAGGCGCTGCGGAGGGTTTGAAGCCAGGCTAGTGCCTAACGTTGCTTTCTGAAGCCACTAGAAAAGTCTGGTCAAAGGCCCGGCAGATGGCCACAAAGCGCCCACCAAGGCGCTGCGGGGCGTTTGAAGCCAGGCTAGTGCCGAACTTTGCTTTCTGAAGCCACTAGAAAAGATTGGAAAAGCTGGAGCACAGGCCCGGCAGCTGGCCACAAAGCGCCCGCCCAGGCGCTGCGGAGGGTTTGAAGCCAGGCTAGTGCCTAACGTTGCTTTCTGAAGCCACTAGAAAAGTCTGGTCAAAGGCCCGGCAGATGGCCACAAAGCGCCCACCAAGGCGCTGCGGAGCGTTTGAAGCCAGGCTAGTGCCTAACGTTGCTTTCTGAAGCCACTAGAAAAGACTGGAAAAGCTGGAGCACAGACCCGGCAGCTGGCCACGAAGCGCCCGCCCAGGCGCTGCGGAGCGTTTGAAGCCAGGCTAGTGCCTAACGTTGCTTTCTGAAGCCACTAGAAAAGACTGGAAAAGCTCGAGCACAGGCCCGGCAGCTGGCCACAAAGCGCCCGCCCAGGCGCTGCGGAGGGTTTGAAGCCAGGCTAGTGCCTAACGTTGCTTTCTGAAGCCACTAGAAAAGACTGGAAAAGCTCGAGCACAAGCCCGGCAGCTGGCCACAAAGCGCCCGCCCAGGCGCTGCGGAGGGTTTGAAGCCAGGCTAGTGCCTAACGTTGCTTTCTGAAGCCACTAGAAAAGATTGGAAAAGCTCCGAGCACAGGCCCGGCAGCTGGCCACAAAGCGCCCACCAAGGCGCTGCGGAGCGTTTGAAGCCAGGCTAGTGCCTAACGTTGCTTTCTGAAGCCACTAGAAAGATTGGAAAAGCTGGAGCAACAGGCCCGGCAGCTGGCCACAAAGCCGCTCGCCCAGGCGCTCTGCGGAGGGTTTGAAAGCCAGGCTAGTGGCTAAACGTTGCTTTCATGAAGGCACTAGAAAAGACCGGCAGATGGCCCGAAGCAGCCGCCAAGCGCTGCGGGAGGGTTGAAGCAGGCTAGGCCTAACGTTGCTTTCTTGAAGGCTACTAGAAAAGACTGGAAAGCTCGAGGCACAGGCCCGGCAGCTGGCACAAAGCGCCACCCCAGGCGCTGCGGAGGGTTGAACAGGCTAGGGCCTAACGTTGGCGCGGGGGGGGGGGGCTTTCTGAAGCAACCTAGAAGCTGGAAAAGCTCGAGCACAGGCCCGCAGTGGCCACAAAGCGCCACCGCCCAGCGCTGCGGAGGGTTTAAAGCCAGGCTAGTGCCTAACGTTGAAGCCACTAGAAAAGATTGGAAAAGCTGGAGCAAAGGCCCGGCAGCTGGCCACAAAGCGCCCACCAAGGCGCTGCGGAGCGTTTGAAGCCAGGCTAGTGCCTAACGTTGCTTTCTGAAGCCATTAGAAAAGATTGGAAAAGCTGGAGCACAGGCCCGGCAGCTGGCCACAAAGCGCCCGCCCAGGCGCTGCGGAGGGTTTGAAGCCAGGCTAGTGCCTAACGTTGCTTTCTGAAGCCACTAGAAAAGACTGGAAAAGCTCGAGCACAGGCCCGGCAGCTGGCCACGAAGCGCCCGCCAAGGCGCTGCGGAGGGTTTGAAGCCAGGCTAGTGCCTAACGTTACCGTTGCTTTCTGAAGCCACTAGAAAAGACTGGAAAAGCTCGAGCACAGGCCCGGCAGCTGGCCACGAAGCGCCCGCCAAGGCGCTGCGGAGGGTTTGAAGCCAGGCTAGTGCCTAACGTTGCTTTCTGAAGCCACTAGAAAAGACTGGAAAAGCTGGAGCACAGACCCGGCAGCTGGCCACAAAGCGCCCGCCAAGGCGCTGCGGAGGGTTTGAAGCCAGGCTAGTGCCTAACGTTGCTTTCTGAAGCTACTAGAAAAGACTGGAAAAGCTGGAGCACAGGCCCGGCAGCTGGCCACAAAGCGCCGGCCAAGGCGCTGCGGAGGGTTTGAAGGCAGGCGAATGCCTAACGTTGCTTTCTGAAGCCAGTACAAAAGTTTGGGCAAAGGCCCGGCATATGGCCAAAAGCGCCGGCAAAGGCGCTGCGGAGCGTTTGAGGGCAGGCTACAACTTTTTCTCGGGCGCGCTCCCCCTGCCGTTTGCTGGGGTTGGCGGATATATGACATAACATATATAGTATAATAGAATATAATTACTAGAACGGACCCTCCGCCACAGCAAAACAGCACCTAATTGCGTGCCGAAACCGTGCTCAAACTTATTCACGTTTGGTGGCTCCAAGCTGCAAGCATCAGGCTTCCAGAACGGACCCCTCGCCACAGCAAAACAGCACCTAATTGCGTGCCGAAACCGTGTTCAAACTTATCCAGAAAAAATCCCTAACGCCCCTTCTGAATTCCTAGAAAAAATGTCTCTTTTTTCTGCCTCCTGCAGCTGTTATCAGGCCTCCAGAACGGACTCTTCGCCATAGTGCTGGCTTAAACTTACCCGCAAAAACTCCGACGCAAAATCGCAGCAAAAAACTCCCTAACGTGTCTTCTGAAATCCTAGGGAAGAAATATATTTTCTATACTAGCAACTATCTATCATCAGGCCTCCAGAACGGACCCTTCGCCACAGCAAAACAGCACTTAATGGCGTGCCGAAACGTTATGCAAACTTATCCACAAAAACTCCCCAACGTCTCTTCTAAATTCCTAAGAATAAATGTTTTTTTTTCTGCCTCCTGCAGCTGTTGTTTGGTAGCTCCACGCTGCAAGCATCAGGCCGCCAGAACGGACCCTTCGCCACAGCAAAACAGGACCTAATTGCGTGCCGAAACTGTGTTCAAACTTATCCACAAAAACTCCCTAACGTCCTGTCTGAATTCCTAGAAAAAAATGTCTTGTTTCTGCCTCCTGCAGCTGTTATTTGGTGGCTCTAAGCTGCAAGCATCAGGCCTCCAGAACGGACACTTCACCACAGCAAAGCAGCACCGAATTTTCAAACTTATCCACAAAATATCCGTAACGTCCCTTCTGAATTCCTAGACAAAATGTCTTTTTTCTGCCTCCTGTTGTTTGGTGGCTCCAAGCTGCAAGCATCAAGCCTCCAGAACGGATCCTTCGCCACAGCAAAACAGCACCTAATTGCGTACCGAAACCGTGTTCAAACTTAGTCACGTCTGGTGGCTCCAAGCTGCAAGCATCAGGCTTCCAGAACGGACCCCTCGCCACAGCAAAACAGCACCTAATTGCGTGCCGAAACCGTGTTCAAACTAATCCAGAAAAACTCCCTAACGTCCCTTCTGAATTCCTAGAAAAAATGTCTCTTTTTTCTGCCTCCTGCAGCTGTTGTTTGGTGGCTCCAAGCTGCAAGCACATCAGGCCTCCAGAACGGACTCTTCGCCATAGTGCTGGCTTAAACTTACCCGCAAAAACTCCCTCACGACCGTTCTCAATTCCTAGACAAGTTTCTCTTTTCTACCTCCTGCAGCTGTTGTTTGGTGGCTCCAAGCTGCAAGCATCAGGCCTCCAGAACGGACCCTTCGCCACAGCAAAACAGCACCTAATTGCGTGCCGAAACGTTGCGCAAGCTTATCCACAAAAACTCCCCAACGTCCCTTCTGAATTCCAAGAAAACATGTCTTTTCTCTGCCTCCTGCAGTTGTTGTTTGGTGGCTCCAAGCTGCAAGCATGAAGCCTCCAGAACGGACCCTCCGCCACAGCAAAACAGCACCTAATTGCGTGCCGAAACCGTGCTCAAACTTATTCACGTTTGGTGGCTCCAAGCTGCAAGCATCAGGCTCCCAGAACGGACCCTTCGCCACAGCAAAACAGCACCTAATTGCGTGCCGAAACCGTGTTCAAACTTATCCAGAAAAACTCCCTAACGTCCCTTCTGAATTCCTAGAAAAAATGTCTCTTTTTTCTGCCTCCTGCAGCTGTTGTTTGGTGGCTCCAAGCTGCAAGCATCAGGCCTCCAGAACGGACACTTCACCACAGCAAAGCAGGACCGAATTTTCAAACTTATCCACAAAATATCCGTAACGTCCCTTCTGAATTCCTAGACAAAATGTCTTTTTTCTGCCTCCTGCAGTTGTTGTTTGGTGGCTCCAAGCTGCAAGCATCAAGCCTCCAGAACGGATCCTTCGCCACAGCAAAACAGCACCTAATTGCGTACCGAAACCGTGTTCAAACTTATTCACGTCTGGTGGCTCCAAGCTGCAAGCATCAGGCTTCCAGAACGGACCCCTCGCCACAGCAAAACAGCACCTAATTGCGTGCCGAAACCGTGTTCAAACTTATCCAGAAAAACTCCCTAACGTCCCTTCTGAATTCCTAGAAAAAATGTCTCTTTTTGCTGCTGCTGCTGCGACCAGTTTTTGTAGTCTATTGTTTGTACAATGAGACATAGAACCCTCCTGCTGCTCCTGTTGCTGCTGCTGCTCTTCCTCCCGAAGTTCAAAACGCACCCTGCCGGACAGGGAAGCACAGTGGCCCTGAAGGACGGAACGGCGCCAGAATCGAGCCCAAAAAGTGCCTAACGTGTCGTCTAAAACCGTAGAAAAACAATAGTTTTCGACCGGTTTAGTAGTAGTAGCAGTAGTAGTAGTAGTAGTAGTGGTAGTGGTAGTAGTAGTGGTAGTAGTAGTAGTAGTTGTGTAGTAGTAGTAGTACTAGCATCTGGTCTGGAGGGGGTGCCAAGCTCCTAAGCTCCCCCAGGTCTGATTTTTTTTTTTGCTGCCGCACCAACTGACAGATCAGATCTGGAGAACTCACGCCATCAGGCCTGCCAGCCGTAGATCAAAAAACTGGCGAATCACCAGTTTGAAAATGACAAGCTTTCATACTTGTTCAACTGTTTTCAACATGCATTTCCCATGTATTTTGCCATACCTGGCTGTCAAATTGACCGCTGATTCTACGCTACCACGCCTTTGATTTGGGAGGAGGTGTCATCCGGCCGTCCAAGGCACCACTGCAGTCAGAGCCTCTGAACCGGGGGGAATCAAAACGCCAGAATGCGATCGCGTATATTGTCAAAGGAAGTTTAGCAGTCTAAACTCCGTGATACGGACAGTGAAAATGTGGAGAGTGTATGGGAGGGTAGAGATGTGGAGAGATTAGATATGGAGAGAGTAAAGATGTGGAGAGATTGGGTATGGAGAGAAAAGGAATGTGCAGAGATTGGATGGAGAGAGTAGTGAGTAGAGATGGACAGAGTAGAAATGTCAAGGACAAAGACTGCCAAGAGATCACGCAGTCGACAGCCGTGTCAGCCAGAGGGTCAGGCGTTGTCCCTATAGGCCCTCCCTTGTCTTTATAGGTTCTTCCCTCTTTCGAAACTTCCGTCACCCGGCTTGCCCGGGCTCTACTTGTATACTGGTATTGGTACAAGTGGTATGATATGTACATATAACATATATACATTATATATATATATGATATATTAAGATTTAAAATTGTAAAATGATATATATATATATATATGTAAATATATATTAATGCGTGTGTGTGTGTGTGTGATTTATACATTTGTGTTTTCCACATGGCCCTCCAATGCAGAGAGATCTTTGTCACCGTCCCAGGTAGGACGGGACATCGCTTGGGTTCCCCAGCATTGTGTTTCTTGGTCCGGACATTCACTTGCATTCGCAAATGGTTTTCTGAAGGTTCAGGTCAAAGGTGAAAGATGTCTCTACGATTTTGGATACCCAAAAAAATCGTGATGGCAGTAGTAGAGGAATACTGATAAACCATCAAGGTTAGAGGTTCCCAAATTTGAGACGTACCCATAAATCTGGTATTTGATCCCAATATTTGATAGGGTCAGACAATTTCTCTTTCTGGGCTGAACAACCCATATAGCACTCGGGGAATTCAAAATTCGGAGCCGATCTTGGTAGTCATACGAACCCATTCCTACACATGACCTGACATAAATTGTGGAAAAATGCTGGTGGACCAGGTCCGTATTTCTTATTCTTTGAAAACCAAGTTATGTATTCAACAAACTTGGACAATAAACGCATATCTGAAAATCTATATGGTGCAAACTCCGTATTCCCAAAGATTGTCGCCAGCCAGGCTGCTTCCAGTGAGATTCCAGTGCTGTGGCGAATATGCCATGCCAATATGTGAAATTTTTGGACCCATGAGCAAACACTTTTATCCCCCAAGGCCTGAAACGCAAGATCTAAGAGAAGACAGGCTTGTGGGCACTCGACGCTGCAAGGCCTTAGAATCAGACGCCGCACAACCACCAGTGGCCAAACCCATGGCTACGCTTCAGTGAAGCCATCCAAATTGAGAAAACATAAGGGTGAGGTGACTGCGCACAAATCACAAATATGTTTGTTCAGAGATTGCAAAGCCACATCACTAACTTATCAAATAAAAGCTGTCAGTGAACGCAGATTTAGGATTCCCTTTTTTGTCTCCTACCGCGACCAGTGCTCTGCCAATCTTTCACATAGCCGACGTGGGTAGAACGCCGTTCGCGCAGTGTCTTTGCCCTGCACCACAGCATGATCATGACCTCCCGGACAACAGGTGCCGATCGAAGAACGCAAAGATGGATCAGTTGTCAGCACTGTCCAACCTGACAAACGTTGACTCTTGGCAAGCAAAAAGAAGGATTGCCTCCCAAAAGAAATTCCATACGTAGCCAGAGAAGGGATCAAACATGACCCAAAAAACCGCCAACATGGAATTGCTGCTACCACAGGGCTAGCGTTTTAAAGCCCAAAACCAACAACTTCCATTTTCTTAGAAGCGTGTATCATGACAAGCTTGCCGGCATACATCATTGCTGCGCACCACAAAAACCGTACATCTTGGCTTCAATCTCTGAGGCTTTTTTAAGATTAACAAAAACAGATGGAAACTAACGATGATCAAATTGCTGAGAAACACTTGTGCATCAGTTCTCCTTGCAATGATCGCAGGCCCCACACACAAGAGTGAATCTTGACTTTGTAGGTCTGAATACGGTTGGCAACCAACCATTGCTGGAAATCCAAAAGGGGTTGGCAGTGCTTCCATCCATGGCACCTGCTTGACCACTCGAAGTACAGATCACATTCTTGTCTCAAGAGGGATGGTTTGGTTACAGCCAAGGAGTTGGCTACGATCCGGTCTGAATGTTTTTTTTTGGCTCTCAGGCGTCTTTGCGACTGCTTCTTGTTCTTGTTCTTACGTAGGTTCTGGAAAGGGGAGTAGGCCGTGCAAGGTGTGCTGATCCAGTAGCAGCGTGGCCTCGCAGTCTCGGCCAAGCGAGCAGCTTTCCTGCGTGACTTCTCTGTAGCCAAATCATAGCCAGTGGACAAAGTAATGCGACGAGCATCTAGACCAGCTGCAAGGCAAACCTCTGTCAATGTGCTGCGACGGTCGCAGCAGATCTCCCATATTTGCTGTTGCCCCTTCTTGTCCACGACCCCATGTCCCGCATCTGCTGATGAACTCACTGACATGCTGCTGCTAGATGGTGACGAACGACAAGAAGACTTGGTACTGGAGCTTCCATCTGAGCTGGTATAGCTCCCAGACTCAGACTCACTGCTGAATCCTTCATTGTCTGATTCCTCGCTACCAGACACCCCACTGGTAGCTTCTTCACAGACAGAATCGCTACTGCTGGTTGACGACATGTTGCGCTGGTCCCTGGTAAAATTGTGCTGATTGGTACACCACAACAACAAAATTGTGATGTTGCAATGGAGGTGCTTCATTAGTGTGCTGATGCGTACACCACAACACAGGTGCAAAGGTGGCTAAATGCAATCTGATCTTTTGGTTGTTATGATTCAGTGGCCATGTGGATTCTTGAGGTGCCTGGCATGCAGGTCTTGAAACTAGTAATTCGTTGGACATAAGTATGTGACTAAAAGGTTTCTGGCGATGTGTTTGGATACACCTACGGCTGCATGTTCCCCCTACAGCCTTCAAAGCAAGACAGCAGGATATCTCAACAATTCAGCCACCACCAAAGATGACGCTATGCACTAAATGTAGTCGTGCAAACGAATTCCGGACCTCTGATGTGACTGGCACTTGCAATTAAAACCAACTCTCTTTTGTAGGTCAGCGTGTCGCGCACTGTTTGCCGCGCCAAGCCATCAGGAGCCAGGCCTGCTCAGGAAAGCAAGCTTGATAAGCCCTCATTTGTCTGAAGTCTACAAACATTGGGAACAGATCAGTGTCAGTGTCAAGGATGCAAAGTTGCGAACCAAAACATTCAAGGGAAAAAACAATGCCAATTTTTTGAGCATGTCTTCAACAGGCCACAGGCAAAACGACCAGCGCATATTTCTGGTTTTCCCGGCAAAGCTGTAGTCTGAACCCCTGCTGCTACCACTTGCCGGGGCAAACGGCATCTGACACAACGCCGCCCGACAAGAAATTGATAAAATCGCTCTTGCCACAATAAAGATTCGGATACTTTTTTCTTTTTGATGCCAGGGCGTTCAACTCATCAGTAGTGACTCCAACTCGCAAAGACAACCACGGCCTACTGCCAGAACCACGTTTGGTCTTGTAATCCTGGTATTCTCGGTGGAGATCATTTGGGTCAGAGGCAACCCGAAGCTTTGACCCTGGTAACTTGGAGACCAAAGCAAGGACAATACCAAGATCAGGTACTGCTGCAGCAAAGCTTTTGCTGATGGCCACATGCCTTGGACGGGCATTGTAGGCAGTGGCATATTGGAGCCCTGCTGGACCTGCGTCTGGAACAGCTAAAACTGCTGACAGCTCACACATGAAGCAGCCGAGGAGTTGAGCCAATGCACGCAACGCAGTCACTGAAGCTGCCTGGGCCAAGTTATCCACCACAATGACGTGGCCACAAGCACGCCGAGAGGTCAAGGCCGACGCAGCTTCCACAAATGCCTCGTAAGACAAAGAAGCAACGCTGAACGGTTCAGGCTTGAAACCAACTTTCTCCAAAATGCCCGCTGCTCGCTCAATATCTCCAGTGGCCTTGATGAAGGCGAGCCCGCCTGGAATGTTCGAAGGGTCTGCACGCACTGAACCTCTTTGGGAAGACCACCGTGGTTGCCAGCCCTTGCTTCTTTTCGCAGGCGGCTCTGCGGTGCCTGCTTGGCTAGAAGCGCTCAGCCTCCGCTTCTTGGCATCCTCGCCTGCAGCAATGACTTTGTCAAAGGCAGGTGTCTGCAAAGCCTCCATGTCTTTTGTCTTCAAAGCAGGCACCGGCCCACCAGCCACTGAATTCTCAAGCAAAGCTATCCGGTCCGCTTCTGGCATGGATTCAAGTGCACTCACACAGGCTTCTCTTGACCGCAAAATTTCCTGGAAGGTGAAACGGGGCGATTCCTACATCAATAAGTAGGCACAAGCAATTTAAAATTCATGGAGCAGATGCTTTGCCAATAAAGAAAACGTCAGAAAGCATGTGGCTAAGATCATGCCCAGTATCTGCTTCAGGCACTGCCCCTCCCCGGGCTTCACGTTGCTGTTGCAACAATGCTGGGTCCTTCTTCAAACCAGCATCGCGTCTTTGCTTAGGCGCTCGCTGGCATTTGCGGTTCCCAAACTTGAGAATGTAGTCCTTCAAAAGAAGAGGCAAGTACTTGTTCTTTGGACGCAAGCTTTTGTTTCCAAAAGAATCGGTGGTTCTATGAGCCACCTGCTCCTCCTTTGGGGCCTGCCAGGCCAACAAAATATCTTCTTCGGTGCTGTTAAGCATCCGAGCTCTTTGGGCTGTCTCTTGGCGGGAAAGCTCCTTGAGCGTTCGCTCAGTGATGGCACTGGATGCTGAGAATGCCAACAGAAGGGTAACAGCTTGCCGGGCCAGCTTCCACTCAGGAAAATCCGCTGAGGCCTGAGCCCAGCTTTGCTGCACTGACAAACCATGCTGATGCTTCACCAAAGCTACCGGCAGCAACCGAGTCCATTCAGCCCAGGTATCATCAGGGTTCCACCCGGCATGTGCCCAAATGGCTTTCAATTCCACCTGGCTGTCCACTGGAGGAGGCAACCTGTATGCCACAAAACGTCGCTCCCAAGAGCCAGCTGGCCGCAAGCACTGGGCCATCTGCTTCATGGACGAAACCAGAAGGCGGATCCGCTGTAAAGGCTGGAAGAGAAGCTGCGTCTTGTTTCCACCACTTTGCCCTTCCAAGATCAGGGCAGTTTCCTGGAAATACATGATTTTGGTTTTGCGCAGGAACTTCAGAACGTGATGTGCAAACGTGCCCTCTGCGGCATCGGTCAAAATGCATCCTTCCTCAAAGAGCACCTTCAATCCTGAGCGGTGGGCCCCAAAGCCCTTGGGTAAAAACATGTAGCAAGATCGGTGTCCCTGTGCTCTTTATGGCAAACAACACCAGATTGACTTATCAAAAGACGATGCTGGTTTCTGATCTGTGGTAAAACCTTCACTGGCCTTGTGCAGTATATCTACGGTATGCAAAGTGTTAAGCTATTTTGCGCCTGGCTATGCCTAGCTTGTCCTACTCGCTCACAGCAGAACAAAGTTGTCTGATGTTGTTCAAGTGTCTCAAGAAAAACTTGTCCTGGGCCGCCTCTAATGCGACTGGGCAAGGATCTGTGAAGTCACCAGAATGAACCCAAGCACTGTGCTCCCAACAAAGATCTGCAAGCATGGCTGCCAGCACCAAACGGTTTGTATGATCCCCGCTCAATGACTCCAGTAGCTTGCGGGCATCCGCGGCCATCTTGTGCTTGCTCTCAGCCACTGACGCCAAAGCGCCGAAGACTTGCTGAAGCCTGAGGCAGATTCTTGCCAAAGGTTTCTTTCGTGAATCAAACCTTTGCATTGCCCAGCTGAGGTTCTCCAGAACCGACACCGCATCTGCTCTTTCTTCATCTTTGAAGTGGGCAGCGCAAATGTCAGAAGTGCTGAGCCACTTTGCAACGCTGTAGGGCCGTTTTCCACTGACCAGAAGGCGCTCCACCTCCTCTATCTCTGGGTCTGCTGACAATACTTTTTTCAAAGCAAGCATAGCGGTGTGGCACTCGTCAGTGAAATGAAAACGGACATTGCGATGTTTGTTCATAAACTTCCTCCCAGCAGAAAGCTCATCTGCTGCCTCATCTGTGGTCACGAACCAAATCTTGCCAGCAATGTCTTGAAGGTTGTTCTCATCTTGGGAATGCTTGCCCAAGGTTGACTCAAGGGAATCCAGCAACGCATCTGCTCCTCGATCTGCCTTCAACTCAGTGAGGGCCGCAACACGGCAAACTATCCAGGGCGCCTTGCCATTGTTCAAGCTAAGCACGCCATGAACTGGAGGATCTGTGGACAAGCCAGGCGGCCATCGCCAAAGCACCATCTTGCAAGTCACCGCCACTGCATCGCCTCGACCGTCTTGCTGAAGGCCAGCAGCAGAGCAATGGGCAAAGAGTTTCATGTTCACCTGTCTCTCTCGGTCTGCCATGGTCTGAAGAAGTTGCCGGCTCACCGCATCTCCTATGGCTCCATGAGGGATGTCTGCGCCAGAGGGCTGCGCTGACTGGATCCACTTTGGAAAGCTGGTGAAGCTACTGCCTGTTGCCAGCAAAGTACGTTGGAAAATGAAATGGCAATAGCCCACTGCATATTTCTCCAATTCTCTGGTCTCAGGCTCCGGTTCTCCGTCCACCTTCTCTCCACGGCTTTGAAATGCTTCCACTGCTTCTTTGTGCTGATCACACTCAGCATGCCGCAAGATGTTGCAAAGTTTCGGCTGAGCTTGGAACTTCGCAAAGACATTTTTGAACCCTTGTCCCTGGCAGAGGAGGCAACCAATGTGCCAAGACTTCTTTTTGGCATCCCCTGTGTCTGACAGCCACACAACCACGCGTCCAGTCACCGGATGTTTCACCGTGCATTGGCCAAACCATTCGTCTTGGTTTTTGAGAAAGAAACACCGATAGCAAGATCTCACCATAGCTGGAAACCCATGTCTTGCCTTGTGCTCCTCGTTGGTTTCCTGCAGCAGCTTGCCATACAGTGCAAGGCAGAAACGATTCAAATTTGATGGTGCAAAGGTTCTGAAACTAGGTGCACAGCTTACATTTCGCCGTGAGTCAAAGTGACGTTTTGGGGATGTCCATGCCGTGCTGACATCATCGCAATTCCATGGTTTTCTCTGTGTCGTCTGTGTTGAATGCCCGCTTTGACTCTATTTTTATCTTGAGGGACTTTGTATGCGGATCTTTCATCAACTTCTTTTTGCGTAGGTAATGCTTCAAGGCCTTCCAAGTGCAAAACCCACATGTTAAGGTATGTGCAGCGCAATAGAACTTCCAAGTCGTGGTCTTCAGGACGTTGATACACCCCTCCACCCCACCCACGTCATCAACGTAGCATCAATGGCGTCTCCCAAGTTACTTTGACATGTGTTGTCCGCGTAGTATCAACGACGTGGTCGTCCGGACGTTTATACATCCGCCCTACCCAACCCCACCCCACCCCACGTCATCAACGTAGCATTAAGAGCGTCTTCCAAGTTACTTTGACATGTGTTGTCTGCGTAGTATCAAGGACGTGGTCGTCTGGACGTTAATGCACCCCGCCACCCCACCCCACCCCAGCGAATTATGAGCCGTGGTCCAACTATAATGGTAAAATTCAAACTGACACAAGCAGCGAAACCTTGTGAAACAATCATGCGAACAATATGGAACAATTATATATAGCTCGGGCTTAAAAATAAACGAAAACAAACGAAGTAAAGCCATATCCGACATATCGGTGAACTGCAAATCATGATGTTACAAAACGCGGAAATGGTTTCACTTCAAGGGTCTCATTTTGGGTCTCTGTTCACATCAGAATCATCAGAAACTTGTGTTTCGAAATTCATCTACATCAACTTTGATGCAGAGGGTTCCCACCGTGTCCGGCAAATTTGGCCCTTACGGTCCAAAGTTCCTCTGGAGATCGTGGCAGTGCATTTTGACTGCGCATGTTCGCACAAAATCGGGCACTTTAAAACCATCCTATTTGGGTCTGTTTTGGTGCGTCCGTTTTTTTTTGGTCTCCAAAAATGTGTTTGCCTATCACGCTTGACGAGTGTGGCTGTCAGGCCAAACATCTGATCGCTATGTGTGTTTGTCCATATGAAAATCTTTAGCCATTGCACAAGCCGAACGAAGAGACCTAAACTGAACATGTGGCACCCAAATTAATGTTGGGCAAGCAAGCTTCCACAATGCCAGGCAAACTCTTCAAGGAAGCAGCGCTTTGGCCAGAGCCATTGCCACCATCCGAGCTAGAGTCTGAACCGACATCACCGGAGCCATGAGACGCATTGTCATTTTCAGAGCCGCTGCCATCTCCAGAGCCACAAGAGCCACTGCCATCTCCAGAGCCGCAAGAGCCACTGCCATCTCCAGAGCCACTGCCATCTCCAGAGCCACAAGAGCCACTGCCATCTCCGGAGCCACAAGAGCCACTGCCATCTCCAGAGCCACTGCCATCTCCAGAGCCACTGCCATCTCCCGAGCCACAGGAGCCACTGCCATCTCCGGAGCCAGAAGAGCCACTGCCATCTCCAGAGCCATTAGAGCTACAAGAGCCAGTGTCATCTCTCGCGTCACTGTCATCTCCAGGGCCATGAGAGCATGAGGCATCTGATTGACCATCACCATCATCAGACGACATGAAGGACAGAATGACACGAAACGTTTCTGGCACCATGAAAACGGTATGGTTCCATCATGCATCATGCTATAGTGCAACCCGTCTATCTTTTGAATTTTGTGTTAAAGTTATGTTAAAACTTTTGACATGATATTTGAAATATGGTATAAATTTGAATCATGTCCCCTGCATTGACTGCTAAAACGGCAAACTTTCCGGCAAAGTTTCTTGGCAAAGACCAATGACATACGTCTCTGTCACCATCAAAAGCTCCAAATGCCGACTGGTGTTTGCACGATCCGACGCCTATTCATGGGTCACCGTCGTCCTAGGCGAATGACCCTTGCGGTATCATTGTCTCACACCAATGGCAACTCAAATGAAATCTTCTGACATCAGACAGCCAAGCAGGTATCATTGTCTCACACCAATGGCAACTCAAATGAAATCTTCTGACATCAGACAGCCAAGCAGGTATCATTGTCTCACACCAATGGCAACTCAAATGAAATCTTCTGACATCAGACAGCCAAGCAGCCCTGCAGGAGCTTCAACACTGCCCTTGTCTCTCGCTTCTCCGAAGCGGTCATGGCTCGAGGGGCCTGGCTTCCCAAATTCCAATCTGTCTGTGTGTCTGTCCGTTCTCTGTCTGTTTGCTTGTAGAATGAAATTAGATGGATAGTCTGGCAAATTCAAGGCGAGGAACATGGGCTGAAGGCTTTCCCTCTGAGAGCTTGCGGGTTTCACAAACGAAGAACTCGCAATCGTGCCCACTCCATGGGCACTTTAAGAGCTGGAGCTCCTTGCAGAACCGCGGGAATTTCTTCCGCTGTCGGTAGAGCCACCTGTAGGTCAAGTGGCACATTGCAGGAAACGAGAGAGGACGGATTGGGAAATGGATCAAGTGAATGGATCATGTCAAGGGGCAAGCACATGACTGCAACAGAACGTTTTAACTCGAAATCATCTGGCGCGTGTCACGCCTCACTTGTGACACCGTCAGCCGGCGGCCTCCCAATGATGCCCCTGTTTCCACGTAGATGGCTGGATCATCTCTGAGACCCAAGATGTGCGCATCTTGGTTTACCTGAAAATGGCCGGTGGTCTTCGAGATGTATCTCATATTAAACGTAACCTCAGAAACACAACTCTTCAACCTGTCAGCCACCTTGCTCACATCACATCGTGGACATCAACCCCAGTAAAGATACCAGGTTGCCATCTACATAAAACGGTGTTCCGGTATAGATGTTTTGTCTGATGATGGAAAGGGTCTGCTCAAACACCCCTGGATGGGAAATCTGCGTGACAGGTCGCTTGGTACATGCCAAACTTCAGAGTGCTTTGACAGATCCACTTTTGGATGCAGTTTCTACGCAATGCGTCCTTGGCTTGCCGAAGCATGGCACATGCCTTGTCCACATACGAAGAATCGCTGCAGCCATGCCCAAAGGGCCTGCCCAAGATCCATGGATTCTACAGCATGCTGGCTCTTTAGAGTGTCCCTGCTTCACAACTGGTACAGCCTACTTGCCGGACAGTTGCACACTAGAGAAGCCATGATGGATAAAAAGAAGCCACACAAATTGCACACTGGCCGCTGGCCTATACGCCCGGGACTGGCCGTGTTCCCGGACCATCTCCCTGACGCAGGTCCTCAGCTTCCTCATATCCAAGGCATCCACGTCCACATGGGTGGCCTTTCCGTACCGCTTCAGCACGGTCTCAAATCGATCCTGCGCGTGACAGAAACACCCAAGCAAAGATCCAACATAGCATCATCTCAACCCAATTAATCAATCTTCGGCTCCTTTGTGACGCACACCATCCTCAGCAGGATGATGTTGAACCATTGGGATCGAAGGCGCAGGTTGCGGAAGATGATCAAAAGCGACGATGTCTTATCCAGTGCACGCACCGCCTTCACAAGATGGGAATCAAGTTAACATGCTTCCCTTACTGCACTGTTGGTCACTCAGCCTGTATACATGTGCCAGCTGCCTCAAAATCAAGCCCCAATCAAAAACACCGGCCACGATCACAAGCCATCAAGCCAAGACACGTTGTTGATCTTCCTGGTCACCAGGCGTTCAATCTCATGGCCCATGAGAACTCCAGCCGACACCCGTGTCAAGCCATCACGCGGGGCACGGCTTTCCTTAGGAATAGGGATGCCATAGTTTCAAAAAAGTGTAACCGCAGTTGTTGACAATGTCAATGTTCAGCCAGACCATTGGGAATTCTACAAGTGCCCCACGCACATGTCAAAAAATTGCAGCAAATGTTTTGTGATGGTACTGACCTGGCACATATCCAAAATGCTTCCAACCTGCAAATCGAATCAAACCTTCTGTGCGCTCACACAGCTCAAACCAATTTTTTATCATGGTGTGTTTTGCTTTACGATCCGCTGATCCCAGCACTTGATCCCAGCACTCTTACGACATCATGCCCCAGCATCCAGCTGATTGCGCAAAATGCGCAGGCGAACTGCTGCCAGAGCGTAAAACCTGCAGAAGCCAATCAATTTATCTGCTAGCAGCTATAGCCGGCAACATGATGTAACATGGCAATCATTCAGAAAATTCCATTCCAAGCTCCTCATTTAAAAAAAAAACATGCTTTGCTTGCCTGTCTACAAGCGATGTAATTCATCCCCAGCAAGAGCCAAGAAGCTTCTCAGCATACTTTGCACCAATGCCACGCGGTGCTTGTTTCTGCGGGAGGCTGCTTCTCCGCAATGCAAGCTCCGCTTGCTTGTCGCGAAGGAGACGCCAGGAGAAGCAGCGGCGGAGCTTCGCGTATGTCAGGTCTCCTGGCAGGATGAAATTGGAAACTGGCAATGTGACATATGTTGGGTCCCCTGGTAGGATTGAATTGGAAACTAGAAATGATTCTGTTCCAAATTCTTTCTCGGCCATGAAATCAGTCATCAAGGTCTCCTGTTCAAATTCTTTCCCTGGCAATGAAATCAGTCAACAGCGTCCTGTAGGATTGAATTGGAAACTAGACATGATTCTTTTCAACTTCTTTCTCGGCCATGAAATCAATCATCAACGTCTCCTTTGTCACAAGCTTTCGCCAATTGCTGGCGCCACCTTCTTTGCTTCACCTGATTTTGTTTCGTTCTTTTCAGTCGACGCCTTGTGTCACGAGCATGGTTGCTGCTCATGGCGCTTAACGAAGCCACTTGGATGCCAACATGGCCATGCGAACCATGGTGTGTGTTGGTATGAGACTCTGAAGGCAAAAATTCCAAAGAGACCTACTGACTGAACGGAATCCGACGTAGGCAACTTGTCGTTTCTTTTACCATTTGTCACCTAGATTCTGTTGTGCATTCATAGCTCATGTGGCCAAAACATGGCCTGGCCAAAACATGGCCTGAGTTGCTGGTATGTCAAGCGGCGGAGTGGATAGGTTTGGCTACCAGGCATGAAAATTTGTTAAAAGGAAACAGTTAGGCTAGCATGCTTTCCCGCAAGAGAGAGAATAAAATATCACTGGATTGCTCTGATCCATACGCAAAACATAGTGTGGTGCTCTTTCAACTTTCGGCCATCCCAACAGGCTTGGATCCCAGACAGACTGGCACTTTGCGTAGATTCGGCCTGGCCCGAGTTCGGAGGAAGCAGGTGGCAAAGGGGGGCACAGAGTGAATTCAAATCTGGTTCCGAATTCGGAAAGGCAGGCTATCAGTCACAGGCCCTGGTACTAGCAAGGTCACAAACCAGGGCTATTGATTTGCAGGGGGGCGCTGTGAATTCAAATCTGGATTTGAATTCGAAAAAACCTGCTGCAACCGTCCCGGCCACTCAGAATTTGACTCATGCTAGGAGAAAACTTGGCAACTAATCTGCCAGCTTCTGTTTTTGCCGCGTCAGCATCTTTGGGTTTGTCACGTTCTTGAAGCCTCCCTGCCAGCACCAGAACCACGCACAGCCCAAAGAATGATCGACTATCTGATGGTACCAATGTTGCCAATAGGAAATATCAAACCTTGGCTGAATATACACTAGTATGATTGGTCCATTGGCCTGCAAACTCGGCAGGGCATGAGGCTAATCCGAAATGTCAAAACTGAAAGTGTCTCTAATCTATAAAGCGCTTCCCACTCCAGCAAATTCTGAACACATGTTTTCTGGGACCCTTAACAAGGAAGCACTTTTCAAGAGCAGGTAGCCCTTTTCAAATTGGACACTACCCTTCCGGCTCATCACGCTCAGCTGTCTCCAAAAGACTTGCCTTGGCCAGCTTCAGGGCATCAGTCTTGTCCTTGAGATCTGATTCGGCCAACATCACATCGTGCTCCAAGCGGCGGACGAGATCGAGCTTGTGGTGCTCAAACAACTTCTCAAAAGAAACGTTTGATGTGGGTGAGCACAAGATGGGATTGAGGCTCACAACCAGCTGTTTCACAGCACATGCCTTCCAGAAACTGTTCAAGTAATCTGGGCTGGGCGCGCGAAGAACCCAATAGTCGAAGGCCACACCAGAGCCAGCAATGCTGTCCAAGACGATATGTTTGGAGCCGACCTGCATACAAGTTTTTCCGGGGCAAGAAAAGCAAATGCCCTGATCTCTAAACATGCAGGAAAACCATTGGGAGGGGCATTAGGGTCAATTCAGGTATCGCAATCGAAAAAATATGTTTTTTCCGCAGCCCAGCCTCGCTGAAAGCACTGGAAGGCAAACTCAACTGGAAAAGGATCATCTCCGTATTGTAGCCACCCTTGGTGAAGTAAAAAGCAGCGTGACACGCGTCTGGCAACGAACGAAAAAGAGGTACAAAATCCGTTGATTCCGGGCGCTTTGCTTGCTCAGTATTCTTCGTCAGGTAAGCTGATAAGCCTGGCAATGCATAGCTGACTGGAAACTCCTTGTCACCTGCATCCGGCTCAGTCTCGGCCTTCGACACCATGAAGAAAGTCCAGCGTGGTGTGTCAACTGCAGGCTTCACATCCAAAGCCGAGATCTGGTTTGGCAGCATCTCCACCTTGAAGATTTCAACATTGAAGACGTCGTTGATGGCAATCCTGTCGCTTGGACAAGGCTTCGCATTGGAGCTAACCCACCAGCCCCAACGTTTGAGTGCATGGAGCTGTCCATTCTGAACCTTCAGGCAACCAGCTGCGATACTCTGAAAAAACTTCGGCTCCAGCGGCGTCATCTGCAACAGCATCATCTGACTCGAAGGGACCTTGAAATCAGTGGTCTTCCTCACCTTGCGAGTGTCATTGGCGTCGCTGAGGGAGAAGCCAAGCTTGCGAGCCATAGAGCTTTGAAGTGCCTCAAGCGAAGGTCAAGCGGCCGGCATTCCGCAACAACCTATGATTGAGTCATTGCATCTGGAAGGAAGACAAGATTGTAATAAGCACACACTGGGTGGCATCCATTTTGGGAGCGTTTCGTGTCTCTTATCTGCAGCCCCAAAGATATACAAACATGCAGGATTCCGTATGAGCACGTCTAGCTCAGAGTCGCTTTCATGATATCCATGTTGGCAGGCTTGATTTAATCAAGCGATTTTTTTACCAATGCATCTTGTTGGCAGAAGTTTCATGGGCATCCATTTTGGGTGTGTTTCGTTGTCGTGTTTCTCAATGAGTTACAACGACAACAGAGCCACTGTCTAAAGACATCGTTGCTCAAACAGATTGCTGGTATCTCACCACTTCAAAATGGTAGCCTATCTGAGAATAGCTTTGTTGAACTCCCAAATGGCAAAAAATCTGTCTACATGAAGCAAACAATATCTGCACCAAATCCCTTCAATTCAGCCGAGGCACAAGGATTGCTTCGGTAACAACGGGGTAGGCAACCTGCTGCTCCAGGTACGCACAGCCACGGATCGCAGCGGCAAAGTAAGTGTTCTCAAGCGTCTCATGGCTGACCGCCAAGAAGAAAGGCATGGCCACAGCCGATGTTCAGATGCTGGGGCGGGCTTACAGGAAATGAAAACGAGATCTACACCTGATGCTCATATCCGGAGAAAGATTGGTATCAAATGGATATTCCACACCTCAGCTCTCTTAAAACAAGGTCATTGGCAAACGAAGCTTGCACAGAGAGAAAGCGTCTCTTGAACAAGATGTCCCTTTGCTGCTGTTAACAGTGGTTGGAGCACAATTATTCTACAAAAGTTTGAGCTCATCGTCTGTCTAGCACCAAGTTGGTCATGTTTTCCTGTGCTCCAAAGTGCAAGGTCGCGCTGGCAGCCAACGCCGGAAAACAATATACTATTCCAACCTGCCCCGCTCTTCCACAAGTTTGAACAGCTCTAAAGGTCCACAGTTCAGAACAGATTTGATCGTAGCAGGGAAGATGGGCACATGAACATAATAGAAAGCTACGCCGGTACCCCTGCTGAGTGCCTCAGACTCACCACATGCCCAAGCATAGCCTCATGAGAACATCTTCGCGTCCTCAAGTGCCTGCAACTGTTTGAACTCCTTTTCAGTCACAGTTTCCTTCCCCTTGAAGGTTGCCAAAAGCCCAGCTCGGTGGAAAAGGTTGGTCACATGCGCCTCAACACCAGGCTGCTCAAATTTTGGGTAGACTCTCGGGGCTGCAGGGAAACTACTCCCCCCAAAACCAACACTACTCGAAACAGGTGGGAAGCTTCAGAGATGTATAGTATAGACATTAACCCGATACTTGCGTGTAGTCCAAAACGAAAATTGTCCGCCCGCCTCCGCAGCTTCATGAAGGACCTTCAGGGCAGCAGGGCTGATCTTGAACTCCGTCTTCTGACGCTTCTTGCTCGGCTCAAAGTCAGCTGGAGAGTCAGACGCAGCGCAAGGATCCGGAAGCTCAGACAAGATCGAGCGACACAAACCAGCAATGCGAGCTGCAGGTACCAGTCGCAAGTAGGGATCTGTCTGCACGATGAACATGACATCCTCTGCCTTCCATGGGCAAGCCAACCCAGTCTGACTTGACAGTTGGCTAGCAACAAGTTGAAAATCAATTTCCTTCGAACAATTTGAACACAATGAAGTTGAAAACGAATTTAAAAACACAGTGCCTTGCGGCACTGACCGCCAAATCGACCAGTTCTGGGGACTTCTCGGTTGGCCGCTGACTTGGGAGGCCGACCCAATTTGATCTCCTGCTTCACTGGAACACCATGGCTGTCTCCCTCTTCTTGCGCATGAGCACCAGGCTGCATGGGCTCCTTGTGGTTGCTGACCTCTTGCTTGACCTGAATGCCCTGATGCAGGAACGCACCGATCACCAAACTGATGTGGCATTCCCCTCGCAACACACGAGGCAAAACGTAATGCGGAACCAACAGGCTTGCTGCAGCCATGGAAGACCTCTGTGCTTGGCACTTCCCTACAGCCTCCCAGTGTCCTATGCAAAGTGCTTCAAGCCCAAAGAGAACCGGCAAGATGCTGGCTCCATATTGACTCACACACCCTTGATACTACGCAAGAGAAGATCTAGAATTCGGCACTGTGCAAGAATCTGAACTGATACGACTTTCACCAGTTGCTATGCCAACAAGTTGCACAAAACAAGAACCAACATCTCACATCAAGCATACTGGACACTATGCATCTTTGCTACTTTCAAAGTGGGTGCTTGCGTGCGGCACAGCTACATCATACATTCCCGATCCCGAACCAGGACAATGAAAGCCATTTTCCAAAATCACGATCGCTTTCCAACATGTTAGCTCAAGCCACAAACCGCTTTCATTCCAAAATGTTGGCTCACGCCAGAGGCCGATCGCTTTCCAAAATGCTGGCCCAAGGCATTGGTCATGTGCCAAGCTAGCACTGAGTCACGAAAAAAAACTAAAAGCTCACTTTTTGTCATCCTTTTTGTGATGCTTTTTGTGTTTGACCTTCTTCTCTGCCTTCTCCTTCTTCTCTGTCTTGTCCTTCTTCGGTGTCTTTTCCTTGTTGTCCTTCTTGGGCGTATCTTTCTCATCCTTCCTTGCCACAAGTCACAAGGCGGCAAGTTTATGCATATGTTATGTAGCTATGTATTCTAGCCCCCGGAGTATCTGCCCAACTTGCAACATACCCTGCAGCAACACTACGACAAAAGAAAATATGATCAAAAAGCAAGTATCTTTTTGGGCGTCTTGTTTTTCTCCTTCACCTCGGTATCCGATGCTTGGCCCTCTGGCTCGGCAATGGAAGACGGAGATGAGGAAGACTTCCGCTTCTTCGACCTGGTGGCAGGCAAGACGATGCGCCAAAGCAAAAATAATCCACACCCTTGGCATCCAAGGCAGCCCCATGTGACAAAACGATCCCCTTTTAGAGTCATAGCATGGAAGAAGCGAAGCGGTATCTGTGCGGCAAAGGCGCTTGGAAGCCGTCAGGAGGGCTGCGCGTGCAACTAGGTCGGGGTCGGCCAGCGGAGAATGGCTGCAAAGCTCGTTTGCCAAATGTTGCTGCAAATGCTGCCGGACCACAGTGGAGTGGACTTCGGACTTCCCCAAAGCCACCACAGGCAAAGTCATGCGCAAAGCCCCTAAGCAAGCGCCACCACCTCCCATGGTACCGATGAAAACCCATGATGGAGACAGCTCGTGGCAAAACTCTTGCAACAGCTTCGCGTGGGTATCATGAGGAAATAGCCTTGCTTGCTTTTAGCCAAACCTAAACAGGAATGCTTGGAGGGAAGAAATTACAACACCCCTTGGTTTCCAAACAGGCAAAATGACCTAATCTCCTGTGGACCAAGAAACACGGTGTTGTCAGGATTGGACGCTGTCCGAAAAAGAGCGCGGCCACTGTACCGCTTCGGGTAGTTTCTCTTGCCTTGCTCCACGTCTCCATCAGCATCGCCATCCGATGCATCATCGTCCTCATTCGCAGGCTCTGACTCACCAACAAGGCTGGGCATCACGTTCTCCTTTGTCGCTACATCGACTTTGAGCAAGTCACGCTCAGCTGTGACAGGAACTTTGGAGATGAAGTCGATGTATACATCGGTTCCGGGGTCCACAAACTGCCGTGTCTTCGTTCTCAAAGTGGGCTGGCGGCCAAGCCAACAAAGATAGGCTACTTCCTGAGCCTGAGCATTTGCAATGCCTGAGCATCGGGTGTAGTAGCCCTCGGCCTTCATCTGGGCCACCTTGCAGAGCATGGTAAATACCCACGGGAACATGTAGCATGTAAGATGTTAGGGAAATAAATAGTGGTTGTAAAGCACAAAAAAAGGTTCCCCAGAGACAAGCCGCATCATAGCACAGAACGATGCGCTTGAAAGACAGCTTGCTCTTGTGCAATTCTTTCTCCACTGCTGCCTGTGCAGGAGGCGGTCATTATCTGATTGCCGCAAAACTGGTCCTGCATGAGCCTCAATGACGGGGAAGCTTTTACATAAATTGCTCGTATACCCCAAGCAACAGTTAAACTTGAGCCCCGGCCTCGTTGCTTCTCAGCTTCCCAGACAGAATCACCAAGAAGTCGCGCTGCGACTTCATGCAAGACAAGGCAGCTGAAACGAACTGATTCAAACTGGCAACATTGAGGGAAGGCACGCGTTGATAACGATTTTGTCCCTGATAGAGTCGGATAACCCCATCGTTCTTGGCATCGAAGAAAGCGAGCATTCTAGTTCCCATCTTCGCCATGGTTTGCGCCTGCAGCAGCGCTGAAACCGCATTTGGCTCTTCCAGCCGGGGCCACAACATCACCTGAGTAAGATGATTGTAAAGAAGCACAAGGCAGTCCAGCCTTGAAAAAAAAACAATCATATTGCTAGAATGCCCGTGGCATGGTGACAAAACTTAATCATGTTTCCCTGCGACTGAAGCGCTAGCTGCTTCTTCAAGAACTGATTGGCTTGCTCACTGGCATCTGCTTTGAGCTTCTCCAAGGTGTCCGCTCCTGAAGAAGCACTCTGGGCATCCTCTGCCGCCTTCTTCTTCTTGACATCTGCCGCCTCCACTGGCTCCTCATCAGGCTCCCCAACGTACTTGCGGTAGATCTTCTCAAACTCAGCCCAACTTGGCTGAACCTCCTTGCAGCCCACGTAGTCCTCAGGCTTCAATGAAGCTGCCAAGGTATTGGCCAGCAAGCCCTTCAATGACTGGTTGTACTTTCCCAAGAACAGATTGGTGAGAATGCTGTGCAGCTTCTGCAATGGCAAAGGGAGAGCTGATTGCCAAGTCTGGTCGGAGGACTCATTCAAGTTCCACAGCATGGGGTTTTCCCAGAGCTGGTACACTTTCTCGATGGCGCTGCAAATGGCTTGGTTTTCCCCGCGGAAAACATATTTGCGCTGCACCCAGGCAATCATCCGCTTGACAAAAAGCCATGACTGCAATGTCCCTGCTTTGGATGACAAATCATCTTTCTTGCAAACATCACCAGAGTCAGCCCACTGCATTTGGCAGTAGATGCCACGCAGGACATACAACACATCGTTGGAGCTAGGGCACTTCTGACAGATGGTCAATAGCTTGCTTGTTTGGTCAAAGACAGACTCTCTGGAAAAGCGAACCTCTGCCTCTTCAATGACCACAGCTGCCTCGGGGATCTTGTCCAGTGTCTGCCCGATGTGCAAAAGCTGAGCACAAGTGTCTTTGGTCGGCACTCGTCGGACCTGGGCCCGGGAAGTGACACTTTAACACTAATAAATGAAGCCTTGCACCTGTTAGATGCCCATGATAAAACCCAATTTGTTCGAGGGAAAAAACAATCGAAACCGATTGCTTGCAATAAAACATGGAAAGAATCAGAATCAAGATGCGTGACCCCAGGAAATATTTTCAGTCAAGAACTTGGCAATGGTTTCGCCTGTCACTTTCTGCTTCGTCGCCATCAGCGATTTGCGCACCTGCTGAACAAGGCGCACTAAGGCAATGCCAGTGCCACCAAAGAACTCCCGCACACTTTCAAACTGCTCTGACCAGTTGGCTTCAGCCACCAGGAGGTCTGCCTCAGTCAACGAGGAGAAATACTTCCAATCCACAGATGCCGAGCGAGCCAACTTGTAGAAGCCGGCTACCTCACCAGGCGCGTGTTGTTTGGCCATAGCCAGCGCCCACCAGAAAGCTAATGCAACTGCTCCTAAGGCAAATGCCTTGAAGTGCCCCTTGGAAGGCATCTCATGCAAACTATGGGCGACCAACCCCACGTTGAAACTACGGGGCCACAATTGTGGTGCCCGGGGGTGGTCGTCTTGAAAGAAGAGTTGACGTCCGAGTTTCTCCAGTTTGAGAAAGGAGAAGTCTTTGTAGTCGTCAGGGTTCACGCTGATCCAAGCAAGGTTCACTGTGATGTTGCGGACTTCCTGGTGCTTCGTGAGCCTAGCAGGGAATACATGCTTAGCTGGCAACTAGATTAAGTTTCTGCGAAGCTAATCTCACAAAACATTGGCTACCTTTCTTGATGGCAAGACTGACCGCAAGAGGCGAAATGCTGCAATAGCCATGCGGGGAGGGAAGGTTGAGAAGGGAAATGGCAGGCGGGAAAAACTACACAACCTGAGTAGACCGTTTCAGTGACCACCGGAAAAACTTGTGTTCGTAGCAAGGACATGAGAACTTGCAAAATCGAATAAACCAAGTCAACTTCTGCATTTGGTCCAATCAAGCTATCTTGGACATAACACGTTGGTGTCATTGACGGCAATGGCACTATGCCTAATCTGCTAGTACCTTCACAACGGATGAACCTGCTATGGTCAACTAGCATTATTGCTGTAAAGGACACAAAGCGCAGCAGCGCCTCTCGAGAATTCGATCTGTCTGGAAAGCAGCACCGACACCAGCTTCCGCCCCATTCTTCGCCAAGGCATCATAATCGGCTCGCACATGGTGCCATACCTCTGATGCCCACTTGCTCTTCCAGCCAGCCATGATGGCAGATGCGAAGAGGACTGGTCAAGTCTGAAAAAATGGCTGCTGGTCTCCACAGTATTCATGTGGTCGCGGCAGAGAACATGTCACCGACTAAGCGCAAACATGACGTAATCCTTTCTCAGAGATGCGAGATGTTGAACTAAGATATGTGTAGGTTTCTGTAACGTGAAACACACCCAAAATGGATGCCAATGTGCGTGTGAAACTGTCCAACCTCCAAATAGTTATCATCTACAAAAATTTAGTACTTGACACAGAATGATTTCAACGGACCTTGTTGTGTGGAAAGCATCATCAGCTTTTGTTAGCCCCCGATACGGCCAAACTAGGACGAAAATCTGATATCTTAAATCCGAACGCCATCAAAGAAAAACGGCAAAGAATGGTGAGCCAAAGACCCGAGATCCTTGCACACTGTTGCTGCCAAACACTCGCGCCTCTGCTGGCAACATTCTGTTGGGCTGCATGCACCATGCCGCCTGGCATCGGAAAAAAAGGTCGAAAAAAAAATAAACGCCCCGGCAGCGGCGGTAAGCCAAGGATGAACATTAATTTTGAATTTCGATGTTTGGATTGCTGGCGATCCAGCCGCTTTAACTAGACCAACCATCGGAAAAACGTACACACACACACCCCTGAAGGAAGAATTGTCGGACAAATACCCATGAAGGAAAGTGTGCCTTGAACAAGCATTCAGCAGCTGGCATCAGGCTCACAGCCTGGCGACAATGATCGGGCAACAGGCATTGCAAAGAAAGGCTTCGCGACAAAATTCCGGAACGGCTAGGATGCAATTGTGAAACTCTCAACCCTGAAACAAACATATTCTCTAGAGTGTTAAACCTCAAATTCCAGACTTGGAAGTAACAGAGACATCTGCTACACTGGGCAAAACACGTGTTTCGTGTTTGTTTCGGACCCAGCGGTCACAAAGAACCCCCCCCGATGCGTTTGCACTGCGTTCTAAACGCACATGGCGCAAAACCAACATCATGCCATATTTTGAAAACATATAGGTTGGCAACAGGGAAACCTGGCAAACTTGGGGTCTTGAAGGTAAGGCTGTTCCATGCATAGTGACGAATCCCACAAAGTATCCCGAAAATACAGTGAAATGCGTTTACAGCAGCTGTCAAAATGCATTTGAGCATCGCATACAGCACTGTGAAAAAGGTATGATCCAAAACAGTTCCCAAAATAATGTGGGTCAAATGCGTTTATAACCCCGTGAAAAACGCACCCTCCACAGATTCATAATGGACATGAAAAATATCAAAAAAATCCTTATCTAGAGACGGTATATCCAAATATGAAATATATGAATATATGTGCGTGTGTCTACTGTGAGTAAAACTGAGACAAAAGGATACAGTTTAAGCTTTCAGCCAGTGTAGTTTTGAGAAACAAATGCAATAAAGGGACTACAAAGTGCTTGGGACCTACCTAACAAGAACTAACTCGATGCTTTTCCAATAGACAGGAAAATGCACAAGGAGCAGATTCTAATGTCGGCAACCAAAAAAAAAGCAGAGGCCTACGCGTCTTGTCTCAATGCATTTGCATTCATTGCCGAAACGCATACTAATTTCAAAAGACAAAAACTGCCGTGCGCAACGGAAGCAGGAATTTGTCTTTGAATGCCTTTGAAGCAGCGTTCTCAATGCATATGGCACGAAACCAGCATGATGTCATATTTTTGAAGACGTATAGGTTGGCAACAGGGAAACCTGGCAAACTTGGGGTCTTGGAGGTAAGGCTGGAAAGGTTCAAGACATGCAAAGCATTACACCAAGAAGCCCGGAAACACAGTGAAATGCGTTTACAGCAGCTGTCAAAATGCACTTGAGCATCGCATACAGCATGGTAAAAAGGAAGATATGATCCAAAATAGATCCCGAAATAATGTGGGTCAAATGCGTTTATAACCCCGTGAAAAACGCACCCTCCACAGGTTCATAATGGACATGAAAAAGTATCCAAAAAAACCCTTATCTAGAGACGGTATATCCAAATATGAAATATATGAATATATGTGCGTGTGTCTACTGTGAGTAAAACTGAGACAAAAGGATACAGTTTAAGCTTTCAGCCAGTGTAGTTTTGAGAAACAAATGCGATAAAGGGACTACAAAGTGTCTGGGACCTACCTAACAAAAACTAACTCGATGCTTTTCCAATAGACAGGAAAATGCACAAGGAGCAGATTCTAATGTCGGCAACCAAAAAAAAGCAGAGGCCTACGCGTCTTGTCTCAATGCATTTGCATTCATTGCCGAAACGCATACTAATTTCAAGAAACTAAAACAAAACACAAAAACTGCCGTGCGCAAAGGAAGCAGGAATTTGTCTTTGTTTGGGATCAGGCTGCCGCAAAGGAACCTCCCAATGCCTTCAAAGCAGCGTTCTCAATGCATATGGCACGAAACCAGCATGAGTTCATATGTTTGAAGACGTATAGGTTGGCAACAGGGAAACCTGGCAGACTTAAGGTCTTGAAGGTAGGGTTGGAAAGGTTCAAGAAATGCATAGCATACACCAAGTAACCCGGAAACACAGTGAAATGCGTTTACAGCAGCTGTCAAAATGCATTTGAGCATCGCATACAGCACTGTAAAAGGAAGATATGATCCAAAACAGTTCCCGAAATAATGTGGGTCAAATGCGTTTATAACCCCGTGAAAAACGCACCCTCCACAGGTTCATAATGGACATGAAAAAGTATCCAAAAAAACCCTTATCTAGAGACGGTATATCCAAATATGAAATATATGAATATATGTGCGTGTGTCTACTGTGAGTAAACACTGAGACAAAAGGATACAGCTTAAGCTTTCAGCCAGTGTAGTTTTGAGAAACAAATGCAATAAAGGGACTACAAAGTGTTTGGGACCTACCTAACAAAAACTAACTCGATGCTTTTCCAATAGACAGGAAAATGCACAAGGAGCAGATTCTAATGTCGGCAACCAAAAAAAAAGCAGAGGCCTACGCGTCTTGTCTCAATGCATTTGCATGCATTTGCATTCATTGCCGAAACGCATACTAATTTCAAAAGACAAAAACTGCCGTGCGCAACGGAAGCAGGAATTTGTCTTTGAATGCCTTTGAAGCAGCGTTCTCAATGCATATGGCACGAAACCAGCATGATGTCATATTTTTGAAGACGTATAGGTTGGCTACAGGGAAACCTGGCAAACTTGGGGTCTTGAAGGTAAGGTTGGAAAGGTTCAAGAAATGCATAGCATTACACCAAGAAGCCCGGAAACACAGTGAAATGCGTTTACAGCAGCTGTCAAAATGCACTTGGGCGTCGCATACAGCATGGTGAAAGGAAGATATGATCCAAAATAGTTCCCGAAACGATGTGGGTCAAATGCGCTTACAGCCCTGTGGAAAACGCAGACCGCCCAAATGATGCGTAAATACTTTCCATCTTCCTTTTTGGGATATGTATATAGTTGAATATTTATATATATATATGTAAACATATATCTCGCTGCTTGTAGATCTATATATAGCAAAATATAGAGGTAGAATATATTTGGACATATATCGCATGTATCCACGACTGTCCAAAGCAAATAGCTAGAAGTTGTTTTTTATTGATTTTGGTTGGGGGCTCTGACCATCCAAAATACGCGGCCTAGCGTTATTGTGGGCCCATTATCGATTCAAACCTTCTTTGCTGAGTCCAATACTTCACAGACCTATGCCGATAAAATTATTGAGACTGTTTTTGACCAGCATCAGCATCACCTATCAGACAACTGGAAGATAAAACGCATGAGCGTCTTCATGCGCTTCTTTGTGAGCTGTGATTCAGCAAAAAAAAAGTAAAAAGGCCAAATACTAACAACATTGCAAACTACAGTTGGTGCAGTATACCAACCAACTAAACAAACTACAAGGCTAGAAGAATTTGAACTTGACGCTCTCAATTGCTTTCCCGCTTGTAAAAGAACATATAATTCTCAGCACTGGTTCAGACATCAGGCAGCTCAACCAAATCTGATATTTCCCACCGGCTGAGCTGGCCTTCAAATTGCCGCACGCCACAAAGTCCCAGATGACATGAAAGGAGCGAGGGAAACCCGCAATAGCAGTGGCAGTATTGAATAAGAAAGTTGTTGGTTCCAATCTAGAAAATGGTTTGCAAGTTTTTGTAGATTTCGAAATGCTAAGTTCATTTGTGTGAATCAATTGTCAAGCCAGAATCGCCATGACAGTTTCAGAATGACGACGTATACAAGGATTTCATATTGAAACTCAAGCTCCTTCGCTCCCTTCGAACAGCAAGCTAGAGTAGTAGTAGTAGTAGTAGTAGTAGTAGTAGTAGTAATCGTAGTAGTAATCGTAGTAGTAATCGTAGTAGTAATCGTAGTAGTAATCGTAGCAGTAATCGTAGTAGTAGTAGTAGTAGTAGCAGGAGTAGTAGTAGTAGTAGTAGTAGTAGTAGTAGTAGTAGTAGTCGTAGTAGTAGTAGTAGTAGTATATAGTAGTATAGTACTAGTAGTAGTAGTAGTAGCAGGAGTAGCAGGAGTAGTAGTAGTAGTAGTAGTAGAAATAGTAGCAGTGCAATACATCTTTTTCCCTTACGCGCTCCCCCTTGCGTCGGCCGGGGTCGGCGGATTTTAGCTACTTTTTCCTCCTGCTACTATTGCCGCTGGCTGCTGGCGACTGACTATGTGCTGTTCTACCCTATAGAATATAGAAGTGGTACTAGTCCGAAACCAGGGTCAAATGTATTATTCCCTAGCGCGCTCCCCCTTGCGTCTGCCGGGGTCGGCGGATATATATATATATAATTATATATATATATATACGTGTGTGTGTGTACATATATATATATACATATATATATACATACATGTATAATTTAAAGTATCAAGTAGATGATAAATGTACGGATCGTAAATAGCTATGCACTCTTTGTTGTATTGACACTATTTCTGTAATTTGATATGCGCAGTATCTGAACTTGCTCCAAGATACAACCCATCACGATGACCAAAAAGAGGGTCTGACATGCTGTTGCAAAGCGATCGAACCTCGGCTGATGCACATTTGGCCATTGGAATGGAAACTTTGGCTGATTTGCAACTTGGGAATCCACAAAGATCCGGAGAGATCAAGTAATCCACTCTTCATTGCAGTGGATCGCGAAAAATTTCAGCGCCTGTGAGTGACTTTGCCGAGTCGCTTCGTGGAATAGCCTACCCTGGGCCTTGGTCAGCCATTCAGCCATTAGAATGGTTGGTTCAGATTCCGACAATAACACTTTGTCGCTGGTGATATGATAACTATCATCACTGATATTTCTGATATTTTTGTAGTTTGGTAAATCCATGTATATAAATCCCATCATATATTGCTGGCTAGACCCAATTTTTCTTGCTTGTCCCAATATAATATCTAAGGCGTTAATATCTATACCGTCTATGCCAAAAAAATGGTGTCTTACCTCCAACTTGCCCTTGCCGTAGTTGCACTGCTTCCAGCGACAAGACTAGGTTCCCACACAGCTTCCCTTGCGCGGACATCTTGAAGATGACAATCAGCGGAAATATTCCCAAGAACACCTGGCATTCAAAGCGGTACTGGGCAGCCCACCATTGGATAAAGTCCTAACCATCACCACTATAGCGCTATAAACATCAGTTTTGTTTCATAGTAATCCAGAATGCTGTCCAGAGTTCACCCAAGTTCTGGATCCACCAGGCCTCTGCGCGCTCCCAGAAAAGGCTCACATTGACCTTGCGGCAGTTCTGCGGTCGCTGAGAAAAGGCCACTGCTTCAGTGGCGAACTGCAGCACGTCATTTGGAAGTGGGATCACGTAATTTCTTAGATATATTTGTTTCTCAGCTATCTTTCCAGAGATATATTTTTTTCTCAGATCCAGAGTTGTGAAAGAAAAACCTCATTCCACAACGACTACCGTCGCCACCCAGTCCCACCGTATAAATGGCAAAGGCGATGGAGGAGATCAAGCCCAGCATCAGCATGATGTTCACCACCTGGCGGATGTTTCAGTAAGGTGAGCCTTTTTCACCACCCAAATGTCCAAATTCTTTGGGTCATTTTGGGGTATCAGTATCTGTTGACGATTTCCAAAAGGGATGGGATATGATGGGATGATGTGTTCCTCTGGTTGGATCTTCCTCTAGATCCGACCGGTTGATATGACTGAGTCCCTTGCATAGTATCTCGAGGCCCGACGAATCAACAAACCACACATCACCTGGCGGTGAACGGGTGAACCCCCAGTTGATGGTTCGCATATGGGTTTGGTACCGAAAATTCTGGGAAACACTCATTCCATCCATTTCACCGAAAAAAAGGCCATACACTTGGCATGAATCCACCCCATTCTTGCACACATCAATGGAAGAATGTCTGGAAATAAGAAGTTTTTTGGGAGGTTTGGAAACCTCCATCTGGCACAGGTTTCCAACACCTCCATGTGGCAAGCTGAGAATTGCACCGTATCTTGGATGCTCGGAGCATCCTGCTTGGTCAGAGTACTAAAGGCTGGATCTGGGCAAAGATACCACTCGTCCAACCTCAGCGGGCACATCTTGTTCCATCGCTCCATTCACTGGGATGTTCGCAACTTGTTGGGATGAAGTGAGATAACCAACATCAAAGATCTATGAACATGATTGCATGTGTATGTATGTGTATATATATAGATAGAGAGAGAGAGAGGGAGTAGTTATATGTATGTATATATATAGTATTATATAGTAGTTGTGTATATATATAGAGAGAGAGAGATAGATAGATAGATAGATAGATAGATAGATAGTAGTTATGTATACATATAGTAGTCATAACATAAATATAGTAAAATATATCGCCAAGCTTTAGAAATTGCAACACACACCCTCGCTGTACAGTAATCTCGACTGATTCTCCCATGCCAAGCAGCGATAGACCTTCATCTACCTGGTGTCACACGGTTGAGGCACACCGCCAAACTCTACCTGCTGTCACTTCCTGGAAGGAACAAAAAGCCATTACTACCATGGGCTACCTTGTCACCCACCAGCAACTAAAACGTGTGGTAATGGTCCAGTGTAATTCCATTGATTCCTGTCATGGCTTTCCTTGTGACCGGATCTAGGATGCCCGAACCATCCAGGTTTCCTGGTTCCCTGCACGCCTCACAATATTGGAAGACAAAGGATCGGTTTTGTGCGCAGCCCTCTTCCTGCAGCTTGCTGAGCTTGCTGCAAGCTCTGCGGCTTCAGACTAGGGGAACGATGACCGTAACGATGATGCCGCCTGTGATACCATAACTTGCCTTGATATACGGATCTTCAATAAATACTTCGAGAATGGGGATCAACATGTGAAATGTTCAAGCCCATTGTGAAGCCTAAACAATGATATTTAGATGGTGTATAACAATGTTCGTTGTACATGTCTTCGTCATCAATGAGTCCCAACAGCCGCAAGCGCTTCAGCCGCCTTCAAGGATACAGTGACCGCTAGCCACTGACAGTCGAAGGGGAAGTGACGAACTTGCTGATCCATGCCTCAAGGGGTCTACGTCTATCATAGAAAATATCACATGGAGCAACCTGAGCAGTCATATAAAAAATTGTAGATTCATGATAAACTTGTTATCCATTCTCCATATCTATATCTATCTCTATCTCTATATCTCTATCGCTCTCTCTCTCTCTCTATCTATCTATCTATCTATCTACCTACCTACCTACCTACCTATATATATATGTATATATATATATATTCATCCATGAGTCTATCATATTTTAAAAGAAATGAATCGACAAATGGTGGGATTTTGATCCGATTTGGTCAGCTCCACTAGTCCAAGGGGCGCAAGGTGGCTCGGAAGAGCATCTGCACCTGAGAGAGCACGGAGTTCCAACTTTAACTCCTCCAAATCCACATATATATATATATACACATATTTATATATATATATATGCATATATATATATACGTACTTACATACATACATATATATATATACGTACTTACATACATATATATATATGAATATGATGATGATGATGATGATGATGATGATGAATAATATCTACATATATGATGAATATCTACAATTCTCCCATCAAAAGGGAAAAAACAGTGACCATCATTAACTTGCATGTTATCCCCTTTGTTGAAAAATCAGCCGTCAGATACAAAATTCTCTCTTGGCAAATTCCCCTCTCCATGGTTCTCTCCATGGATAACTCTTCTTAGTGGTTCTTGCAGAATCATGATTAAAGTTTACTTTGGACACAAACCTCTTTAATCACCCAGCGAAACATATGTTTTTTCCTTCTAAAAAACCTTATTTCTGGTTGAATAGTCATAATAGACCATAATAACTCACCAACATGATTTTTTAATATGATTATAATCATGATAATTGTAGTAATTCATAACACTCATCTTGGGAATGGTTCCCTTTCCCAAGCATTCCAGTGACCTCGGCCGCTGTTCTGGGCCGCCCCTGCCGCCACATGGCCTGTGGCAGGGTTCACCACCTCCGGTGCTGAGCTCCTGTGATACGGTCGGAGCCGGAACCCTCCAAGTCGGAGGATAATGGGATATAATGTTATCCATATGATTACCCTATGATTACCATATTATTACCATAGGATGATTAGAATGGGATGATTGATAAGTTGGACAAAATAATAAGTTGGGATATCATATTATCCAAATTATTACCATATGATTACCCTGCGACTGGATAATTCTTTAGGGGGGATTGCTATGACTGGTTGGTGGTATACCTACCCCTCTGAAAAATATGCGAAAGTCAGTTGGGATGATGACATTCCCAACTGAATGGAAAAATGAAAAATGTTCCAAACCACCAACCAGATTACCATATGATTACCCTATGATTACCATATTATTACCATAGGATGATTAGAATGGGATAATAAGTTGGGCAAGATAATAAGTTGGGATATCATATTATCCAAATTATTACCATAGGATTACCCTGTGACTGCATAATTTTTTGGGGGGGTTGCTATGACTGGTTGGTGGTATACCTACCCCTCTGAAAAATATGCGAAAGTCAGTTGGGATGATGACATTCCCAACTAAATGGAAAAATGAAAAATGTTCCAAACCACCAACCAGATTACCATATGATTACCATATGATTACCATATTATTACCACAGGATGATTAGAATGGGATAATAAGTTGGACAAGATAATGAGATAGATCTGCTGAAACCATCATGGGCTGATGAGGATGATTAAACCATGAAAACATAGGGATAGTAGGGATTGAAGCATGGAAAATGATGGTATAACAAAGGCAATGGGATGCGGGATAATTTTATGGTATACTTTTCATGACTCACGGGATAATGGGTCTATTTTACTGGATATAGTTTTTCCCCAATCCAAATGGGGCACGGGGATTAACGAAAAGGCAGACGTCATGTTTTTGACCCAACTTCAGACCATGGGGGGCGCTAGACCTGTTGGACCATTTTTATTTGTACATTGTAACAGATGGCTTTGGTACCTGAAAAAAGGGATCTAGCCCCAATTTCTATGGCAACAAATTTGGGACCATGACTTTCTCAAAGTGAATTTTGGTGGGGTTTTCCCAACCTTTTCAGGTCCCAAAGCCCATATGCCAACTATCTCCCACAACGGACCCTGCTGCACCTGTCAAGCACTTCCGCTTGCACGGCATTCCTGGGGACGTGGGAGCGCCGCATGATGGGAACCTGGGGATTTTACCATAGAGATATAACTGATATGGTTGGTTAATGATGGTTATATAACCACAATTAACCATCATTAATAACCATCATTAACCATCATTAACCAATCATATTATTAACATCTATGGATATTTTTGGTTAATGATATGGTTATATCTATGGTGAATAACCATAGATATAACCATTTCATATAAACCATAATCATTCATGAATCATGGTGAATCATGGTTAAAATGATTCCTGGTTATTCCTGGTTATTTACGCATCCCAAGGAATTTCACCATCTTTGATGGTTGATGATTTCTGACCTCCAGGATTTCATGAGCAAAATCTGTCGTTCTGTCGTACAGCCAGGTGAAACCTTGAGTCATTGATACCATACTCCCCACACACAACTCCCCAGTTTTCTTTTCTCATATATTCACCAACCTGGAAAAGGGAAAGAAAGGATAGGATCTAACATGATCTAACCACCATTTCATGATTTCTATACATACATATGTATAATTATGTGTATATATACCCACCCGCCCAACCAACCATTGTTGGTGCTGGTGCCACTGCTGGGCTCGTGACGTAATCGCCAAAGATGGCACTTTCAACTCCTTGGCCTGGCCAAGAGGGCAGAGATCTCATGGCAAATACTCCACCAACGGTTGGATGTCAACCAACAAATATCCCATGGGAAAAACCAACGCTTGGATGTCAACCAACAAATATCCCATGGGAAAATGAAGGGTTGAAAAATATATGGGAAAATGTACCCATCAATTTTTTGTCAACCATTGGGATATATATGATATATTGATGGCTATTGAAAAAATAAGAAACCCCGATTTGAATGGCGATTGAAAAATATGGGAAAATCTAAAGTGTTCGTATGTTCCGTTCTGGATTCAGAGGTCTATTTTAAGAGACAAACCCAACTTTTTGGGATGTCAAAACCAATTGGTAAACAAAGAACTTGGGATGTGAACTAACAAATCATCATGGGGATATGTCGGATATGGCCAGTGGGGATTTAAGCAACTTTTTTATGGGGATGTGGCCAGTGAGGATTTCAACAAAGCCAAAAAATGGATGGTTTAACCAACCTGAAATGCCCAGGATTTCAACAACTTCCGAATTTCTGGCCACTTTCATGGGGATGTTTTCTGGTCAATCACTGCCAGCACCCAACGGTGACTTATCTCCTTGTTTTCGATGTTTTGGACCCTGCTGGCGACGTCGGCGCAACGATGGCCTTTTTGCCCTTCTCAAGTCCCACCGCTGCTTCATCAAGCCATTCCTGGCTGGGAGATCCCCGACATGGAGGGGTCTACTGAAAAATCATCAAACGAAATGGGGAATCGTCCATTGCACTGTTTGATTACCGCAGGGTACCCATTTCTAGTCACAGCATGTTCTCAACCTTTGAAGCACGCTGCGGCAATCCGTTTGAGGGAGATAAGTATCGAGCACTTCAGAAAGACGCGCAGCTTCCGCATCAAGGAAAAACAAAGAGTTGGATTTGTCCAATAATTAATCAGGGATTCTAATGGGAAACCAGCAGGGTTCGTCTGAAAATTGGGTGCCCCAAATTTTGATGATTTGTCATCATGTTCTTTTTCATTTGATGGGCATTTAGAGGTTGAGGTATACCCCATTTTCAGAGACACTCAGGATTTCTTTGATTGTATATATCCCATTTTATCCCACGAAATATCCCCATATATCCCCATATTTTGGTGCTTAAAAATATTCTTGGAACTTTCACCATGATACCCAAATGATTTCCTAAGCCATTGGGTTTTGGAGGTGCTAACAAAAACTGGGTGCAAAAAAGGTCCATTGCTGACCCAAGCTGCCAAGAAGACACGGAACTTGCATTCGAAGGTTGCCTTCCTCGGGCACAAACCAAGGGGTTGATGGATGGGTTGGAATAAAGGCCTACCGTCTCATAAACTGACATGGCTATGGAAAATCACTATCTTTAATGGGTAAATCCACTATGAATGGCAATTTTCAATAGCTATGTTAGTTTACCAGAGGGTAAATGACATGTTCCCCAAGTCTCAGCCGAATTGTGTTTCTCTTCCCGTGGTTCCCTTTGAATCTCCCAGACTTCCGCACTCGAGTCCGACAGGCCGCAGATCTGCTGCTGAGTGACACCAAATCCACGTTTCGGATCAACCAAATGCGGAAAGCAATGGAGATGACCTCATTGGCCGCCGTCCAGGTGACATTGTTTGAACAGCAAAAAGAAGTACTTCATATCTGAAGGACCCGAAGATACTTGAACGGTCTGATGCCAAGAATGGATATATAAAATATCTACATATATATATATTGTGTATTATATATATATATATTGTTTATATATATATGTATTGTATATATATATTGTGTATATATATATATTGTATATATATATATAATCATCCACAGAATAGCATACTTGGATGGCTTGATGTAAATATGAGCCGATACTCATGACGACACCCTCAAGCAACCTGCGTCTCTTGATTGCTGGTTCCAGTGAAGGCTTCTACGCCAGTGCCTGCCGAGAAGGCTTCCGGGGAGATCCCCTTTGCCATGAAAAAATGTGAAACTAATGGATAATCATCAATAATCATCTATAAATGGGTATAATATATGGGATAATATATATATAGATATACATATAGATATAGATATATATATATATCATATATCCTGGGATACATAACTTGCCAACAAAATGTAATGTGAGATTTCTAAACCATGGATCTTTGCTGAATTCTGAGATTTCGAAGATCTTCAAACCATGGATTTTTATTGATTTTGAAGAAGTCCAAATGTTGATACTCGGATGGTAACAGCTTTGGCCTCGATGGGAGAAGGCGGGTGACATTTCTTCCTGCATCGCCATCATGGGCACGGCACGATGCGAAGCCGGTCATGCGATGCTGGTCTTGTAGAATTGGGGATCAAGTTGAGGGATGTGAATGGATATGAATGGATGTTAATGTGGTCAAGAACTTACAAAACACTCAGTGTGAAACCAAGCAATTTTCTCTCTCCCAAGTTCGAGCCATCCAACCAGAACCGCAAAGCCTCACCATCACTGCCGCTGCCCTTACTGCCGCTGCCCTTGCGCTTGACTGTCAAAGGTGATTTACCTCGGATCCAGGCTTTGGGATGAACATGTGATGAACATGTCAGTGGGGTCAGTTCCCAACTTGCCCCAATTTCCCCTAGCTCCGATCAGTTCACTGAGTTCACTGGCCCAGTCATTGCAGCTCTACCCCCAAATCAGGGCATATACATTATAATACTCCACTCAGAACCTGGCCCCGTTTTGGGGAGTTATGAACCCAAACGCTCCCAATCCCAGAGGGTTTATTCATGGCCAGGATGCTGTAGCGCGGCAACAGACCACTGAAGCGCGACATTTCCAAGGCGCCCATGATGGATTGCTGAGAATAGATTCGTTCCTGCCTGCAACGGCAGATGGACATTGCCCAGGAGACCCAGGAGTTCTAGGGTGTGGGATGGGACAATTTTGATGAAGCCCAAAAAATTGTGTGGTTTCAAAGGTACAGTACTCTAAAGAGGCTGGTTACAAACGTTTACCGCACATGTTTAATTTTTTGGCCGCCACGGCCTCTTTCGATGGATTGCATAGATGATGAAGCCAAGATTCCACACGACCTGAACTTTCTCAGCTGTTGCTGTCTGTTTCAATGATGTTGTGGCTGATCATTGATCACCATGTTTGTTGCAAATAAAGAGTAGGGTGCTCATTCACTCTGTGTAGCCTCCAGAAAATGGCCAAGTAAAGGCTGATCTATCTATCTATCTATCTATCTGTCTATCTATCTATCTATCTATCTTATCTTATCTTATCTTATATTTTATTTCCGTTTATCTTATATATATATATTATCTTATTTTCTTTTATCTTATCTTTTATCTTGTGGTATATGTTGTTTTATCTTATCTTATCTGATCTTCTCTATCTATATCTCTATGTACATGTAAATATATATATACACCATATAATACATTCATTGTACATATGTTCATGTTCTATATCATATGATATATATATATATGTACACACACCAATGTATATATCATATGACATATACCTATATATATATAATACACACCATTAAGATCAACCATTCACCAAGGTCTCACAGGCATTCAACGGCTGCTCTCTGAGCTGCCCGCCCACAAAGATGCCAAGCTCAGTAAAAAGAGGCGTTCCACTTCCTTCAAGTGCCACGGCTCTAGGGATTATGGTGGGATATAATGGTGATTTAATGGTGATTACAATGAATAACAATGGGAAATAGTGGACAATAATGGGATAACAATGGAATGGTAGGGATTCCATAATGGTATATATCATGGATGATACGGGGATAATAATGGATAGTCATGGAATATAGTGGATAATAATGGGATATTAATGCATTAAAATGGGACAGTAATAGATTCCAGAATGGGATGGAATGGATTATAATGGGATATACCTTCTTGTAATCAAACGTTGTAATTGAAATTTCTAGATAAGTTGTGGTTTAATGGGAAAAACATCTATAAATGGTGGATTGCCCATTGCTATGCTTGATTACCAGAGGGTAATATGGTGGTGAAATTCAAACAATACATGGCGTGAAGATGTTTTATTGGCAAGTCTGATTCGAAGATCGTATTCCAACATATTTCATTGAGTATAGGATTTAAATCCCCATAGGTTTAGATTAAATATTATATTTCACAATTGCAATATCTATTGCGTTGATCCCCATATTTGTTGCTTAAATTCCCTTTCTCTAATGACAAAATATCACCATATGTTGGAATTCAATGGAAATATCTACGGTGTCTGTAGGGTGTACAGTTTATGTGCTGATTTGACCCTTCAAGAGTATCATAGGGATAGTTAATGATATACAACCACTGGCAACCACCTATAATGGGTATAATTGGGGTATACTTAATGTATATATAATGGGATATAATTTGATAGTGCAGCGATTCAATGGGAATGTAATGAGAATAGTATTGGAATGTATTGGAGATTTAATGCGAATATATGGGAATATTTATGGGGGTAAAACCAACCAACATTCTATGGTTCTTATATTATTGTTATTATCATTATTAGTTCTATTATTATATATAGTATATATAATAGATAATGCGATATTAGATGTAGCTGGCGAAACTATAAAAGCGGATAGTCACCCTCCCCCCGGTAATACGGATTTATAGTGACCAATTTCAGTCCCAGTGTGGGATGACCATAGTCCATGTAGGAGTCCCATCTGGAGAAATGATGTCATAATTTACCAACCTGAAATGACGGAAAATAGGTCGGTAAATTTGGTAGTATGACTTGCAATTTACACCAAATGACCTGTAATAGGTTTGTAAAATAGAAATATGACCATTTATGTCATTTGGGGATGGTTACCCCTAATCCTAACCACCAGTGACGTGGCTGTGAGTTCGTATGCACATAGATGGCTGGTTGGATGGATGGAGGTACGTACTGGCCCTGCAAGAAACCGTAGACTGATTCTTTACTTTTTGATATGTGTGGTTGAAAACGGATTCTGGCAGGGAATGTGCATAGCCATCAACCATGGAACCCACAGATGTGGGCGATGTGGGCAATGAACCAACAACCAGGTGATTGGATCATCATCCAGGTGGGAATGGACCATCCAAAGATATAGAAACAGGACACATTGTTTGGATGAACAAAAATCAAGAAGACCAATGATAACATGGGTACATCCCAGAATTCTTTGGACATCGTTCCCCAAGATCCCTCAGTCAAGGGAGTCAACCATTCAACCACCAAGCGTGATGCTAACGCAGAAATGGAAAGAAAAACCTGCGGTCAGGAGTTAGTAACTTGATGCTAACTTGTCAATGTTGGGTTGATTTAGGGTTGTTGGTAGTGGTTCCCCTAGATGCAGAACCCCTGCATCCCTGTCTGCCATGGCCATCGCCTGTGTCAAGCAGACTTTTTCCTCACGCTGTGACATGATGAAGCTCGCCAAGTAGGCTGCAGCCTCAGTGTTTGGCCGATGGAATGCAACGCCACCAAAACAATTGTCCTAATTTGGGTCATTTAATTGCTGATTGGTGGTTTTAGCCATCTTGAAAAATATGAAAGTCAATGGGAAGGATGACATCCCATATATGAAATGGAAAATAAAAGTCATGTTTGAAACCACCAACCAGATTATGTTCATGCAATCTTATGCTGCTAAAGCCGAGAGGCGATGAAACAACACAAGATCTGGCAGGAGATCAGATAGACGTCGAATGGCGTCCAGACTTGCACCTGCCACCAGCCACAACAGCCATAGGCTTTATATGGGGATGGTTCAAAACCTATTACCATATTTGGGGGAACCATCCAATGGGATAAGATAAGGTTACTATATTACCCTTGGTTTATCCATTTGGTTTATTTATTATCCGTATAAGGGAATGGATATTATCTCAGACCTCGAAATCAGCTTACTTTACGAAGCTTCGCTAGTGAAATGTTCTGAACATACCGAGGGGAAGCACCACCAATCTGATGGCCTTGGGCAAGCGGTGCTCAACACTGAAGCGGAACGTGGTTTGCGTCAGCACGATCTTCAGGATATCCACCAGCCTGTCACCGCAACTCCAGACCCTTCTCCCGAATAATTTTAACAAAAAACACCCAGAAACCATGTTTTTTTTAGCAGGGGATTTACACACCATTCGGGAGCATGAAAAGGGTGCCAATCAGAGACCCATTGCCTTTTCGTAAAATCATCGGACCTCGGTTGCTGCAGGTACCCCAAGGGCGCTGTTCGGAACATGGGGGATTTACCAGACTGGATGTATCACCAATAGCCATGTTGAAAAATGACGAAATGGTGTTTACCAGACTGGAGAACTCCGTCTTAGCCCCACTTTGAAAAATGTTTGCCCCAAATTCTTAGCCCCACTTCCCAAAGGGCTCCTCTACTGGATCCTGTCCTCAGTTCAGTGATCCCAAGACCGCTCAGCTCGTGACTGCAAAACGAAGAAGGAGAACATCAAGGTGGTCAGGAACCAATAGATGCTTAGGACCTGGCGCCATGGCAAAAAAATGGGATTCATTGGGCCAGAAGACATCTACCTAGATATATTGATCTAACAGATATGTAATATAAGACATTATATATATATACATATATATATACACAACCTAGTCACCTTCTATACTATATATATACATATATATATATTTATATATGCCTCCATCGATATATGTATTTTCACTTACCATGTATTGATCTATTATTCTATATTCTTCATGGGTTCCCCATTCCATCTCTTGATTGAGACAAAAAAAAGTCCCCCATTTTTGGATCTTGCAATCGTAATGTTCGGCCTGCTTCACAAAGAAGCCCGACTGTCGCTCCAGAATGACATTCACCTGACACCGAGTCATTAGAGGTCCCTCATGACTGGGACCCATCAAAGGCTGGGCATTCTGATCCTGTTTGAGCCATCCCAAAATGCAAAAAATGCTTCCTTTCGCCCCATCTGCTTCCTGTCCTGATGGGTCCCCAGCAATCTTGAGGGAGATCATCGGCATAAGTTCCTGTTGAACATCTCTAAAAATCTGAACACTTCAATGCTCAACTGGCTGTGGATCTAGTTCTGGGCACCAATGTGGTGCGACATGAAACGGACCATTTTTCGGGGGTCGGACATTTTGATACCCCATTTTTAGGCAAATCTAAATCGAAAAAAATATGTAACCCCAATCCATACCCATTGAAGCCCAAAATCACTTGCTCCGGACATCACTTGGGCTTGTCTGAAAATAGGTTGCCCCCAAAATCCACTGGTTTAATCATCTTCCCCATGAAAATTGCCATAAATTGGATACCGACTCATCCCACATTTTTTTGGGCCAACACCCTGTTGTATCATATCCCCAGTATATCCACATTAGTTCCCCAGCATCCATTATCCCGTTATAATCCGTATAAAATCCCATTATGGAATCCATTCTATGTCTAAATCCCTGGAATCCAGGGTGTATCCCAAATACCACGGCTTTAGGGTTTTGGAATATCCATTACACATCATTATTCATTATTATTGGTCGTTATTCATTCATGATTCATTGATTACTGTTGGTTATATACCCATTCTTTATCTACTATCAACCACAAAATTACCACTGGTTTAGACCATCATATTCACTATTTATATCATAAAATCCAAGCTATAAACCTCCATTTATAGTGGATTTTCCCATGATGTTCTCCATAGAATTGTCCACATAGAAGATCATGATTGGGTTTGCCAAATATATCATGGTCATCCATAGATCATTGGCCCCCATGATTTTTTCAGACATTTCCCCATGATTTCTCCGAACATCAGAAGCTCCCCGGCACTCCCCCGGACTCCCCCGGACTCCCCAGGGCCCCGCACCAGGACCCGTTGCCGGTTGGCGGCGATCTCATCATCCGGCTGTGCCAAAGCGGCCGTGGTGAAGTTCCAGCCGTCCAGAGATTTCAGCTGTTCCTGGCTGGAAACGTTGGGGGGTTGATGGCTAATAATAGTGGTAAATAGTGGTAAATAGTGGTAAATAGTGGTAAACCAATAATAATGCTTAAGAATTGTTAATAGTGGTAAATAGTGGTAAATAGTGGTAAATAGTGGTAAACCAATAATAATGCTTAAGAATTGTTAATAGTGGTAAATAGTGGTTTTCATAGGTTATGAATGGAATATGAATGGGATATACTGGCCAAAATCCCACGAACCAGGGATTTTTTCTGGGGATATGAATGGTATATTTATGGGATAATCGGATAGAACTATCACCAAAATTGGGAAAATTAAACAACCATGGTGGCTTGGGGATTCCAAAAAAAAACCGCTGCGAAAATTGGGAATTGGGCTCAGAAGAAGATGGAGAAAATGCACGGCCGGGATTGAATGGTGGGATATGACCATAGTGGATATTTCATGGGGATTTATGACATATATATATATATGTTATATATATATATATACAGTAATATGGGGATTATACCAACCATAGGGGGACATCCGTTTTTGGCTCAAAAATGAGCAGTCTGGACACCTGAGGGATCGGATCATATACCCCGATTCACTGGCCATAGCGGCGTATGTTCAACAGTCCATTTAGGTTTTGTAAATTTGTTGGCCATCTACCACGAAGTTCACAACTAATCCAAGTGGTAATTCAGAGTGATGTGTTGTTTGCAGAACACGGTCTCTAAGTGGGTCGTCCTAGAATTTGTCAACACAACAAATGTCCGAAGAGAATCAAAGCATTCAAAACAAGATCCACTTGAAACATTCAAAACCGCAAATCGTTCCAACCTTTCCCAGCGAAAGATCCAAAAAGTGATGGACTGTATCCAGAACATTCAGCACTCAGGGAGGCTACAAGTTCTTGGAAGTGAGACCCCTGGGGTATCGTAAGTGGTGAACAGAAGCCATACAAAATCTATATCTGAGGATATTCCATATAACATCATATAACTGGCTCATGCATATGATTATTACATGGCATTACCCACTTACAATTGGATGCCCCAAGTTCGTCACCAATCCTCCGGTTCAACAGGTTCAACATGCTGGCCCCACCCCAGCGTTGCAGAAATTGGGCACCAGTTCAAAGCCCGTGTTCACCAATTGCAGCTCGGCCAGCAGCCGCTGGCCTGATAACCATAGGATCTACAATAGATCTTGACCTCCATAAGTTGGGAATACGTGGGGTCTGCGGACCCTACAACTATCGTGAAATATCACCACTTTTTCGTGGAACAGCATCCCCAAGAGCAGTTTCACAAATATCTTTGCTGTTTTGCTTTGAACATGCTGGGGAAGGGGAAAAAAACAACCCCACGGGCTTTTGAACATCATTTTCCCAGAAATGTAGATGTAAATCAACCATGTTTTGACAAACCGAGCTTTGACCGCTTTGGTCAGATCCCCTACGGAAGTCAAAAGTGTTTCATTCTGTGGGGTATATATTCAACTTGTGGAATATATATACATATATATATATATATGATATCCAACTGTTGGTATATATGATATATGAATGGGGATATTGATGGGAATATATATATATATATTATATATGTGTGTTGATCTGAAAAATATACGCAGAATCAACTCCTCCATCCCGCAGCGATCCAAGAGACAATCGAAGGGAAAGCTCTCCAGGCAAAATTCCTGACCGAGTCTTCGAGTCTTCTGCTGCGGAGGTTCAGCTTGGATGTTCAATATGTTCAATGGATAATATAACCAAAGTAACTAAGAATTTTCATCCATTTTCCATGATGCTCCGTGAATATGTGGAACATAACTCAACATAGCCGCATATAGCTGATAATCATGAATTTTGACTGAGTTGAAACCAAATATAGCACTTCAGAATGACACACTTGAAGGAGCATTTGGAACAAGTGGCAATTTAACAATTGCTGCACTGATGGGGACACACCAAACCAAGACTAATCTCATTATGTATAATATATATATATATAGACGAAAACGTGTGGTATCAGCACAAGGACGTTTCTTGAGCCAAAGCCGTTCAAGTAAATACACCATTGTTTGGTGAAAAGTTCGTAGCAAACTATATTCCGGTTACACTTCGGTAACCACAAGTGAAAAGAATGCAAATAAGCCGTGGTAAAACTCTTCCCCCCCCTTCAACAGGATGGTGCATACAGCACACGCTCGCACATAGGATTCCCCCCGCCAGAATCCTGCGTGCGGAAAGAAACGCACCTGAGAGTTGAAGGCGAGTTCCAACAACCACAAGCCTAAGAAACTAATTTACAAAATATAGTACATCCTCACCGCAGCGTGGCCAAAAGCGCAGCAGCCGCCAGGCAGCAACAGCGCAGGCTCTTGCCAAAAGAAACAGTCCGCAGCGTCACCCGCGCAGAGCGCAGAGCTGACCCTCAAGGTACAGGATTATACTAAACAAAATTATCGATGATTTCCATGTTGGGTTTTCAGGGTTTCGGTGCAGATCGAAACATACCTCAGTCAAGCGGTACCTAAGTCAAGTCCTTAGTTTCCTTAGTCGGCGGAGGAAGGATACCAAGCCGGGTTCTTAGTTCCAAGAACAATGCTCGATTAAGTGCTTTTGTCAAGATATCAGCCAGCTGGTTTCTGGACTCAACGTACTGCAATTTGATTAGGTTGTTACTGATCGCTTCTGATAACGCGGCTACTGAAATCCTATGGGTCCTCGGCATTGATCTGAGTTTAGGTGAGTAACCAGATTCAAGCACCGTGATACATGCGGAGTTGTCCTCCATGAGCAATGAATCAACAGGGAATCCTAGGATACGTTCCAATAGTGACTTTGTGGGTATCATGTCTTGAAACACCCCTTCGTTTGCAGAAGCGAGTTCCGCCTCAGTGGTGGAGCGGGCCACTGCACTCTGACGCTTGGATGTCCAAGAAATTGGGAACAACCGGTCACCTGACTCAATTACCGTGAAGATGCCACTATGTGATTTACAGGAAGTAACACAACCAGCTAAGTCTGAATCGCAAAAGGCACGAATCAGTGGAGGCACTTCTGTCTTCGCAACTTCACCCATGATTCCAAAATGAGCAGTTTGTTTGACGTAGCCCACAAGCCGCTTCAACCTGAGATCATCAGCCCTTGACCACTTTGAGATCTGAGCTGCAAGGCTGACCACAGGAAAGTTGATGTCAGGGCGGCTCAATCGAGCCAGCCATAATAGTTTCATTAGTATGCTTGCAGAAGACTCCGCAAGCTGTCCTCTGGCCTCCCACAGATCTGGGGTCAGAACCGAGTCACTGACGAACGGAGTTTCTGCCGGCTTGACGGTTCCAAATTGTGTCTCATATAGTTCGACGGCGGAATTAGCATAAGCTTGCATCTCCATAAAAACGGCGGTATAACCACCCTTGTCAAGAACCCTGTGTTCACGTCCTAAGAATTTACCTGGTTCAATGACTTCATCGAAACTAATATGTTGTTTGATTTCCTCCCAGAACTTGGAAACACCATCAGAGGGACCTGAGGCCATAATGTCATCCACATAGGCGGCAATCAAAACTCTCAAATGAGGGAACCACCAAAGTGAAGGGTACTCTTCCAACCGGATAGCCTTCATCTTTAGGGTCACGATCCCATTGAAATAATCATGCCATGCATCCCCGCTAGTTTGATGACCGTACATGGCCTTGTCGAGAGGACATGCAACGCGAACAAACTTGCGAAACCAATGGCTAGGCCAAATGAGTTTTGGGATTACGACATATGTTGGCCTGTCGGCAAGCAGTGGCGCTTGCAGGTAAGCTTTGAAAGCGTCCGCTATGGTGCATACGTGGTCATTGAGCATTCCGTACCATAACACGATGTTTATGGAATTGACGGTTGCCGGCAAGGATTTGACTTCACGATATATAGCCCTTTTGCCGTTTTGGTCGCGGCATGCATCCCCTCGGAACACTAGCCTACCTTTAAGCTTTTGCTTTTCAACGGCTTGCTCGGCATTTTTCACGGAGCATATGGGCATAATATCGGCGATGTGTATGTCTTGACCTGTGGACCTGGACCACTGCAGAAGACTGTCCACTTCAATTGCTTCTGCTTCATTCCACACCTTTAAGCGGCGCATTTCGTCCGCCTCTTGCATCAACGCCTGCTTTGCACCTTCGCTGGAGGCAATTTCCTCTCGGGACATCGGCCGATGGACGAGGCCAAGAACTTCTTGAGCATGCCACAAACCTTGTTCGATATGAGCCTTCTGTCCAACCACAGTTGGCATTGCCGGTACACGGTTCATAATGGTTGAAGTGGCAAGTGAAGAAACTATAGCCAAAGCCATGTTCAGATTATAAAACCCGCTTTCATTGGCCATGTGCCCTCCTAGGATCTCATCATGTTTGTGACCGGGACCGTGGACGCAGCCATACTCATTGAGTTTAGTAGCAAGTCGGGGTGAAGTAGTTACGACACGCCATTCCTTCAAAGGTTTCTTGCCACCGATGACCAATCCGAAACCACATCCCGTAGGATAAGAAGAGTACAGGTTAAACTCGGTGATGAAACACAACACCAATTGTTCTTTCCACCCTGCACAATTCTTTGGCCACTCAAATGAAACAGTACCTCCTGATGCAGCAGCAATGAGGCCTAACTTCCGAAAGCGTGAAACTAGCTCCAGTGATTTCTTTCGTTCCTTCTTGAGATACTTCTTGAACGATTCACCTTTGGTAGCTAGATTCAAATTCTGAATGGGTGAGAAAGGACCACAAGGAATGGACCCAAACAAATGAATGGTTTCATTTTCTTGAACCTTTTCATGGAACCAATATTCAACTTGGGCAAAAACACCATCATCCAAAAGATCACCAAAATCAACAGACAATCCAAGATACGGAACCTCAAGTTGTTGACAAACCTTTGAACAAGAACTTTCGGATGAGCAACAAAACTCAACAAACCATTCCTTGTTTGTTTGCTGCTTTGACTTCTCAACCCTGGCAGAACCCCCCGATACCTCAGCAAGTCTGCGTGACATCAGGGTTTCATCCTCACCATCTTCGATAGCTTCAATCAGGATTGATGCCGCAACATCGGAACCTCTCTCCAAAAGTTGGGATTGAGTTGAAACTTGAGACCCCTTTGAGATGCTAATAAGACCCATAACATCCTCAACCGGACCAACATCACCAACAACCGAAGGTTCATAGTCATCATCCACCCCCCCGACCGCTGAAGAACTTGGCCCTTCACCAACCTTTGGCTCGTGAGACTCAACTGGAGTTTTGGGAACACCTACAACTGGCGTTTTGGGGGCTTTGATGGGTTCACCTTCAAGTAGAGTATTGAATCGGGATCGACATTCCTTCGTGTGATAGTCGTTGCCATACTTACATGCATCACAACCTTTGGTTGGACCATATGACGCAACCCTCAACTTGGTGATTTTCCGATTCCTCTCCGCCGGTTTTGGTTTTGTCTCCACCCGCGCATGCACAGAGCTGGATTCTCCACCGCCACCTTTGGAAGATTTCTCGGCTTCAATGATGAAATCCTTGATCTCCTTTTCCAACAATGCATCCCTACGTGCAATTTCTTCATCATCCAAATCCTCATCATCAAGTTCTTCGGGGAAGTTCCCTAAGTAACCAGGCTGATTATCAACTTTTAGTACATTCTCACCTGACCCTTTCACCGGAAACTGCCACTGCCCCGGAGGAAACGCCAAAGTTCTGACTATCCTTTCCCGGTAGGTACCATCCCGAAATGATGACAAAGGCATGACATGATATAACCCTTTGAACTTCTGACCTGCAATCAACTCACCACCAAGGAACAAGGCACTTCCCCCTTTGGGTGCAAACGGTAATGGGTCTACTGACTTGATGTAAACCAAACAACCGAATGGTGCCTTGACACCTTCGTAAGCATAACCATGATGAGCTTCATAGCATGTGATCTCTGGATCTGCAGTGGATACTTTGGTGATGGGGTAAGCCCATTCAATGTACCTATGTGCCAACGGCCAAAACTCATGGCTAAGACCGGATTGCAACAGGATGGAGGCTGAAATGCCCTTCAAAGTCCTGATGAATGATTCTGCAAACGGGTTATGGATACTATTCCTAGGCTCTGCAGGTTCAGAGGCAAAACCAAGGTTCGTCAAAGCAGCCAAGATCTCGGGTGCCCGGTCACTTGCGACCGACACGATTCCCGCCTTCCGGCTACCACAAAACCTCCTGAGTGCTTCCTCAGTTCCCTCTGCATTCTTTGCCTTTAGAGGATATGAACCAACCAGTCCGCTATACCGATCAATGGTTACAAAGGTATACTGTTCACCATGAATCCCTGGATGAGTCCTAGAAATCACATGGTCACATGCGACCCTTTCAAGTGGTTCTTTGGGTTCTTCCATGTCTCGAATTTCTCGGAGATATTCTCTTTGGTTCGCCCTTTTGCGGTGGGGTGCATCATAGAGCTTTGCTTGGATACACACTGGGCAATGTTTGGATTTAGGCAAATGAGTAAGCAAATGATCTTTGTCAACCTCGATATCCAACAGTTCGTCATCATGATCTGGTGCTGGATCATCGGGAATGCCTTCAACATCGGCCTTTGAATCACCCTTTTCCACTACTACATTTGAAGGCTCGTGTCCCCCCCCCGGTGCTGCAGCAACAGCTGTCAAACCTGGAACAAAGGTAGCAGGAAACCGAAAGATTGGGACATTGTGTTCAATTCTGTGCGCATACAAAGGATCACCTTCAACGTCATAAGTGAAGTTGCATTCTGTTGAAGCCAAAAAGGGTAAACCATTGCAGGGCCAAACAAAAGAATACCCCTCATTTTGCACAAGGTTTCCAATTGAAAGTGCCATGGGGCATGAATCCAACATATACACATTCTGGGGATTACTCCAAATGTTGGACCAGCAGCCTACCGTTTGGGTACCCTGTTGCGAACCACCACCAGTTGAAAACTTAAGTGGAGCTTGGGTATCGACAAAACAATGATCAGGAACCTCAAACCCTTGCCTCAACAAGGCTGACCGAGAACCAAGCGACTCACCCGCACCGGTGTCTCCGATGAACTCAACATATCGCGAATTAGCTGAATCCACCCCTCCAGACATTCCCAAAATTGGTGAATGCCCTTCAACTGAGCCCACACAACCAAGGCCCGTGACAAGTGCTACCATAGCCGCAGCTACCTTTGCCTTTGGCGTAGGAGCCGACTTTGCAGTTGGATTTCCAGTTGGAGCAGCACCACCACCAGCCACGTGAGCAAATGGACAATTTGTCCGAGTACACTTTCCCCTTTGGAAAAAGATACATAGTGGAGGATCACTAGATGAAGTCGATGGTCTGGCCTTAGGCTTTGGGGAATTCTTCCCATAATCCTTTTTGGGGTCTTGAGATCCTTTGGTTCCTTTGCCCTTGGGGGTCTCCTTTGAAGACGAACCCTGATCCTTTTTACCCTTCCCTTTGGGTTGGGAACCCTTCGCAACCATAGCTTTGGTGTCCTTTTTCGGGCTACTGGGACCTTTACGAAGATCATCCCTGATGCTTTGTGCATTGGTGTCATACTGAGATTCTCTCAAAGCTTGTTCCACCCCTGTCCACAAAAAGTCAAATGAACGAAGAGTGGGACGATCGGCATATTGGTCAATGGTTCTCCTAAGTAGTGAGTGCTTCTTGAGAGAGTTGTAAGCCCATTGCGACATCAAAGAATCCTGAGGTCGATCTGCAATCGGCAATTGGGAGAGAACGTATGTCACCTTGTCCGCCCAATTCTTAAGTCCTGTGGCACTGTCTTGGGGCGCCGGAAGTTGAAAAAGTTCAAGGCTAGACGTGATTGATGTGGAGGCATGACTGGTATCAAACTCAGAACTAACCATGTTGATAAGCATGCGTCCACGAACAGACTCTCCACTCATCTCGCACTTCTCTACGTACGCCTGGACCTTTAAGCCGAAGCTTGACCTCAACACCTCGGGTTTGCATAACACGCTAGCTATGACACGGTCAAATCGGGGAAAACCTTCGGAATCACGTTGGAGCTCCTTAGCTTCATCCCCCCTAAGCGTGAAAGCTTTTGACAACCAAGGAGTGAGATGTCCTTCTGATGATTGATCATATGCTAGGATAGCAGTACGGGTAGCATTCCTCCATGTTCGGAATTGTGCCGCTGTCTCAGGAAGGTTAGGTAACTTCAAATGATGCAAATCTTTGATTCGAAGAATGGTATTTTCATCAATACCTTGTTGATCAACATTATCATCATGATAGTCACCATCATTCTCTTCTTCGTCATCAGCAATGTGGAAATGAACAGGCGACCCGGACTTAGGACGACCGCTAGGCTCCCGACCATGATTGATTGGTGCTTGGTTCCAAAGTTCTTGAATGTAAGTTTGATGACCATTCAATTGATCTTCGGCAACTTTCATTCTCTCTTCCAATGCAATCATCCTAGCCAACAGTAAATCCGTGCCATTGGGGCGTGGGTTGACACCACCTACAGGTTCGTTTGACCTATTTGTGGGTGTTCCAACAAATTCTTTCATCCTTTTGATCTCTTCACTCAACGCTGCAACCTGAGCACTCAACAACCTTTCACGATAACCAGATTCATCCAATTGGGTTCGAACACTTTGCAACTCTTCATTAGCCCTCCTAAGCTCATCCACCCGCGCAGCAGCGACAGAGCTGGATGCATTCAGTTGACCCTGAAGTTGTTGAATCTCCCCAAATGCTTGATTTCTGGTAATTTCAGTGATGGCATTAGCTTGTTGGATTTCCGATCTAGCCTGTGTCTTGGTAACCTCGATCTGTGCCAAAGCCTGAACCCTCTGAACTTCTGCTTGGGCCTGGACTTGTGACACTTCAGACTGAGCTCGTGACACAGCTTGACACGCTTCTGCCACAACAACCGGATCCAAACTATTCACTTGAACACTACGTTGGTCAACATTGACAGATCTTTGGTCCATGTTTACCGTTTGATGTTGATGGCTGTGCAAGTGATAAGACCCTTGAGTTGATGAATGACTCACACCACTAGCAACCGGATCCATAAACTGGTCTTCAGTAGGGTCCCATGGTTCCAATGGTGGAAGGCTAGAAGAATCACTTGGTGATGCAACAATCGAACCTTCGGCTACTGTCATCGGTCTCTGATCTTGAATTCGCTCTGTTCGAGGAGTCATGGATCTTGGTGGTCTAGACTGCTTGAGATGACCCTTGATGGTGTCACTTGAGGCCCCGCTAGAAGATTCCCTAGACACGCCCCCCAACGGCACCACCAATGATCGCGGATGTTGAACTAGAACCACTTACCTGAAAACTCTCCGAACTATCTTCCATTCAACCTAACCTCCAACCAAGTTTCAGTAAGAGCAAGGCTGAAGACCGCTGCCCGCGCGAGCGCAGGGCCAGAGCTCAAGCCGTGCGAAAGATCCCAGGCCAGACCTTGAACGCACGCGGCACCAACCTGAAATTCCGCACCGCTGCAATCGCCTCTTGAAAATTGGCAACCACTGGAAACGGAGGAGGAGGTTGATAGTGACGTCCAAGCCTCTGTTTATACGCTATAGGTTCAAACACACAACAGGAAGACCCCTTTCGTGAATGAGTTCACACAAGTTGGGCTTGTCGTCAATGTGACAAGAAACGTGTTCTGGACTGAGCACGTGTTTCTCACGGTCCGTGGTGATCAAGATACGCAGGTTGGTATGGTAATCTTGGTTAAAGCGATGGACCTCGCTGACTGCGTTGTTGCGTCTCTTTTGGGAATCAAGTCCTTTCAAACCAATATACGTGCACACTCCTACCTGGTGATACTGACTTGAAGTGAGCCAATTCACAAGGGAACTACGACTTTCGGTAGACCAGACTCCCTCAGTCAAACTTCCAAAATCCAAGCAACCGTGAAGATCACAACTCAACCTGATTTTAAGTTCTTGACCCGGTCCAATCACAGGGGCGGTTGATGCGATATCCCGTGGATTTGGTCGCAACTCAGTAGATCCAATTGGTTCAGAAAGCTTTACCGGTGGGACCTTGGCTTTAACAACAACACCAGAAGATGATGAAGCTTCAGAACCAAGCCCACCCTCAACAGGCTCCCTTCCCCTCTTGGCTGGTGGTCGACTTAGATTCCCGTACGGTACAATCGCTAACTCACCAATAGGAACAGGATCCGTGCTAGAACCAACAACAGATGCAACCTTAGGAGCAGAACTCACTTTGGGGCTTGCAATTGGCGTGGCCTTTGCAACTGGCTCCTTTGCCAACACAGGCTGACTCGCTTTTGGGGGTGCCTTTGGCGGAGTCTTTGGGGCAGACCTATCACCAGAAACAGCCTTTGGAACCGGAACGTTCAACTTAGGCACTGTTCTTGTCGAGGTAGTCAAAATCACCCTGGGTACACTCCTGGCTTCTGTAGTGATCTTTGGATAGGTGATTGATGGTGCCTTAGAGGAACTGGATTCCAAAGCTACGGCTCCTTCAGCCTTACTGACCCTCTCAATCCATCCCTGAAATTGAAGACGGTGCCTTACCTGGTTCTCTCAACCCTTCCGCTACTTCACGTGCCCTATCCTTAGAAGCCTTTGTTTTCTTACCACCACGTTCACCGCGCGGCATACGATGGCCAAGGCTCCTTTTTGCAATAAAGGCACGAAGCTGCAGCAAGCCGCCGCAGCAAGAGAAAGGAAAGGACAAGGAGAAAACCGAAAAAGGGAAGAACACAAGGGACAGGGAAAAACCGAGACAGCGCAAAGGCAGCAAGCCGACAGCGACGAGTCCAAGATGGCAACCGCAGCGAGAGCTACGGCTGATAACCACGAAAACGTGTGGTATCAGCACAAGGACGTTTCTTGAGCCAAAGCCGTTCAAGTAAATACACCATTGTTTGGTGAAAAGTTCGTAGCAAACTATATTCCGGTTACACTTCGGTAACCACAAGTGAAAAGAATGCAAATAAGCCGTGGTAAAACTCTTTATAGTTAGAGTTACATGGGCGCTTGAGCCCATCAGAACTGGCAATTTCACTTCCTGCCATATCCTACCCATGGATCCAAGCGTACTTCACCGCATGGAAAGAATGATGAGATCCTGAAAAACCTAACTGGCTAGCTCCACTTCAGTTGTTGATCATGTTGGGAAACTAATCAGATCATCTTTCTCTGGGTTCCAGCGCCATGTCATAGATAGGAAGCTGACATGTACAGAAATATCCCTGCTGGATGTACGAAAAACTCATGTTTGAATCAGGGATTTCATACATTCATCCTGAAGATGGCTGATAAAAAATCCATAAAAATCCCATCGCCAAATCCATCCAGCGCCAGGTCTCATTGTGAAGATTCGCATTGAAATGCACACGGCAGGTCACCAGCCCCTTCTGATTCTCAAGCACCTAGGCACCGAAAAACCATCCGGGTTTTTCGGTCAGTTCACCCTGGCCTTTCATAGCCTTGATCGCCAGATGATTATCTCACCATCTTCTGCACTATATCACCATATATCACCATAGTATAGATGAGAATTACAGTACCACCTATTACCCTCCAGTAAATTAACATGGACCCTGGCAGACAGGGGTTGAAAGACTAGTTTCCACTCAAAATTTCGTGTTTTCAGGGTCGAACTGTGAAAATTGACCAGTTCTTTTAACCTCTCCATCCATGGTTTGTTGAATCCATCGATCCATGGGAAACGATGAACCGAGAAACGATGACGTCGGAATACTCTTCCAGGGACACCGTGATGGCATTCTTCAGGCCCACCTGCGGAACCACCTTGGCGCGACGGAGACCCTGAAAAAGGGACCCCCAGAATCCACCAGAGATGTCGATCTGAGCCATAAAGATTGCCATAAACATGGTGGCAAAAAAATGGGGCATGTTATATATGTATGTAAATATCTATATATATATATATGTATATACATACATATATATATATATATATATACGCATATATATATATATGTATATATACCCAAAAAAATGCGGCACTTCCCAGTTGCAATCATCAAAAATCCCATTTGATCATTCCATTCACAGACTATCTACAAACCCCACATCTTCCCCAGCAGCTGGCCAGGCCACAATGGTTCCATCTCGACCCGCTTCATCCCGTAGCTTCTCGTAGGAGATGCGGGTGCTCACCGGCACGCCTACTGCGGCCTCATGGTGAAACCATTGGGATCTTTGGAAAATCTGGGGGATGAATCCATCGATTTCTTGTGACCAAATTTCTGAAAAATGATCCGACTCTGGGAGTGTTGATCCAACACTCCCGGCACCAAAAATATCCAAAAATGATGGTTGAGTTGCCAAAATGTCAGTTAAGAGTTACGAGGTTTTTCAGCCAAATGGTTTTCTGGTCAAGTTAGGCATTTTACGAGAACAGCACGTGGCCTTTCAAGGTCAGGTCCTCGCCTGATCAAACCACTCCATGATGACGTGGAACTTGGCCAAGTATGTAGCTGACGCCACATCAATATCAGAGATCAGCCAGAATTTCACCTAAGTTCCGTTGTTTCATTTCGTTTGGATGTTTGCATTAAACATAATATGTCATAGTATGTCATCACACTCAATATCTATACTTTGCATTCTATCTGATTCACTTGAACTTGTTCATTCTCTCATTTAAGAGTTTTTGTTGGATTGTGTTGGTTGGTAATTCCAGAAAAGCTTGTACATTCTACTTTGTGCAAAAATATATACTGTATACATAAATAGCAACACAAAGCCACAGATGTTTTGATAGGCATTTCAGACAGAATCAACCTCACGCATTTGGGTTCGTCTGAAAATGTTGGGAAAAAAACAGAATCCCATCATCATGTTCCCTATGGATATGGTGTTTTTTTCTCATGTTCAGACTCCATCGATACGAGCTTCAGGCTCTTCGATTTGGGTTCCCGAACTGTTTCCGTGAAGCATTTGGAACTCATCCAGGTGTGTATATGTACAGTATAATATATATAATTGTATACAGTATACATAACAGCCCTCGAAAGGCAGAAATGCAAAACCCCACTGAAACCCCACTGAAATTCCATAACTTTTCTATGGGGAGTGCATATATCTCCCAGTGAAACGCCCTTTGCCGCGGAAGTTTCATGGAGGAGGGAACGTCAAATTACGAATGGGTTATGTGGTTTTAATGCATTTACGCATATCAACACATGTGTAATCATCTGTTACATGCATATCTGTATTCACATGTGTACATGTGTGTGTATGTATGTATATATATATATTGTGCTTTCTCCAACCATTTCCAGCGCAGGGATCAGCATGTGACAACCTGGATGCACATGACATCTAGGCTCAATACGACCAGGGGGTCGCAGTGGTGGCAAAACATGGCGTCGGTGAGCGCTTGGTGATTTGGGGCCAGGAGGCCATATCCAGATAGGGTACATCAATTTGGTCAGGGGCCATCTACATCATATCCTTGGGGTTCAAGGTCAACATCCATTTCATTTGGTGCCATTCGAGATTCTTGTGGGCTAATAATAATAATAATATGTATGTATGTATGTATGTATGTATGTATGTATGTATGTATGTATGTATGTATGTATGTATGTATGTATGTATGTATGTATGTATGTATGTATGTATGTATGTATGTATGTATGTATGTCATGTATGTATGTATGTATGTATGTATGTATGTATGTATGTATGTATGTATGTATGTATGTATGTATGTATGTATGTATGTATGTATGTATGTATGTATGTATGTATGTATGTATGTATGTATGTGTATGTACATGTACATGTACATGTACATGTACATGTACATTTACGTTTACATTTACATTTACATTTACATTTACATTTACAAGTACACATACATACATACACATGTCACATATATTATACATATATTATACATATATTGTAGATATATTCTTACGTACGTATCAGACATTATAACAGACAGGAGCTGTGGCACCTCGGAGCCAAGTGGCTCCCACTTTCACCTGCACCTGTTCTCCCAGGACTTCAGAGGACCGACTGCAGGTTTTCCGCACGGCAGAGTCAACACTCAAGGGATCGGGGCTCCTGGAGGGATCCCCAAAAAGGGGGCCCAAGGTCAGATTTACCGGTTATGACTAACTAACAGTTTGCCATGGAAAGATTCACCATGCTATTAAGAGGTAAACCCAGGTAAACCATCTATTTCTATGGGCCATGGCTTCCATGGCTATGTTAGTCATAACCAGAGGGTACAACATGCGGATGCAAAAGGGGCAACTTTCTGATCTCTTCTTCAAACAGTCAGTGAGAAGGTGTTTCTCCAGCTGCAAAAAACTGACCAAACTTCAAACATGGAAACCTAAGGCCAAGTATGATCCAATCTGATCCATCATGCATAGCCCATAGCTCCTCATGATGATTTCAACATCTTCCAGCACTTCCTCTGGCTCAGTATAGTCCGGAGGGACAATTCCTGCCACCTGCCGCGGTAGATTCCCGGCTTTCACCGCCTTGCCCTCGGAGCTGTGTTTGGCCACATCGAAAATCACCTCGAAAAAATAGGCCGTGCTGATGGCCATGGGCCAAGGTTGGAAACAAATCCTTTAGCATCATAGTTGATGGTTGATGCTTGTTGATGGTTCACGATGATTGGTGATGTTTAACCTTCAGACCCTCAGTTTTTCTTTCAACAAGACATGTTTCAAAGCGGAAACACCGCCATCGGCAATCTGCGACTCTGAGGACATCACGTAGGCATTGGCCAGCAGCCAAGTGCAGAACAAGACCAAGCCTAAACAGCGATCCACAATGGTAAGCACCTGCCAGCTGCGAAGGGTTTGGTCATGTTTCATGCATGTGATTGGCTGGTTTCCCCATTCTTATCTGTTTCAATCCCATTTTTGTTGGTTCTTCAGATGTCCATGTTTCGACAAGCCCCTATGCTTTGTTGGCAAAGTGTTCATTTCTGTTCATGAATCCTCATAAATCTCCATTTTTCTTGCTTAGAATCACATGAAATCCTCATGTTTGCTGATTGGATCATGGAAAATCCCCATTTCTCTTACTAAAATCTGAACATGTCCCCTATGGTTTGCTTCTTTTACATGCCCCACATAGCCGTTACCAGTTTCCCACACCTCAAAGGTGAGGCCAGGGATCTTCAGCTGTCCGAGACCATCCAGCAGGGCATTGCAAATGCCGATGCTGAAGAGCAAACCGAGGCCTCTTACAGATCGGAGATCTGGGAGATTATCTGCACATCTATGATATACATACATACATACATACATACATACATACATACATACATACATACATACATACATACATACATACATACATACATACATACATACATACATACATACATACATACATACATACATACATACATACATACATACATACATACATACATACATACATACATACATACATACATACATACATACATACATACATACATACATACATACATACATACATACATACATACATACATACATACATACATACATACATACATACATATCATATGTATATATATATGAGTGTATATGTATATCCTATAGCATATATATATACATATAATTAGATATATGCAGATAGATATTTATAGTGTGTGTACTATGTGTATAGAGATACATGTATGGAGAATTGGAGATAATGCTGCTGCGAATGGAATGATGATAGTCTACTGTGATATTTTATGGTGATATCATGATATAGTGGGAGGGATAAAACCTAGGATGACACAGTTTCTGATATTTCTGGTGATATTGTATGGTGATATCTACTAAGATGTCAGGGGGGGATATCAACTTAACTTATCAAGGAGAATGACCACTTTAATCGTCTTATGGTAGACCCTGTTTTTTTTAACGGGATGACTTAACCGGTATGACGACACACCACATCCGTTACGTCATGGGTCTGAAATCTTGACCGGCTACAGCTGGACTTGGACACATTTGATTGGATGAATGTCTCCTCTACCCGGACCACCTGACCTCTGACATCTGCTGCATTCAAATAGGTATGTCTGAAAATAGGGGACCCCAAAACCCAGTGTTTGTGGGTTTTCACCATTTTCAGACAGATACTAATGTTTCGAGATCAACATCACTCAATGGTCTGCCTATCTTTGGTCGCCTATCTTTGGTCTCAACTCACCCAAAAATATTATCACTTCACAATCATCATCATCATCATCATCATCATCGTCATCATCATCATCATCATCATCATCTCCCAATATGGCTTGAGAATGAAAGATCATTTTTAGTCCGCCAACCAATTAGATAATCAATATGCTGGCATAATTGTTTGCCATATCCTTAAAATCCGTTTTTGATGTCGGTGTTGAATCCCCCATTTCTATGGGGAAACGCCCATCGGCCCATCGCTCGTTGCGGGCGCCCCGGCTGTTCAACGCCATATTGTCATACGCAGTGATGCGCACCACTCGTGGCATCTTACTGGATACGGCAACCTGACGAAATCAGCGATGTTCCGTAGCTACAAGGTGAGACCCCCGTTTAATAATAGCTAAGTTGGTTTATAACCAGCTTAACTATTCTTTTTGGGGGATATATCATATCTATAGTTAGTGGGTTTATAAACCAACAAACATAACTGGGAGGCCTCACCTTTTTTTGGATTTGGCATCATGTCACATCTCAAAAAAAAGACACGCTGTGTCCAACTCGCATGAGCACGCCTTGGCCACGTTTTGCACCAGAAGTACTCCCACCATGATCTTTCCGCGCTCACGGAAGTCGTTCCTGCACAATGGGATCGTGTGGCGCTTGCGCGTTGATGGTTTTGTCCAATGGGAATGCCCCCCCTTTCATTGGGACAATGATGGATAGAGATTTCAGATACTACGGATCCTAGGTAGTTAATTGGCCCTATCCAATATATATATATATACACATAATTATATATAATTTATATAACTATATATATATATCTATCTATCTATCTATCTATCTATCTATCTATCTGTGTGTGTGACGGATTTAACAAAATGTGATGCTTTAGATCTCCCCCAATTTCTCCCCAAATTTCTTGGACCACTCGGTCGAGGCCAAGGGGCACTGCCAAGACATAGACAAAGAGAATGAAGGTGGACCACAAACAGAGCGACGCCAGGCTGGTCACGTAGTAGCGAGAAAACCTAAAGATCGATTGCTGGCTATGGCCCCAAAGATTCAAAAATCATCTTCAAGCTCGTAATTATCCGATCGTATAATGTACTGTAATTATGTCTATACCAATTTAATCCAATTTATTTGTATGCATGCATGCATGCATGTATGTATGTATGTATGCTTTTTGCGTACACTTCGAAGCTAAGTCGAAGCTGATACCAGTCACTGTGGCCCTCGACCCCCAAACAGACACTGGCAAACCCATGAAATAGTATTGATCGGGCGACTTGCAAATGCTGATGCACTTGATTATCTGATCCAAACTTAACTTATGTTTTAAGTTATGCTTGACCAATCAAAGCTGTTCATCTGCCTATTTTTCTCGTGATTTCTTACACTCCCGAACAAACCAGTCAGCATAACCACCCAAAAAAAAATGAGATTTTTTATCGTGATTTTTATCGTTAATCAACCATCATTTAAGTCAAGGTTTCACAAGTAAAATCCCATAAAATCCCCTATAAAACCCCATGGGTTTCATGATGCCAAGGTGTCAGATCAGATCGTGCTGCGCCGAGGTGCCGCTTGATCTGCAGCCCGAAGACCGCTTTGGAGTTTCCTCCGGCCATTTAACATAGCTATTGACCCTTTGAAAATGGTGGATGTTTACCCTTTGAAATAGTGGATTTACCCTTTGAAATAGTGGATATTTAACATAGCTACATAGATAGAAATAGTGGATTTACCCTTTGAAAATGCTGATGTTCCATAGTGATGTGGAGAGTTTACCAGAGGGTAATCAACTTTTCACAAATGAAGATTTTCAGCATACGTCCCAGTTCATGAACTGGGGGCATGACTGGCTGACGAAGTTTTGAAGAACACTTCTAAGGAAATGTAAATGCTCGATTGTGGTACCCAAAATGATTCTATTCTTACCAAATACTCTGTTCTTGTAGCAATTTCCAGCTGACCCAGCTCCTCCTGTCTCGTAAGACTTGGCAAAACTTCCCAGCTCGGCCCATTCGCCGGCCTGACAGCAGGACGCCGGCACAACCTTCCATAAGGTCAAATTTAATAGGGGATACCAATTCTAATGGTAATCTATGGGGATCTATGGTAATTTATGATTTTGAAGCTAATCCCCCAATCAATAGTATTCAACAGTCAGGCTTTAAGAATCTGAGGTGGACAACCTGCCTTCACCGAGTCGACAGACACACAGTTGTTCAGCACCAAGTAGCGATGCGCATCCTCCTGTTGTCTCCGGTTTCGAAACCATATACAAATAACACACCCTGGGGTAAACATACAAAAAGATATGGAAACCCAATGGTTTCCCCAGGAAAATTCAAATGGTGGATTTTCGACATCTAGATAAATGTTAGTTTATCCCAGGGCTCAATAATCAAAGTTGGATGTATGTATAGTATACATCAAAACAAATAATAATGCACCTAACATCACATTGCACATATACTACTGAGGTAAACCCAATACTAAACCTACCATTTGGGGATGATGGTTACCACCCATTTACAGTGACATTAGGAATTGTTTATGGCATTGGGTTTACCACATTATATGCAATGTTATATTGATAATATAGCATATCCTTATTATATTACATCGTATTTCTAGTATGACCTTAATATTATTACATAGTATTATACTACATCTGTTTCAATTGATCATATCACTATATATATATACATATTATATATATATATATTATATATATATATGTATCTTGTTTTCGTAGTATTTCGACGTTATATTCCTATTGTTGGTGAAACTCCCCCTTTCACATCTACACGTCTTGACACTTCACCGGAGCCCTAGAGACACAATGTCGTCCTGGGAGTTCAACACGAGCACCTTGGATCCATGGTTCCTTGATGATTTGATGCCTTGATCATGGCTAAATGATGGCTTAATGATGGTTGAATGGCCTGCAATGGCTTGCGATAATGGTTGATGATGGCGATGGTCACCCCGGAAGTCCCTGGAAAACAAGGCACCACGAAGAGCGACTGTTCATCCCACGGGACGTACCTGCAGAGTTTGAGTTGGCCCATGGTGACCCAATTTTGGCCCAAAATCACATGCCAAAAAACACCATTCTCCTTCCCAAAAAATGGATGATTCACTACCAATCCCTTACCATCCCAAAAAGCCTCAACAAAACTTGCCTGAGATCGAAGGTCATCAAGACCTGCGCCTTGATCTTCAACTTGCACGCCACATGACCTGGCCAATGTCCATCGATTTCCACCCCAATGACTTCCGGATGTGTTTTCATGGAAAATCCCATGGAAAATCCCATGGAAAAGATGATGGAAATGATTTTCCATGGATAGGGCTACCCCAATTTCAGGAAACCCAGGAAACCCCCCGGACAAAGTCAGGTGACTTTCAGAAAAGTTCCCGTGGGTCCCACAGATTGCGGCTATTCGCAGCCTGACTGACCATCGATGATTCGACCGCTCTCAAACTTTGTGGTACAACCTGATCCCAGGGCGATTTCATTGGGAGAACAACTGAGAAAATCCTCCTGGTTGAAGCTAAAGACATGTTTTCGCAGTGCTCCTTCTCGAAGTTTTCGCGCAGAGGAGAACCATTCTGAGGGATTTGGCCGCTGCTCGTATCAACATGCATGGTTTCATGGGGAACATCGGCTCGAAAATATTGTAAGCTTAACAACTAGTTGTTTCTTTGCTACCTTACTTTGACAGTGTCCATGTTCAAACGATTACAAATTGGTATGGCTCAAGAATACCCATGGCCACAAAATGCAATGTTGAGTCCTGCCCAAACGAATACAGAATACAAAGTAGAGTAAGCATCATTAACCGTCTGTATTCACAACCGAGGCCCTTCTCCATGAAGGTCTACCTCAGGACTTTGCTGCCGAGCAACTTTGGGCATTCTGCACGGACAACTTTGGGAGGCCCAGTTTCTTACACCTTGAAGCTGGGGCGCGCCAACCAAAGAAAGCTTCTATAAACTGTCCAAAAGGGGAACTTGGCAGTTTTGCTTCACCACTTGGATGACCCAGATGCAAATCACTTCGAACCCGAATTGGTGCGAGTACCCCCAAGTTTTCCACCAAAACTCTCCCCAAGTAGTCGCCGTCGCCGCACCAAGACATGGCACTTCTCTTTGTCCAACTTGGTCCCCGAGGGCATCTGCTTCGCTTTGGCGTCCAACCAGGCCATGTTCACCTCGAACTCGCAGGTGAAGTTGGCCGCCGCCGGGTTGATGGCGAAGACATGTTTGATGGTGATCTCCATGAGCACCGCCTTGGAAAACGTCCGACCAAGAAATGGGTGGAACATGCACCTCGGCCCTTCATGAACTTCAGATTGATTCGGAATTCTGCTTGAATTGGATAGTTTACAAACTGAAATAGATACATTATGATAAATGCGCTTCAAGGGTCAAAGTCTTCAAAAAGGATGGCAAAAGATTAACCCTTCAAGCACTGCTGCTGTCAGCTGCAAAATCCAATAGTTCATCACAATTTCGCTATTGCAATGGCCGGGTTTGTCTGAAAATAGGGCCAAATAGGGCCCCAAAATCCCAAAAGGTTCACAATTTTCCCCCGTAGAATTGCCATAGATTGCCACAGTTCTGGGAGGTCCATTCCCCATTTTCAAACACAAATCCTTGCACTCCCATGGCGAGGCCCAAGCCTTGCGTTTGAAGGTACAGATCGGGATCAGTGGTTTCTGCAGGATTTTTTCACAGGCACTTTCGAAGCCTACAGTTGGTGAGGCTTGGTGGGCGAAGTTCTGTACCTTAAAGGATGGGTCAAAATTCTGGGAAAAAAGGACCCCATGTAGGTTAGCATAGCTACACAAAATTGCCCGTTTATAGAGATTTGCTTATTAAAAATGGTGATTTTCCACAGCTATGTTGAATTACCAGCGGGGAACCAAAATGGAGGCAGTACCCTCCAGCAATCAAGCTGATTACAATAGAAGAGTGAAAGGTTGGTGGCGAAAAAGTATCTAGAAATGGGCATAAGTTGGGAAATGTCCGTTGCCAAAATGGGCATAAGGTGGATCCGCTGACCAACAA